>SJXQ01008443.1:89444-419523 GCA_006408695.1 Aepyceros melampus
GGATGCAGGATGATAGAGACTGATGCACGGGGATAATCCAGAGAGAGGGTGTGGGGTGGGAGGGTGGAGGAGGGGGTCGGGATTGGGAGTTCATGTACACTCATGGCTAATTCATGTCAATGTGTAACAAAACGAATACAGTATTGTAAAGCAAAACAAACTAAAAAATAAAAATTAATTAAAAAAAATTTAAAAAAAAATGAACCCTAATGTATAGCAATTCTTTGTTGATCTTATATGATTTTTCCAGGGATACATTGGTCTTTAAAGGGTTTAAGTGAGTTAGATGGGCCCAAGCTCAAAAGAGGTGAGGTCAGGGGACAACCAGAGTGAGGACCCAGAGATCTTGGAGTACAAGCAGGGTACCAGATCAGAACCATCAGGGATGGGTGGAAACATGGGCGAGGACGCGGAGATCACATGCCAAGAAGTGGCCCTCAAGCGCTGCTTCTGTGTATGTTCCTACTTGTGGAGCTTGGGCTGCCCCTTCCCATCCCAGGTTGCTGCTGCAAAAGTATCCTGAACTTTATAACCCTAAATATTTCCTCTGTTAATCAGTCATCTGATCCCAGAACATCTGTTCAAGAATCTGGAGATCTTATATTATTAAAAAAATTACTTTACTCAAGCATAGTTGATTTACAATATTGTGTTTATCTCTGTGGTAGAGCAAAGTGATTAAGTCACACACACACACACACATATATACTAATTTTTGTATTCTTTTCCATTATGTTTCATCACAGGATATTGAATGTAGTTACCTGTGCTATACAGCGGGACTTTGCTGCTTGTCCATTTGATACATAATAGTTTGCATCCACTAATCCCAAGTTTCCAATCCATCCCACCTCCACCCCTCCCTGGAACCCACAAGTTTCTTCTTCATGTCTGTGAGTCTGTTTCTTAGATAAATTCATTTGTGTCGTATTTTAGATTCCACATATGAGAGATATCACACGGTATTTGTCTTTCTCTTCTGACTTACTTCACTTACTATGATAATCATTGAGTACTTTTAGCCCTTCTGGGTGAGGCAACAAAAATTTAAGGGAATTATGTAATTTGCTCAAGGTAACACCGCTAATAAATGTTAGAGCTGGATTTTGAACCTAAGCAGTCTGACACCAGAGTTCTGGTAACCCTGGGAACATGTGAGTAGTATAATGTGCCTTAAAAGAAAAACAAAGCCCATAAGATATCTTGTAATAAGCAATATATAATTTACACATATCACATTTATACATGCCATTTTCCAGAAAATATCCCATAACAAAACAACTGTGCTCAGAGGGCCTCTGGAAAGGAATGTCATGATTAGCAGTCTGTTGAGAGGCCCTGTGATGCCTTCAGCGGTGTGGCAAGCACAAAAAGGTCATGGCAGCCTGAAGGTCATATACTCTGCCTCTCTAGTACCAAGGTCACGCCAGGATTTAGCCCAAGGACAGACCCATTGGCACAGTGCAGGGCAGGTCTGAAATTCCCTCAAGATCGTAGCAGTCATCCCGTGGGACTATGACCAGGAGGATGAATTTATGCAGGCATGCATAATGCAAATACACACAAATGTAAGCAGGGGTAGGAGGAAGAAGGGGATCAGGAAAAGGAGAGGGGAGAAGGGAGGGAGAGGGCAAGGAGGGTGAGAAAAAAGAGAGACCCTTTGAGTTTTTGACAATGGTCTACATTTTCAGTCTTTATACCCTAAACTCCCCTTCTCTCTCTCCACTCTGCTTCAAGGCTATCATTCCCCATCACTCCACTGGAACTTGACTTCAAGGTCAGCAATGGCCTAGATCCTTGATACTCAGTGTGGTCTAAGAACCACTAGCTTCATCTTAGCAAAGCTCTATAATCTCTCTGAACCTTAGCAGCTTCATCTATAAAAGGAGGCTAACACCTCATGGTAATATCAAGAAGGCTATATTAATGTACATGAAGTACCTGACAGGCAGGAAATGCTCAACTTATCCTGATCCCAGTGTGCCAGTAAGAATCCAGGCTCACTAAAAGCAGAGAAATTGAAATGTGAAATTTACACTAACAATGTGTGTGTGTTAGTCGCTCAGTCATGTCCGACTCTTTGCGACCCCCATGGACTGTATCCTGCCAGGCTCCTCTGTCCATGGGGATTCTCCAGACAAGAATACTGGAGTGGGTTGCCATGCCCTCCTCCAGGGACACTAATAATGCACTCATAAAATCTCAAGAGATGGAAAAAAGGATTAAAAGACTTCTGGCCCAAGCACTGCTTTTACTGTTTTATTTACAGACTTCTTTGAACAACAGTCTTCTAGGTTACATAGAATGCCTGAAAATAGGGTTTCCTTTCTAATAATCTCTTTTAAATCGTCCAATTTTTGTATAAAGTATGGTATATCTGGTGCTTCCCTGATGGCCTAGCAGGTTAAAAATCTGCCTGAAACTCAGGAGATATGGGTTCAATTCCTGGATCAGGAAGATCTCCAGAGGAAGAAAGGGCAACCCTCTTCAGATTTTGCCTGAAAAATCTCATGGACAAGGGGAGCCTGGTGGGCTATAGTCCAAAGGGTCACAAAAAACCAGACACAACTGAGCAACTGAGCGTGCATGCATGTATGGGCTATCTGCTCTGTTATGTAATAGAAGAAAGTGCAACGCTTTGGGAAAACTCTGAGGTTGATACAAACATAGCCCCATTGGCAGGGATGATGGTGAGTACGTCGAGCTCTGTGCTTCCCCAATGCTCAGCTCAGTAGGATGCCTTAGCCAAGGTATTCGAGAAACTAATACCTACAGGAAAAGACACATTCAGCTTTCCAGTCCCCTCAAATCATCAAGGTCTTGTAACTCAACAGTGAGTCAGTAGGCAGACTTCGTTAGTCAGCCCTGATAACTAGCATTCCTATGACCTTCCAGAAGAGACGCACACAACTGCATGGGCAGACAGTGACAAGAGGGGTCAGGAGATTGACATTTCCATTTGTGTTCTGCTAAACATCCTCTCTTTGACCCTGGATAAGCCACTGACACTTTTAAGGCTTTAGTTTTCACATCTGTAAAATGAGAGTGCTGCTTGATAAGATGTACTGATGTTCTTCCCATATCTCAGTGTGCATGTACATGGATTTTTAAATGTTTTCTTGGTCTTAGTTCTCAGCAGAAGAAAAGCTCTATGTAGGAGGACTGAGAGTTAAGGCTGCTAATGAAAGCTATAGTTAACCCTCAGTATTTGCAGATTAATTAAATTCCATGATTGTTTTTACATGAAACAATCAATGCTTACTGAACACCTGCTTAGTATCATGTAGTTACATATACATTCACAATACAAGAAAAGCACAATCCAAGCAATTCCAATGTAAGTCTGATAAGTGCTACCCAAACTTAAGCAGGAGGTGCTGTGGAAACACATAGACAATGTTCCTAACCCAGTTTTGAGTAATCAGGGAAAATTTTCCAGGAGGAACTGGCATCTAAGATGAGACACAGAAAAAGATTAGACCTTGCCTAGGCAAAGAGAAGTCAATTATTTCCTTTTTGTTTGTTTGCTTTGTTTTTGAAGCATATGCAAAAGCCTAGGAGCAGGACAAGGCACAATGCCCTTAGCAAGTGTAAACAGTTCAGTAGGAAATTTTTCTTTGATGCCATATTAAGAAGTTTGGATTTTTCTTGAAGATCATGGGAGTCATTAAAGAGTATCATGCTGTAGGATTCAGGATATATTTCCCACATCAGATACATCACTCAGGTTACAGAGTGGAGATATCAGAGAAGAGCAAAAGAAGTCTCTGGGAGTAGCCCAAATGAGATGGTGAGATAGTGGTCTAGAAGAAGAGAGTGGCAGTGGGGATGAGCATGGGAGAACTGAAGACGGGTTTATGATGGAGACTTGAAAAGGCTCAGTATTGCCTAGACTGAGTGCAGGAGAGAGACTAGTGAAAAAGGTAACAGGAGTTTCAAGCGTTCAGTTCAGTTCAGTTGCTCAGTCGTGTCTGACTCTTTGTGACCCCATGAACCGCAGCGCGCCAGGCCTCCCTGTCCATCACCAACTCCCGGAGTTCACTCAGACTCACGTCCATTGAGTCAGTGATGCCTCCAGCCACCTCATCCTCTGTTGTCCCCTTCTCCTCCTGCCCCCAACCCCTCCCAGCATCAGAGTCTTTTCCAATGAGTCAACTCTTCGCATGAGGTGGCCAAAGTACTAGGGTTTCAGCTTTAGTATCATTTCTTCCAAAGAACACCCAGGGCTGATCTCCTTCAGAATGGACTGGTTGGATCTCCTTGCAGTCCAAGGGACTCTCAAGAGTCTTCTCTAACACCACAGTTAAAAAGCATCAATTTTTGGTGCTCAGCTTTCTTCACAGTCCAACTCTCGCATCCATACATGACCACTGGAAAAACCATAGCCTTGACTAGACGGACCATAGTCGGCAAAGTAATGTCTCTGCTTTTGAATATGCTATCTAGGTTGGTCATAACTTTTCTTCCAAGGAGTAAGCATCTTTTAATTTCATGGCTGCAATCATCATCTGCAGTGACTTTGGAGCCCCCCAAAATAAAGTCTGACACTGTTTCCTCTGTTTCTCCATCTATTTGTCATGAAGTGATGGGACCAGATGCCATGATCTTTGTTTTCTGAATGTTGAGATTTAAGCCATCTTTTTCACTCTCCTCTTTCACTTTCATCAAGAGGCTTTATAGTTCCTCTTTGCTTTCTGCCATAAGAGTGGTGTCATCTGCATATCTGAGGTTATTGATATTTCTCCTGGCAATCTTGATTCCAGCTGTGCTTATTCCAGCCCAGCGTTTCTCATAATGTACTCTGAATATAATTTAAATAAGCAGGGTGACAATATACAGCCTTGACGTACTCCTTTTCCTATTTGGAACCAGTTTGTTGTTCCATGACGAGTTCTAACTGTTGCTTCCTGACCTGCATATAGGTTTCTCAAGAGGCAGGTCAGGTGGTCTAGTATTCCCATCTCTTTCAGAATTTTCCACAGTTTATTGTGATCCACACAGTCAAAGGGTTAGTAACAGACAAATGGCAGTGCCACATGCTCAGTTTTGCTGAAAATAAATAATTAATTCAGTTTTGGATCCATTGTGTTTTGCTAAATAGAAGATTGCCTAAAATAGAGGTCAACACATAGTACACTCACATGCATTCAGAAATATTTATTGAGTAATTTCTCTGTGTTAAACATGGTGCTGGGATCCTGAAATATAAAGATGAATAAGTTCCAGGAGTCCCTATCCTCAAGGATCTTACAGCTTAATGAGATATCAGATATGCAACAAATAGCTAAAATATGGTCAAGCCGATAAATTATAGAGGAGGCATTTATGGTAAAAAGTGTGCTAAGTGAAGGGGCCCTGACGATGAGTAATGTAGAGGAGAAGCAAGTAGCTGAAGTTTCCATTTGTGAGAAGGGCTTGTGGTGAATATAGAACTCCATTTGGGTTTTTAAAGAAGGGCTAGTTTTAAGGAATGAGCAACAAAGTGTTGAGCAGGAAGAGGGATTCAAGCAAAAGCAAAAGAATAGAACAATGTTTGGCATATTTGAGGGACAATATGTAGTTTTCCTAGTCCTGAAGAATCTTAAGTGGAATTATAAGTGTAAGCCTGGAGAGACAGAGTCTTCTTGTCTTTCCCTACAATTTTACACCTGCAGCTTGGACTTCCAGCCTAAGCTCTGAACTTGTAAATAGACTGCCTATTTGGCGTTTCTTTTTGGACAGCTAGTGGGCAAAGGCAATATGCCCAAAATTGAACTCCTGACCCTCTCTCTTAAAAATCTGATCTTCCTAGAGTCTTCCCCATATTAGAAAAATGGTAATGTCATAGTAATAACTGCTCACGTCCCAGATCTTTGCCTTCTCTCTTTATCTCCCAAACAACAAGAAATCCATCAGCAAAACCTATTATCTCAGATTGATGCCAACAAAAAAATGATGGCATCTGAAAACTCTCCTTCCATGAAAGCACTGAGAAAACTGGCAAAAATTGTCAAAATCAACTTTTTAGAACTCTGAACAGAAATCAAGGCTTGTAGCACCTAATAACAGATCGAAAACATGAGAAGTAAAACTGACAGATTCAAAGGGAGATATGACAGTTCAATGATAATAATTTGAATATCAATATTCTACTTTCAACAATGGGTGAAACAAATGGTTAGAAAATTAACAAACAGAGGAACAATACTATGGAATAACACTATAAATGAACTAGACCTGACAGACATCCATAGGAATACCACCCCCAACTAAGATCATGACATCAAGTCCCTTCACTTCATGGCAAATAGATGGAGAAACAGGAGAAACAGAGAGAGACTTTATTTGGCGGGGCTCCAAAATCACTGCAGATAGGGACTGCAGCCATGAAATTAAAAAATGCTTACTCCTTAGAAGAAAAGTAACCAACCTAGACAGCATATTAAAAAGCAGAGACATTATTTTGCCAACAAAGGTCCATCTAGTCAAAGCTACGGTTTTTCCAGTAGTCATGCATGGATGTGAGAGTTGGACTATAAAGAAAGCTGAGCGCCAAAGAATTGATGCTTTTGAACTGTGGTGTTGGAGAAGACTCTTGAGGAGTCTGCAAGAAGATCCAACCAGTCCATCCTAAAGGAGATCTGCCCTGGGTGTGTTCATTGAAAGAACTGATGCTGAAGCTGAAACTCCAGTACTTTGGCCACCTGATGCAAAGAACTGACTCATCTGAAAAGACTCTGATGCTGGGAAAGATTGAAAGAAGGAGGAGAAAGGGATGAGGATGAGATGGTTGGATGGCATCACCGACTCAATGGACATGAGTTTGAGTAAACTCCAGGAGTTAGTGATGGACAGGGAGGCCTGGCATGCTGCAGTCCATGAGATTGCAAAGAGTCAGACACAATTGAGTGACTGAACTGAACTGAACTGAACCCAACAGTAGCAGAATATACATCCTTCTGAAGTACACAGGGAAACTTCTCCAGCATAAATATACATATGCTCCAGCACTTAATAGATATTAGGTCATAAAACAAGTCTCAATCTATACACAAAGACTTAAATCACACAAAGTGCATTCTCTATTCACAAGTAAATATGATTAAAAATCAGTAACAGAAGGAAATCTGGGAAATACACAAATGTGCATAATTAAACAAATATTCACAACTAATCAATGAGTCAAAGGTCAAATCACAATGGAAATGAGAAAACATTTTTAGATGATGAAAATAAAACGTACTAGAACTTTTGAATGCAGCTAAAGTAGTATTCAGATGGAAATTTATAGCTAAGATCTCAAATCAATAACTTACATTTTACCTTAGGATTTTAGAAAAAGAAGAGCCTGCTGAACAAAGCAAGCAGACAAAAAAGAAATAACAGAGATTTTAGAGATGAAATAAATGGAATAGGGGATAGAAAGCAAAAGAAAAATTCCATAAACTAAAAGTTTGCTCTCTTAAAAAATCAACAAAATTGATAAAGTTTTAGCTAGCCTGACAAAGAAAAAAAAAATGAGAGAAGACGCAAATTACTGAAACCAAGAATGAAAGTAGAATCACCACAGATCTCACAGAAATAAAAAGAGTTGCAAGGGACTTCTATGAAAAAGTATAAATCAATGAATTAGATAACTTATAGAAAAAGGACAAATTCTTAGAAACACAAATAGTGTGTTTAAAAGATAGCCCATATTCATGGTTTGGAAGACTTAACATTAACACTCCCTAAATTGATCTGTAGAGTCAGTATAGTCATTTTCAAAATCTTAAAAACCTTTTTCGTGTTTTGTAGAAACATCTATATATTATTGCAACAAGCATTGAGACTGGTAGGAAAAAAGGTTTCCTTTTGACCTATTTCTCCTCCACCGCCACCCCACTAACCCCGACCCAGGTAGAGTGAAGGCTACATACAGTTTGGATTTATTTTAGATAAAAAAGCAGAGACAAAGTTCTAAAGACCAAGAATTCTCCCCTGCTATGTCTATACACTTTCAGTTTTAGCTTTCTTTATAAGATGGCAATATTTTGTGAGAAAGCAATTGTTCATTTTTCTCAGTTGCTTGCAAATTTACTTTTAGTCTAAAAACAAAACATAAATGATCCAAGTGACAACATTGCCTCAGGGTAAAGTTGCTGCTACCCAACTTTAAATAATAGAACAAGTTCCATAAATATAGAACAAGTAGTAGTACCTTAGTACGTTCACCAAAAAGTGTTTCCTACAAGAGGCAGAAATGACACGTGATAAAACATCTCATATAGCTGTGCTTTAACATGTACAGCGAACCTAGCATGACTAGAATGAGATGTTTCCCTTAGGTCCTCAAGACAAAACTTACGAAAGCTCACCTTCTTTTCCAGTATGCAGTGGTAGAGAAGGTCCTCTCTGGAACTAGGGCTGTTTGGACAGGTGTCTTACCAGTGCACCATCAAAGATTTTAAGGTAATCCTGAAAGTCTCAAGTTTTCAAAGCAGAGGACTGGGTTCAAGGTCCAGCTCTAAACAAGCAAATTGTACTGAGCAATTCACTTTTCTCCAGTTTACTTGGTAAGATAAGTTGAAGGCAAGATTCCTTGTGAAAAATATATGTTAAAAAAAGACTTTATAAAGATGAAATAGAAAGTTAGTTATTAGTGTTATAACTTAGTTTGTCCATTTTACTATGCTCTTTGACTTGCATGTGTTGCAAAGAACTTCTGCAATTTGTCCTGTGAATTATAATAGCAAATCATGTAGTGGATTAAGAGTTTTTCATTTCATCAACTTCTATCACTATTTTATCAAACCTTTTTATAAACCCTATGAAGTTCATATTGTTAGGCCAGTTTAACAGATGAAATACCATGCAATAATGAAATGAAAGTTGCTAACCAAACCCATGTTGCAGAAATGTCCAACTGCAACTTACACTCTCCAGCCTACTCTTGCCACTTATATGTAACATAGTATTGGAAGTCTTATTTAAAGCAATCAAACAAGAAAAGGAAATAAAAGGAATTCAAATAGGCAATCAAACCAATCAATCCTAGAGGAAATCAACTCTGAATACTCATTGAAAGGACTGATGCTGAAGCTCCAATACTTTGGCCACCTGATGTGAATAGCTGACTCATTGGAAAAGACTCTAATGCTGAGAAAGATTGAGGGCAGGAGGAGAGGAGATGGCAGAGGATGAGATGGTTAGATAGCATCACTGCTCAATGGACATGAATTTGAGCAAACGTCGGGAGATAGTAGAAGAGAGAGGAGTCTGGCATGCTGCGGTCCTTGGGGTCACAAAGAGTCAGATATGACTTAGTGGCTGAACAACAATAAAATAGGAAATGAAAAGTATTTTTTCTTCCATTTTCATGTATACTTTTATTATTTAAAAAAATTTTAAATTTTAATTGGAGGCTAATTACGCTACAATATTGTAGTGGTTTTTGCCATACATTCACATGAATCAGCCATGGGTTTACATGTGTTCCCCATCCATCCCATCCCTCTGGGTCATCCCAGTGCACCAGCCCTGAGCTCCCTGTCTCATGCATTGAACCTGGACTGATGATCTGTTTCACATATGATAATATACATGTTTCAGTGCTATTCTCTCAGATCATCCCACTCTTGCCTTCTCCCACAGAGTCCAAAAGACTGTCCTATACATCTGTGTCTCTGTTGCTATCGCTCACATAGGGTTATCATTACCATCTTTCTAAATTCCATATATATGCATTAGTGTACTGTATTGGTGTTTTTCTTTCTGGCTTACTTCACTCTGTATAATAGGCTCCAGTTTCATCCACCTCATTAGAACTGATTCAAATGAATTTTTTTAATGGTTGAGTAATACTCCATTGTGTATATGTACCACAGCTTTCTTATCCATTCATCTGCTTATGGACAGCTAGGTTGCTTCTATGTCCTGGCTATTATAAACAGTGCTGCAATGAACATTGGGGTAACATGTCTCTTTCAATTCTGGTTTCCTCAGTGTATATGCCCAGCAGTAGGATTGCTATGTCATGTGGCAGTTTTATTTCCAGTTTTTTTAAGGAATCTCCACACTGTTCTCCATAGTGGCTGTACTAGTTTGCATTCCCACCAACAGTGTAAGAGGGTTCCTTTTTCTCTGCACTGTCTCCAGCATTTATTGTTTGTAGACTTCTTGATAGCAGCCATTCTGACCGGTGTGAGATGATACCTCATTGTGGTTTTGATCTGCATTTCTCTGATATGAGTGATGTTGAGCATCTTTTCATGTGTTTGTTAGCCATCTATATGTCTTCTTTGGAGAAATATCTGTTTAGTTCTTTGGCCCATTGTTTGATTGGGTCGTTTATTTTTCTGGAATTGAGCTGCAGGAATTGCTTGTATATTTTTGAGGTTTTTGTCAGTTGTTTCATTTGCTGTTATTTTCTCCCATTCTGAAGACTGTCTTTTCACCTTGCTTGTAGTTTCCTTTGTTGTGCAAAAGATTTTAAGTTTAATTAGGTCCCATGTGTTTACTTTAGCTTTTATTTCCATTACTCTGGGAGGTGGGTCATATGGGATCCTGCTGTGATTTATATTGGAGAGTGTTTTGCCTATGTTTTCCTCTAGGAGTTTTATAGCTTCTGGTCTTACATTTAGATCTTTAATCCATTTTGAGTTTATTTTTGTGTATGATGTTAGAAAGTGTTCTAGTTTCATTCTTTTTTTTCTTTAATTAATTTTTATTTTTTAGTTTGTTTTGCTTTACAATACTGTATTCATTTTGCTACACATCGACATGAATCAGCCACGAGTGTACATGAACTCCCAATCCCGACCCCCACCTCCCCCCTCCTGCCCCACACCCTCTCTCTGGATTATCCCTGTGCATCAGTCCCAAGCATCCTGCATCCTGCATCTAGTTTCATTCTTTTACAAGTGGTTGACCAGTTTTCCCAGCACCACTTGTTAAAGAGATTGTCTTTTCAAAGTAAAACTGTCATTGTGTGCAAATGACATGATACTACACACAGAAAATCCTAAAGACACTATCAAAATACTACTAGAACTCACCAATGGATTCGGTAAAATTACAGGATAAAATATTAATAGAGAGAAATATGTTATAATTCTATACACTAGCTGTCAGAAAGAGAAATTAAGGAAATAATTCCATTTTAAATCACTGCAATTAGAATAAAATATCAAAGAATAAATATAACTAAGAAGGTAAAAATCAGTACTTTGAAAACTATAAGTCACTGATGAAAGATATTCAAGACCACAAACAGAAAAATATACCATGTTCATGGGTTGGAAGCATTAATGCTATTAAGATGATCTTATTACCTAAGGCAATCTATAAATGCAATGAACTTTTTATAAAAATATCAATGACATTTTTTACAGTACTAGAAAGACTAATTCTAAAATTTGCACAGAAACACAAAAGACTGGATAGCCAAAACAATCTTGAGAAAGAAGCACAAATCATGCTCCTTGACTTTAAACTATATCACAAATCTATAGTAATCAAAACAGTATGCATTAGCACAAAGATAGACAAATAGATCAGTGAAACAAAGCAGAGATCCAAGAAACGAACCCATACTTATATGGCCAATTAATTCATGACAAACAAAGCAAGAACAACCAATGGGGGGAAAGAGAGCTTCTTCAATAAATGGTATTGGGAAAGATGGACAGTTACATACAAAAGAATCAAACTGGACTACTCACTCATAAAATATAAAAAAATAAATTCCGTATGGAGTAAAGGCTTAAATGTGGAACCTGAAACCATAATATTTTTAGAAGAAAACATAGTACATTTTTTGACATTGGTCTTGGAAATTTTTTTCGGGTGGGGGGATATGTCATCTCACGCAAGAGAAACAAAGTCAAAGATAAACAAATGTGACCACATAAAACTAAAAGGCTTTTTCACATTAAGGGGAATTTTGACATCAGTCTTAGTAAATTTTTTTTTTTTGCTCTCCTAAAACAAAGGAGATAAAAGCAAAAAGCAAGCAAATGTGACCTAATTAAACTTAAATGCTTTACACAGCAAAGGAAACCATTAACCAAACAGAAAGAAAATCTACTGAATGGGAGAAGATATTTGCAAATTATATGATCAATAATGGTCTAATATCATGTATAAATCATATATTATATATATGATATATATAATGCATACAAATCAACTACAAAAACAAACAATTGGACTAAAAAATGAACAGAAGAAGTGAGTAGACATTTTCCCAAAGAGGAAATGCAGATGGCCAACAGGCACAAAGAAAAGATGTCAACATTGCTGAATCATTAAAGAGATGCAAATCAAGACCACAGTGAGATATCACCTCACATCTGCCAGAATGGTTATCATCAAAAAGAATGCAAATAACAAGTGTGAAGAAAAAGGAACAATTGTGCACTGTTGGGGGTTTCCCAGGGGGTGTTAGTGGTAAAGAACCCATCTGACAATACAGATAGATGTAAGAGACTCAGGTTCAGTCACTGGGTGGGGAAGAGCCCCTGGAGGAGGGCATGGCAATCTACTCCATTATTCTTGCCTGGAGAATTCCATAGACAGAAGAGCCTGGTGGGTTGCAGTCTGTAGGGTCACACAAAGTCAGACATGACTGAAGCAACTTAGCACGCAAGCACGTGCACTGTTCATGGGAATGTACATTGGTGCAGCTACTATGGAAAACAGTATGAAGATCCTCAAGAAATTAAATATAGATCTACCATAATGATCCAGAAATTCTACAGCTGGCTATTTATAATTAAGAAAAGGGAGGCATGAATCAAAAAAGATACATGCACCTCTAGGTTCATTGAAGCATTATTTAGAATTGCTAGTACGTGGAAGCAACCTAAGTGAGCATCAGTAGAAGAAGGTCATATCTATTAACATCTATATACTCTCTCACGTACACACTGGAATATTATTCAGCCATAAAAAAAAAGAATGAAATCTTGCCATTTGTGAAAATGTAGATGGACCGAGAGGGTATTATGCTTAAAGTGAAATCAGCCAGAAAAGAGAAAGGCAAATAGTGTATGATTTTTACCTATGTGTAGAATCTAAGAAACAAAACAGATGGACAAACATGACAAAACAGAAATAGAGTTATAGATACAGAGAGCAAACAGATGGTTGCTGAAGGGAGGGATGGTGAAAGGTAGGAGAGGAATAGGTGAAGGAGGTTGAAAGTGAAAGTGAAAGCTGCTCAGTCGTGTCTGACTCTTCGCAACCTGATGGACTATAGAGTCCATGGAATTCTCCAGGCCAGAATACTGGAGTGGGTAGCTGTTCCCTTCCCAGGGGATCTTCCCAACCCCAGGATCGAACCCAGGTCTCCTGCATTGCAGGCAGATCCATTACCAGCTGAGCTACCAGGGAAGAGGCACAAATTTCCAGTTGCAAAATAAATGAGTCATGACTAGGAAATGTACAGTGTGGGGAATATAACTGTCTGATATCTTTTTATGGTAATATATTATAACTGGACATTGTGGTGATCACTTTTAAGTATATAGAATTATTGAATCACTATATTGTGTAACAATATATTGTGTAATTGTGTACATAGTATGTTTTGTAATCACCATACTGTATAATTGTGTAACAAGCATTGTAGGTCAGCTATACTTCAAAAAAAAAAAGAAAAACAGAACAACAGAAACTGTATATGGGTGCATCTTCCTGCACCCAAATTCTTTGCACCTAAGGGAACTGAAAAGCTACATCTATTAAAGCAAACGCCAGTATATACGCACAAGACCCCTGTCACTCTGCCCTTTTCAAGGGCTTCACTCCAGTCCTCCACTCCGTCTTTCATTATTAGTCTCTCCCTTTCTGTTGGATCATTCCAACCACCATGAAAACTTACTCCAGGGGAACATTTCCCCTGGAAACTCTATCTAAAATGGACTAACAGGCCATCTATGTTCTCAGCAGATAGTTTAATCTTCTCAAACAATTGCCAGCACATACCATTCTACTTCATTACTTTTGCTTCACTCTTCAACCCATTTTAAACTGGTTTCTTTCCCATCACTCCACAGACATCGCCTTTCCTTCACATTTTTAGCACTCTAGGGCCTGCGAGCTCCACTTCCAAAGACTAGCACCTGCATTTCTTACCCAAGGCTCCTTTCTTGCCACTGAAGCCCAAATCGTCTCTATACAGCAAACCAGAAATGCCATCAAATCAAAGCCCTTTCCCCAGTGCCGGAGCAGGACTCAGTGTTAGTGGGGTTTGACATTAAATAGCTCCTCTCGTGTGGAGTGACCCTCTGAAGAGTGTGTTTTACAGAGGATTACAGAGTTTCCCCAGGCAATTAATCACATCAGCAGCCCACAATGGCAACAGGCTATCTTTTCTTCCTTGTCTCACTTCTCCACTTCCCTACCAGCACCAACTTCTTCCACTTGAAGCTTTGTTTCTGGATTCACTTCTGAAAGAATCCAAACTAAGACGACTTCATTACACTAACTTTAACACATGTTTCAGTCTCACCTCATTGACCAATTAGCAGCATGTGACCCAGAGTCACCCCATCTTTCTTGAAAATTGTCTTCTCTCTGGATTTTTAGGATCCGACACTCTCCTGGTTTCCCTCTGCCTCACGGGCTGATCCTTCTCCCCCTACCTTTCATATTAGAATATTTTAGGTTCTGATCCTCATATCACTGATCCCAAGTTTCTACCATTTTTTCCTCTTTTCCATCTGACTCCCATCTTTCTAACTCTAGCCAGGCTTCTCTTCTGAATTCCAGACTAACTCTGGACATTAATTAAAAGTGAATCTTAAGTCTACAGTGAGTTGAACTTTTTAGAGTTTTGCAGTACTTCAGCTGCTATGTCAGCTCTTTTTAAATACATTGACTCATTTAATCTTTATAGCAATGCTCAAAATTGTCACACTTGTAAAGGTGAGAAAAGCAAGGCCCATAGAGTCTCAGAGCCTTCCTGGGTTCATGGAGTGGGTGAAGGGCAGCGCCAGGCTGTGAACTGAGTCTTTCTGACTGAAAGCTTTGTGCTTATCTGCCATGCTAGTCTACTTCCATTTTCTCACCTCCTCTGTGCAATGGGCACAGAAGTTTTCTAGAATAATCAGCTGCCAGAGCCGGAAGAGAATTTAGTAGTCATCTATTCCATCTCCCTCATTTTACAGCTGCCTCAAAGGAGAAAACAATTTTCCTAAGATTTATTTAGATATCTGCTTATATTTACTACAGATGGTTATTTCTAGACTTTATGTTTTGAGCTATAAATGGTGCTAAAGTTCATCCATTTTTACTTTCTTTGAGTTATATCTCCAGCCTTGGAGGCATTCTTTATGCAAATGTAGATGACACCACTTTCTAACTCCCTTGATCCTGACGGGCCTCTAGAGAGGGCAATGAGGGTCACCATGTCACTTCCTTTGACTGTTTTCTCAGATGGAGATGATGTTCTGGTTGTACAGACTGGTGACTGGCATTTTAGCCACAGGAACACTGTGCTTGTAGCTCTGTTAAATATCTACCCATCCCATTAAGGCTATTTATTGTGCTGTATCCAGAGCAACTAAACCCAAAACTGTGTCTGTGCCAAAGATGTGAATAAAAGCTGAAAAAATTGCAGCCATCCAGATGTTCTTTGGCAATGATAAACACCCAGACATTTGGAGACATCTGGGTGACTGACTGACTTTTTCAGTTTTCATCTGGAAGACGAAGATTATGCAGACACAGCATGATTACAAGCTGGATGATAATAAACAAATCTTTGACAATGTCCACAGGATTCCAAACATCTGGGTGCAAAACTGAAAAATCCAACTAACTATCCAAATGTTTGGCATCATTTAAATGAAACATTGGACAGCGGGAGATGGGCAAAAGATCCCAAAATGAGGCCAGAAATCCCCAAAGCAAGCTTTGCTGACCAAAAATAGTTTATATTCACTGTAAAGGGAAAACTGAGTCAGGAATAGTAAATTTCTTAATAGAACCCACATTCTAGAAACCCCGTATACACTGGGGTTTCTAAACCAAGTGTGGTGACACACATCCCAGAATTGTGTGGGCAGGGTCTGATCTGCTCACATAGCATAGGAATTTTAGATATCATAGCAGAACATCAAAGTCTTGTTTTTGTGTGAGTTCTCAGTCTATTTAAAAAGACAAACAGGACTTCCCTGGTGGTTCAGTCGTTAAGACTCCATGCTCCCAGCACAGGGGCATGGATTCCGACCCTGGTAAGGGAGCTAAGATCCTGCATGTCCTGTGATATGGCAAAAAAAGACAAACTAATGCAGCTAGGACTTAAGAGCTTGCTAACGAAACAAGGGGATGTGATGCTTACCTTCCTACTAGGGATAGAGAAGGAGAGAGTGTTTGGAAGATGAACCAGTTTAGGCTGCTGGTTCAGGGACACTAAGGAATATGCTGAGTGAGACATGGAGGCAAGGATGTATCCACACAAAAGTGAATCTTCTTATATTCTTTCACTGATGAAGGAAAAAACCTTGTACTTACAGGGGAATTTTTTTTAAGTGTTGATTTTGGGGCTGAAAGAGTTGTCATCATTAAAGGGAGAACTTTCCTTTTTTGCCAGAAATGGGTCTTAGAGTGACTGTGCTGGCTGCAGTAGTATCAGCATCAGAAAAAAACAGTGCCCTCGTGGTGACAGTAGCTGCAGACAAGGTCTATGTGGCTTTAAAGACTGGTATCGGAGATGGAAGTCTGGTGCCTATAATATGTGAAGACGTCAGAAAGTTGTAGCATCTGTAGGATCTTGAACCAGAGCAAGTGTGGACTGGGAATCAGACTTCCTCCAATTCCAACCTGAGCTCAGGACTTTTTTTTGTTTTGTTTTTAATCCTGATATATTCTAGGAAGATAACGATTTTGAGCCAAAGTGAATGTGAGGCATCTTGACACTGCTTTCCATCTGGGCCGTGTTAAGGAAAATGTAATACAATTTATACCTCTAGCTGTCATACTTGTGATATTTACTATATGGTCATTTTCCTTGACATTATCTGGGAATAAACACTCTGCTAGATCATGAGGCAGAGAACGCAATTTGCAGACCAAAAAAGGAGAAAGACATTGGACGAAGAAAGAACACTCACACAAAAATGTGGAAAAGCAGAAAGACCGTCAGGAACTTCACAGACAACCCAGAGCTGAGCTTCACTTGCCAAATGGTCTTTGAGTCCTTAGCAAATTGGAAAACCATTGTTCAAAACCAAGATGCTTTTGTTAGAAAATGTCTGTCTTTCGATCAGCCACCAAAAGAGAAGGGGGAAAAACTCCATCCCAAAGCCCCCCTTAGATTGTGTAAACGCAGAAGGTCTGTATACATTCACCAGGGCCTTTCTTCCATTGTGCTAGCATTATTTAAAACCAGATGTGGTTCTCCCTGCCTCATTGCTAGAAGAATTGCTGTCAACATGCATTGTTTCTGAGAGAAATTTAAAGCAAGGCAGTCTCCAATTTCTCTAATTAAAACAAGTTTATTTTTAAAGCCATATAAAATTCTCTGAATTTCACACGTTTATTGCAAATACACATCCCTTAGGTTACAGAGAAATAACTTAAAAAATAATTGAAACACACACCAAAAATGTGTGTCTTCTAAGTAAGACCCATTTCTGTGTGACTTTGGGCAAATTAACTTCAGTAATCTGAGCCTCACATTTCTCATCTATAAAATGAATTGTTTGGAATTCTGTGATCCATAAGGTCCTACTCAGCATTGTAAGTCTTTAAAATTATTTTCTGTTGGGTGGGAAGGAGAAGTATATGGGAATTCTCTGTACTTTCTGCTCAACTCCATGGGCAGATGAACGGATAAGGAAGTTGTGCTACATACACACAATGGAATACTGCTCAGCTATAAAGTTGTTTTTAATTGAAGGATCCTTGCTGTGGGCTTTCCAGGTGGCACTAGTGGTAAAGGACCACTTGCCAATGCTGGATACACAAGCTGCTCAGGTTGAATCCCTGGGTCGGGAAGGTCCCCTGCAAGAGGAGATGGCAACCCACTCCAGTATTCTTACCTGGAGAATCCCATAGACCGAGGAGCCTGGCGGGAGCCTACAGTCCATAGGGTCACAAAGAGTCTCGCTAGACAGAAGCAACTCAGCACGCACACACATGCACATGGTTGCTGTATAATATTGTATGTTACAAGCGGACAGTGTAGTGACTCACAGTTTGTAAAGGTTATACTCCATTTACTGTTATAAAATATTGGCTGTATTCCCTCCCTCCAAGTTTGACAATATTTCCTGTAGCTTATCTTATACCCAATAACTTCTCCCTCCTAGTCCCCCACTCCTGTATTTCCCCCCTACCCCCCACCCCGCTCTCCTCTCCCCGCTGCTAATCACTACTTTGTTCTATCTGTGAGTTTGCTTCTTTCTTGTGATATCACTAGATTTTTTGTGGGCTTCCCTGGTGTCTCAGTCGGTAAAGAATCAGCCTGCAATGCAGGAGACCTGGGTTTGATCTCTGGGTCGGGAAGATCCCCTGGAGGAGGGCATGGCACCCCTCGAGTGCTCTTGTCTGAAGAATCCCCAAGGACAGGCAGGCTGCAGTCCATGGGGTCACAAAGAGGAGGACATGACTGAGTGACTAAGCACAGCACACAGTTTTTTGTATTTTCAGATTCCACATATAAATGAGATCGTACAATATGTGTCTCTCTCTGACTTACTTCACTTAACCTAATGTCCTCCACGTCCATCCATGTTGCTGCAAATGGAAAATGTCTGTCATTTTTCAGGGCTGAGTAGTAGTCCATGTATATATCCCACGTCTTCTTTAACTAGTCATTTGCTGCTGGACACTTAGTTTGCTTCTTGGCAATTGTGAAATAATGCTGTGCTCAACTTTTCTATAAATCTAAAACTGGTTGAAAAAATAAAATCTTAAAAAAAGTCATAAGCCCAGTCTAAATAAGCAAACTCAAATTGAGGAACATTCTACAAAATATCTAACCAATACTCTTAAAAAATGTGAAGGCCATTAAAACCACAGAATGAATGAGAACTCGTCACACCTTGGAGAGGCTAATGGGATGTGATGACTAACTGCAATATTGTACCCTGGACTGAATCCTGGAACAGACAAAAGATGCTATAGGAAAAGATGTTGAAATCTGAATCAAGCCTATTGTTAAAAAAATTAAAATAACCAACTAAATAAACATAGTATAAACTTCCAATAAAATGTAAGACAAGCTATTTGGAAAATATAGGTACATAGAAAAGCATTTTTACCTCTTTGAAATATTCATATATTAACAATTTAATATTTATTTATTTGTCCTTGTACATTTTTGTTCTTGATTGACTAAAAGCACAGTTTTTTTTTTTTTCTGTTGAATGGAAATCCTAGCCATTACTAGCACTACCATTTCCCCTAAGTGCTCCATTCAAATTCCATATGTGTTCTGTACAAAATGATATACAGGAAAATGGTAGGGACATGGCACTGGTGTTCTGCTTTCAGAAAATCTAAACCACAAAAGCCTCCACTAAGAGAACATCTAAATAACACTGTTTCTTTTTTGATCAGTTCAGTTCAGTCGCTCAGTGGTGTCTGACTCTTTGCGACCCCATGAATCGCAGCACGCCAGGCCTCCCTGTCCATCACCAACTCCCGGAGTTCACTCAGACTCACGTCCATCGAGTCAGTGATGCCATCCAGCCATCTCATCCTCTGTTGTCCCCTGCCTTCCCTTCCCTTGC
Organism: Aepyceros melampus; assembly: GCA_006408695.1. NCBI lineage: Eukaryota > Metazoa > Chordata > Mammalia > Artiodactyla > Bovidae > Aepyceros > Aepyceros melampus. The sequence goes on from SJXQ01008443.1 coordinate 109,148, forward strand.
CCGTCCCCTCCCCTGTCTCTTCCTGCCTTCAATCTTTCCCAGCATCAGGGTCTTTTCAAATGAGTCAGCTCTTGGCATCAGGTGGCCAAAGTATTGGAGTTTTTCTTTTTTGATACTATTTCTTAATTTAAAAGGATTTGTTACAAAATCTCTTTAAATGACTCAGTCACTACAGAACCAAGTTTTATGTTCCATTTTCTAAAGTTTAATTGACACAACTATTGTGTTTGACAAAGTCCCTTTATAAGGACAAAGCATGAAGATTCCCTAAAGATCGATTACGTGGCCGTGGGCACAAAGAGCAAGGATGTTGTAAAGGGATCTCCTAGGAGATGGTTTTGTAAGGACCGTTCCAAGCTCACAACTCTTTTCTTTGAGAACGTCACACATACAAAAGGTGCAGGTCTCGTGGGACATCTTTATGCAACCTGCCCCTCTTTCCCCAAATGTAGTTTTGGATGATTTGATCTTGAGCAAGAGCTGATTCAAAATGATCCAGTCACCGCAAAAACAAACATGCAGATTGATGGGACAGAATAGAGAGCCCAGAAATAAACCCACATCCCCACAGTCAATTAATCTTCAACAAAGGGGGCAAGAATATGCAATGGATAAGAGACTGTCTTCAGCAAGTGGTGTTAAGAAATCTGGACAGCTACATGTAAATCAATGAAATTAGAACACTCCCTCACACCATACACAAAAATAAACTCAAAATGGTTAAAGACCTAAATATAAATCATGACACCATAAAACTCCTAGAAGAGAACATAGACAAAATATTATCTGACATAAATCATGGCAATATGTTCTTAGATCAGCCTCCCAAGGGAAAAGAAATAAAAGCAAAAATAAATAAATGGGACTTAATTGAACTTAAAGGTTTTTGAACAGAAAAAAAAAACTATCAACAAACAAAAAGACACATTGTGGAGTGGCAAAAAAAAATTGCAATCCATGCAACTGACAAGGGGTTATTATCCAAAATATAGAAACAGCTCATGCAACTCAATATCTAAAAAACAAGCAACCCAAACAAAAAATGGGCAGAGGACCTTCATAGACTTATCTCCAAAGAAGACATACAGATGGCCAACAGAAACACAAAAAGATGCTCAACATCACTAATCATAAGAGAAATGCAAGTTAAAACCAGTATGAGGTGATAGAATGACTATTATCAAAAAGTCAACAAATAATAAATGCTAGAGAGGGTTTGTAGAAAAGAGACCCCTCCTACACTGCCTATGGGAATGTAAATTGGTGCAGCTACTATGGAAAACTGTTCCTTAAAAAATAAAAAATAGAGCTACCATATGAGACAGCAATCTCATTCCTGGGTATATATCCAGAAAAAGGCAAAAATTCTAATTTACAAAGACACATGCACCACAATGTTCACATCCATTTTATATACAATAGCTTAGACATGGAAATGACCCAGATGCCCATCAACAGGCAGCTGGCTTGAGAAGATGTGGTCTGTTTATGCAATGGAATAGTACTCATCCATAAAAAGAAAAATACTGCCATTTGCAGCAATGTGGATGGACTTAGAGATTATCAGGATGAATGAAGTAAGTCATACAGAGAAAAACAAGTACTATATCATTTATATACGGGATCTAAAAAATAATGTAAATGAATACAAAAGAGAAACAAACTCACAGACATAGAAAACAAACTTACAGTTACCAAAGGGGAAAGGGAGGTAGGAGGGATAAATGAGGAGCATGGGATTGACAATACAAACTGCTATACATAAAATAGACAAGCAACAAGGATGTACTATATAGGACGGGGAACTATATTCACTATCTAGTAAAAACCTATAATGGCTCACTCTAGACCAGAAGCTAACATAATATTGTAAATCAACTATACTTTAAGGAAAAAAAAAAAAGAGCAATCACATTCTCTCCCTTGAGAATTTGGAGTTGAGATGAGAGACCAATCATTTGACCTTGATGTAGTCATTTGAACTGGGAAATCCTTGGGAGACTATATTTGGCAAAGATCACAGAGCAAGGTACAAAAATCTGCTACAGAGAGAGGGAAAGGAAAAGGGAGAGTGAGGGGGGAGAGACAGGAGCAGGGATTAAAACAGAGAGGCAAGAAAGCCAGAGTACCTGGGGATGTTCCAGGTCTTGCTTCCAGACCACCTGAGAGCCCACCATACCTTTTACTCAAGTCAAAATCTTAGATTTCTTAGTTTTACTAGGTTCAAGTTCATTGTAACTGATAAACTTTGTCCATAATAGATCTTTCAATGCCAGTGGCTGCACTTTTACAACAGCCACTTAACAATATTTTTTCAATGTTTTAAAATATTTAAAATCATAGGACATTTTGGTTCAGTTCAGTTCAGTTCAGTCGCTCAGTCGTGTCCGACTCTTTGTGACCCCATGAATCGCAGTACGCCAGGCCTCCCTGTCCATCACCAACTCCCAGAGTTCACTCAGACTCACGTCCATTGAGCCCGTGATGCTATCCAGCCATCTCATCCTTGGTCGTCCCCTTCTCCTCCTGCCCCCAATCCCTCCCAAGCATCAGGGTCTTTTCCAATGAGTCAGCTCTTCGCATGAGGTGGCCAAAGTACTGGAGCTTCAGCTTTAGCATCATTCCTTCCAAAGAAATCCCAGGGTTGATCTCCTTCAGAATGGGCTAGTTGGATCTCCTTGCAGTTCAAGGGACTCTCAAGAGTCTTCTCCAACACCGCAGTTCAAAAGCATCAATTCTTCGGTGCTCAGCCTTCTTCACTGTCCACTCTCACATCCATACATGACCACAGGAAAAACCATAGCCTTGATTAGACGGACCTTAGTTAGCAAAGTAATGTCTCTGCTTTTGAATATACTATATAGGTTGGTCATAACTTTTCTTCTAAGGAGTAAGCGTCTTTTAATTTCATGGCTGTGGTCACCATCTGCAGTGATTTTGGAGCCCCAAAAAATAAAGTCTGACACTGTTTCTACTGTTTCCCCATCTAATTCCCATGAAGTGATGGGACCAGATGCCATGATCTTCGTTTTCTGAATGTTGAGCTTTAAGCCAACTTTTTCACTCTCCTCTTTCACTTTTATCAAGAGGCTTTTTAGCTCCTCTTCACTTTCTGCCATAAAGGTGGTGTCATCTGCATATCTGAGGTTATTGATATTTCTCCCGGCAATCTTGATTCCAGCTTGTGCTTCTTCCAGCCCAGCGTTTCTCATGATGTACTCTGCATAAAAGTTAAATAAGCAGGATGACAATATACAGCCTTGACGTACTCCTTTTCCTATTTGGAAGCAGTTTGTTGTTCCATGTCCAGTTCTAACTGTTGCTTCCTGACTTGCATACAGATTTCTCAAGAGGCAGGTCAGGTGGTCTGGTATTCCCATCTCTTTCAGAATTTTCCACAGTTTATTGTGATCCACACAGTCAAAGGCTTTGGCATAGTCAAGAAGGCAGAAATAGATGTTTTTCTGGAACTCTCTTGCTTTTTCCATGATCCAGCAGATGTTGGCAGTTTGATCTCTGGTTCCTCTGCCTTTTCTAAAACCAGCTTGAACACAGAACATTTATTACCCCACAAATACGTATATGTCAAGTAATAGATAATCAGAATATTCAACTACTATTAGGTTCTGGAGGCATAGATAGAAATAAGATGCTATTCATATCCTCGAAAATCTTGTATTGATAATCTTCTACTCAGCAGTAACTATATGCCATGCACTTGATTAAAATTATTACTATAATTTTATGGATGTAGTGTTAATAAACATTTAATTTCACCAAATTCATCTTGACAAAATGAAGGTAAAGAGCTCTTTCAAATCACTGTTCCTTTTTTTTTTTCCTACATGGTGTGGCTTCCCAGGTGGCGCTAGTGGTAAAGAACCCATAAGAGAGACATAAGAGACGTGGGTTCAATCCCTAGGTCAGGAAGGTCCCCTGGAGGAGGTCAAGGCAACCCACTCCAGCATTCTTGCCTGGAGAATCCCCAATGACAGAGGAGCCTGGCGGGCCACAACCCGTGGGTTGCCAACAGTCGGACGTGACTGAGCGACTAAGCGCGTGTGCACATGGTGTTCACTCTCATCTCACGCCACTGGAGTGGGTCTACTCAGGGCATTAGTGTCCAGCTCTGGCCGCCTTCTCCAATGGCTGCAGAAGGCAACACAAAGAATAGTGTTCCCGAGCAATTGTTTGAGAATTTGAACTCAGAACCATGGTTGACACCCCTGATGCTGTCTTTTTGAAGCACCCATCTCTTTAGCATGCATTTTATTAGAATAAAAGTTATTTTAGTGACATAAACTAGACATTAATAAAAATTCACATGTAGACTGCTTAACTAAGAAATCTAACTAGATTAATTTTAGGTGGTAAGTTTTTAATCTTAGTGGTTCTATTCTATTTCTCATTCAAACTTTAAACCTACCTCTTGTTACTAAGAAAAAACAAAATTCCTGGATTTCAGGAATTCAAAACTGCCATTTCCCCTGCCACTTACATACACTCAATCAGTACTTCTCATATATGTTCCCCAAAGTGGCTGCCCATCCAAATAACCTGGAGTGTTTGTAAGAAATACAAAGTCCTGGGATACATTTGATGTCCTGGACTCAGTGGATCTGGGATTGGCCTAAAACTCTTTTTTAAAAAAAAAAAAAAAAACAGATTTTCAGTTTATTCTAATGTGATTTTGTGTTGATAGCTGATTTACTGTTTAAAAGGCTGAAGTGTAGCACTGAGAAGTGTATTTAAGGTCAGTAGGAAGGAGAGCCCTGATTTCCAGACTAGGTGCCAAGTTTAGTTGTGTGAATGTACACTGCCCAACAGCACCTCCTGGAGAGGTAGGGGAGCTGAAACCCAGCCCTGACTCCATCCACCAACCATGCATCCAACACAGGACTGCATCTGCCGAGGAGGGGTACCTGTTTCAAATTTGCTCTGAGGTGTATGGGCCAGTGGCCACTCTGATAAGTTTGGGTGTGTACATGCAGCCTTCATGCCACATAATATCCAGGCTAGTTCAACATTTGCCTTCATCCTTCCAACAGAGCATCCTTCCCAAGGCCCAAGCTCCACATAACATTTTTTCATACCTATTTTCTCGTCCTAATTCTTTTGCAATTTCACTGTAAGCCAGAATTTCCCAAAATTTATCCTATGTGATAAATGTCACACACACACATACACACACACACATACACAAATCTGAGAAACAACATGTTCTATTTCCCTCTTGGAGATTATCAGCAGACATTAGATTAGCATATTAAAATCTCTGACAAGTCCTACAGTACAGAAGTCTAGCTGATCAGAAAACATGGCTTCACTCCATTTCCCATATTATAAAACAACTACTTTCCTTATTTCTATTTACACATTCAGTTCAGTCCAGTTCAGTCGCTCAGTCGTGTCTGACTCTTTGCGACCCCGTGAATCACAGCACGCCAGGCCTCCCTGTCCATCACCAACTCCCGGAGTTCACTCAGTTCATGTCCATCGAGTCAGTGATGCCATCCAGCCATCTCATCCTCTGTCGTCCCCTTCTCTTCCTGCCCCCAATCCCTTCCAGCATCAGAGTCTTTTCCAATGAGTCAACTCTTCGCAGGAGGTGGCCAAAGTACCGGAGTTTCAGCTTTAGCATCATTCCTTCCAAAGAAATCCCAGTATCACCCAACTAATCCTTTCTGCCTAAGACATGCTTTGGATTTTGCTTTAGGCTTCCCAGGTAGCTCCAGTGGTAAAGAATCCACCTGCCAATGCAGGAGGCAGAAGAGAGTGGGTTCAATCTCTGGGTTGGGAAGATCCCCTGGAGAAGGAGATGGCCACCCACTTAGTATTCTTGCATGGAGAAGTCCATAGACAGAGGAAGCTGCTGGGCTACAGTCCATGGGGTCACAAAGATTCAGACATGACTAAAGTGTCTTAGCACACAGTCACATCTCTTCCATTCACTGAGTTTCTGTTGCTTGTAACTTAAATGGCACAGAGATCACATTTTAAACACTTTTGTCTCCCCAGTACACAAAACAAAATGTGCTTATAATGGGCAATCAATAAATGTTTACTGAATGATTGAATAAGTAGATAAATGCAGCTACAAGAGAAATTTTTATGACAGAACCTTTTGAAATGTTGAAATCAATGACTTTTTGGTGTTTAATATTCCTTTGTTTGTGTGTAGGCACAACCTGGGAGTCTCAGTGACTAACTGTCCAACTGGTGATGCCACCTTTTCCTAGAGGCTCTCAGCTGCTGTGGTCCTCATTAGCAGGAGGCAGAAAATCTACCCGTTTCCTCTCATCTCAGCTTGTGCCCTGTCAGGACTTATCAAGATCTTCCTTGCTCAATTCACGGGCAATCATTATTTTAGAACCTGAAAGAGGAAGGCAGTAGATTTTATGTGATTAGCTGCTGAGATAAACATTAATTAGTTTTCAATTTCCAAAAAGTATCCCACTGACAGAAAGATTTGTTAAGTCAGTTAATGGCTATAGATGATTGTTCCAAAATTGGGTTGCGGGGGCATAGAGACCTACGAAGACAAGGACTGGCAAGCAGTCAACATGAGGCAGGCAGCACAGAATATATTATGAAAATAAATGGAAACGGTACCAAATGAATCACCGCATGACCTTACAGCTGATAAACATTAGGAAAAACCAGGACTGGGACGGGGAAAAAGTAAGAGACGTAAAGTGGATGACAAGCCAGGCATTTTTATTTTGGCCCCACAAGAAAATATATAACTGAGTCCGAAATCCAAGTATTGAGGCATGTGTGATGGCATAACTGCTAAACCTAAACCCGAGGCCAAGGCAGATGTGGACCACATTTTGAGTCCCATCCAGAAAATCGAGAAATTCTCTCATTTATTCCTAGAGCAGGGAGGGGACTGCTTTGGATCAGTCAGTCAGTTCTATCCCTCAGTCGTGCCTGACTCTTTGTGACCTCATGGACTGCAGCACACTAGGCCTCCCTGTCCATCACCAACTCCTGGAGCTTACTCAAATTCGTGTCCACCAAGTCGGTGATGTGATCCAGCCATCTCAAGCTCTGTCATCCCCTTCTCCTCCTGCTTTCAATCTTTCCCAGCATTAGCGTCTTTTCCAATGAGTCAGTCCTTCACTTCAGGTGGCCAAAGTGTTGGAGTTTCAGTTTCAGCGTCAGTTGTTCCAATGAATATTCAGAATTGATTTCCTTTAGGATTGACTGGTTTGATCTCCTAGCTGTCCAAGGGACTCTCAAGAGTCTTCTCAAATACCACGTTTCAAAAGCATCAATTCCTCAACACTCAGATTTCTTTATGGTTCAACTCTCACATCCATACATGACTACTGGAAAAACCATAGCTTTGACTAGATGGACCTTTGTTGGCAAAATAACGTCCCTGCTTTTTAATATGCTGCCTAGGTTGGTCATTGCTTTTCTTGAAAGGAGTAAGTGTCTTTTAATTTCATGGCTGTAGTCACCATCTGCAGTGATTTTGGAGCCCAAAAATTAAAGAAAAAAGGCCAGAGCCTTAGGTGCTGCTATTGGTGCTCCTAAATGCCAAGGGCAGCTGAGAGTCTTGCCAGACACAAAGCTAAACTCTGTAACAAGAAGGCTCCAAGCCCAGGACTTCTACACTAATGACTATATACCTCTCACATGAACCTCCCAATCAGCTCACTGGGCCCAGGAAGGGAGATAGTCTCAGGTCTATTGATGACACTTATCCTCTCTACTTCTAGGTCTAAGGATTGAGACATCTCCCTGAAAGCTCTTTTTTCCATCCAATGTAATGGAATAAATGAACATGTGCAAGAAAGATGCCACTGTTGACGCGGTTTTGTTTCCAACTCAGTGTTTCCTGTAGCACCATCCTCCTGCCCATGACGCCTGGTCAGATGCACCTTCTACCCATGCGTCCCAAAGCCAGACTCAAAGTCTGAGTCACTGTACTCACGTAGGGCAATGACCTCTTAGCCCCAGCAGTATAATTGCTGGCAAAAAGCACTAACTGCTTTGTTTTAATGGCAACCCACTTCAGTACTCTCGCCTGGAAAATCCCATGGATGGACTAGCCTGGTGGGCTACAGTCCATGGGGTCGCAAAGAGAAGGACATGACTGAGCAACTTCACTAAAATGTGTTCCTAAGTGAGCTGAGGAATTTGAGGGAGCCAAATCAGAGTGGGTTGTGGCTTCTTTGACACCTAGTTATTTAGAGGAAATACCATATATTCAGTATTAAGGATTCCATTAAATCTACCCCCTGGCAAGGGTATGGTTTTTCCAGTAGTCATGTATGGATGTGAGAGTTGGACTGTGAAGAAGGCTGAGTGCCGAAGAATTGATGCTTTTGAACTGTGGTGTAGGAGAAAACTTGTGAGAGTCCCTTGGACTGCAAGGAGATCCAACCAGTCCATTCTGAAGGAGATCCACCCTGGGATTTCTTTGGAAGGACTGATGCTGAAGCTAAAGCTCCAGTACTTTGGCCACCTCATGTGAAGAGTTGACTCATTGGAAAAGACTCTGATGCTGGGAGGGATTGGGGGCAGGAAGAGAAGTGGATGACAGAGGATGAGATGGCTGGATGGCATCACTGACTTGATGGATGTGAGTGTGAGTGAACTCTGGGAGTTGGTGATGGACAGGGAGGGCTGGCGTGCTGCGATTCATGGGGTTGCAAAGAGTCGGACATGACTGAGCAACTGAACTGAACTGAACCCCCTGGCATGTCCTGTCTTAGCTAAGCATGAAACCCAGAGCAATTTTTATCAATAACACTTCAAATTACCTTAGATCTTCTGTTCTAGAACCACACCACAAGTTAGGGGCCAATATTAGCATATTGATTTCTTAAGAACATGTGCTTTCAAAGTGTGGGTTCAGCATACATATATTAGAGGGCTGAGTAAAAAATATAGAGCCACAGGGAGGAAGGTCTATTAGAAAGAGATTCTGCTTCTTGTACAAAAAAAAAAAAAAAAAGGAGGGATGGAAGGAAAGGGTAGAGGGAAAGAGGAAGGAAGAGAAAAATTTCAATAAATCATCAAGGAAATTAGAAGCCACAACTGGAAATAATGACATATAAGAGAAATTTCCTCATGGTAATATTTAAAGTACTTATACTTAGATGTTTGATTTTTAAGCTAAATTTATAAATAAAAAAGAAATTAGCATGAAGCTTGGGGCTAGAATGCAACTCGCTTTTGTAGGATATTATCTGGAAATATTCTCTTCTTTATTTCTTTATTTTTAACACAAAGAATAAAAAGCACATGATGCAGTTAGAGGTGGATTGACAGTGACATTTCATTAATGGTTTGAATAAGGCAATTTCTCTCTAGTTCACAGTACCCAGACAGACAACCAAAATAGCAAGGCTATTTCCCTTCTAATTCTGTTGCAGAAACAGCCATTAAAGATAAATAACTATACATAATTATATATATTTAATTTAGTAGACATTTCTTGAAGAAAAGGAACTTTATACTATTTTCAAACTCAACCTTTTTTCTCATTTCTCCTGTTCTGCTTTTGAAGAGAGAAGGCAATGTGACTGCATAATGATCCATCAAAGCAATGCTCCTGGGGATATACATCATACAAAACAATGAAACCTCATCAGGTTGTCCTGGCATTAAATGGTATACTATACACAGCATTTAAATTCAAAAGTCCTTCTCACATCCAGGAGCTTCTTGTCCATGTGGCAAAGTTATCTGAAAAATTCATGTTGAATTGCTTCATTATTCTGAACTGTTTAGGTATATCTTCCAGGGCTTCCCTGGTAGCTCACACGGTAAAGAATCCACCTACAGTGCAGGAGACCTGGGTTCAATTCTTGAGTCAGGAAGATCCCTTGGAGAAGGGAATGGCAACGCACTCCAGTATTCTTGCCTGGAAAATCCCATGGACAAAGAAGCCTGGTGGGCTAAGCCCATAGGATCGCAAAGAGGCAGACACGACTGAGCGACTAACATGTTCACACTTATATTGGTATAACTGTGGAAACAAACAATGCCACCCAAAGAAAATAAGCAAAAGCTATTTATTCAGAGCTTACTATAGCAAGGGAGTCAGTCACCATCACATACATTTGGCAGACTCAAATGTAGATGGAAATTCACTTTAAAACATGTTAAAAGTATGGGGGGGGGAGGTGGCTTTAAATATGCTCTGGTTGGAGGCAGTTGACTTGGGGAATTTGTAGTTATGTTAATTAGAAGAGGGATATCTGATGTGATGGTTTAGGGTATATATTTGGCTGTTTCCAGTTGTTCCAAAGGTGGAAGTGGAGATAAAAACTGGGAAAGCTGTCTATTAATCGAATCCTGGCTGACTGGGGCCAATTGTTACAGGAGTTATTGTTTGGCTTCCTGGTCTGGTTATGACAGATTGTGGGCCAGAGTTCTATTTGTATACGTAGTCTAGTCACTTTCTTTTATTTATTTGTTTACATATTTATTTAGCTATTACAGGTCATAGTTGAAGTATGTAGAATCTTCTATCTTTGTTGAGGTTTACAAAATCTTTTTAGTTGGACGCAGCCCTAAGATGGTGGAGGAATAGGATGGGGAGACCACTTTTTCCCCCACAAATTCAGCAAAAGAACATTTAAACACTGAGTAAATGCCACAGAACAACTTCTGAATGCCGGCAGAGGACATCAGGCACCCAGAAACACAGCCCATTGTCTTTGAAAAGAGGTAGGAAAAAATATAAAAGACAAAATAAGAGACAAAAGAGGTAGGGATAGAGCTCTGTCCCGGGAAGGGAGTCTTAAAAAGAGAGAAGTTTCCAAACACCAGGTAACACTCTCACTGCCAAGTCTGTGGCGAGCCTTGGAAGTGTAGAGGGCGTCATAACAGGGAGGGAAAATAAATAATTAAAACCCACAGATTATGAGTCCAATGGTAACTCGCCTAACGGTAACTCCCCCAGCGGAGAAGCAGCACAATGCCTGCATCTGCCACTAGCAAGCGGGGGCTTGGGGAGGGAGGTACGGGCTGCATTGCTTAGAGTAAGGATCAGGCCTGAATGCCCCGAGTGTAATCAGAGCGAACTAACTTGGGCTAGCAAACCTGACTGTGGGATAACTACCACATGAAAAGCTCTAACATAAGACACCACCAGGACTGCACGCAGAACAAAGGACAGAACAGAGTTAGCCAGCTGCAGACCATTCCCTTCTGGTGACAGGCAGCCAGAGCCGGAAGGGCCAGAAGGGGGCAACTGCAGCCCCAGAGAGACATTATCTACCAAACTGCAAGCAGGCTCCTTTGCTAACTAAGACTTCTAGGGGTTCTGGACAGTCAACATCTGCCTGAGAAGGTGCACCAGTTGTACACCCAGAAAACCAAGCAGCAGGGACAGGAGAGGCGATAAGTCACAGCGACCGCGCTCTCCAAACACCTGAGCTACTCGGACCTGGGAAGGGCACAAAACGCAGGCCCAACTGAGTCTGCGCCTCTGAGGACTACCTGAGTGCCTGAACTTGAGCGGCTTAGACCTGGGAGGTGCATGCAGCCCAGGGCTGGCCTCAGACGGTTCCCGGTGAAGCAACCTAGAGCCTGAGTCGTGTGTGCCTTGAGCGGGGGCAGGCCCAGTGTGGCTGAGACACTGCGAGCACATGCCAGTGTTATTTGTTTGCAGCATCCCTCCCTCCCCACAGCGCGACTGAACAAGTGAGCCTAAAAAAAGTGTCCACCCCGCCCCCCTTGTGTCAGGGCAGAAATCAGACACTGAAGAGACCAGCAAACAGAAGAAGCTAAAACAGAGGGAACCGCCTTGGAAGTGACAGGTGCAATAGACTAAAACCCAGTCGTTAGTACTGACTACATAGGAAGGGGCCTATAGATCTTGAGAAATATAAGCTGGATCAAGGAACTATCCATAAATGAACTGACCTCACACTGCCCACAACATCAGAGAAAGTCCTAGATATATCTTTACTATTTTTACAATCATTCTTCTTTTTCTCTTCTTTTTTTAACTTTTTAAAATTTTAAGTCCTCTGTTACTCCTTTAATTTTCATTTTTGTAACCTACTATTACTTTTCAAAAAAAAGACCCTATTTTTAAAGCAAACTTCATATATATATTTTTAAAAATAATTTTTGTGACTTTGTGTTTTTTTTTCTTCTTCTTCTTTTCTTTAATATTGTATTTTTGAAAATCCAACCTCTACTCTAGATTTTTAATCTTTGCTTTTTGGTAGTTGTTATCAATTTTGTACCTTTAAAAACTCAATCTTCAGCACCCATTTTCACTTGGGAGCGAGATTACTGGCTTGACTGCTCTCTCCTCCTTTGGATTCTCCTTTTTCTCCACCAGGTCGCCTCTGTCTCCTCCCTTCCCCTTCTCTTCTCTACTCAACTCTGTGACTCTCTGTGTGTTCCAGACGGTGCAGAACACTTAGGGAACTGATTACTGGCTGGATCTGTCTCTCTCCTTTTCATTTCCCCCTTGTATCCTCCTGGTCACCTCTGTCTCCTTCCTTCCTCTCCTCTTCTCTGGGTAACTCCGTGAACATCTCTGAGCAGTCCAGACTGTGAAGTGCACACAAGGAAGTGATTACTGGCTAGTTTGCTCTCTCCTCTTTTGATTCCACTTCATCTCATTCGGGTCACCTCAAACTCCCTCCTCTCTTTTCTCCTCTCCATGTAAATCTGTGAACCTCTCTGGGTGTCCCTCACTGTGGAGAAACTTTTCATCTTTAACCTAGATGTGTTATCATTGGTGCTGTAAAGAAGGAGAAGTCTTGAGATTACTGTAAAAATAAGATTGAAAACCAGAAGCAGGAGGCTTAAGTCCAAATCCTGAGAACATCAGAGAACTCCCGACTCCAGGGAACATTAATTGATAGGAGCTCATTAAATGCCTCCATTCCTATACTGAAACCAAGCACCACACAAGGGCCAACAAGTTCCAGAGCAAGACATACCATGCAAATTCTCCAGCAACAAAGGAACACAGCCCTGAGCTTCAATACACAGGCTGCCAAAGTTACCCCCAAACCACTGACATCTTATAACTCATTACTGGACACTTCATTGCACTCCAGAGAGAAGAAATCCAGCTCCACCCACCAAAACACCGACAAAGCTTCCGTAACCAAGAAACCTTGACAAGTCACTGATACAACCCCACCCACAGTGAGGAAACTCCACAATATGAAGAATTCCACAAACTGCCTGAATACAGAAAGAGGTGAGGTGAGGTGAAGTCGCTCAGTCGTGTCCGACTCTTTGCGACCCCTGGACTGTAACCTACTAGGCTTCTCAGTCCATGGGATTCTCCAGGCAAGAGTACTGGAGTGGATTGCCATTTCCTTCTCCAGAGGATCTTCCCAACCCAGGGATCGAACCCTGGTCTCCCGCATTGGAGGCAGACGCTTTAACCTCTGAGCCACCAGGGAAGCCTGGAATACAGAAAGGCCACCCCAAATACAGCAATATAAACAAGATGAAGAGACAGAGGAACACCCAACAGGTAAAGGAACAGGATAAATGCCCACCAAACCAAACAAAAGAGGAAGAGAAAGGGAATCTACCTGATAAAGAATTCTGAATAATGATAGTTCAGTTCAGTTCAGTCACTCAGTCGTGTCCAACTCTTTGCGACCCCATGAATTGCAGCACGCCAGGCCTCCCTGTCCATCACCAACTCCAGGAGTTCTCTCAGACTCACATCCATTGAGTCCAATGATCCAAAATCTTGAAGTAAAAATGGAATCACAGATGAATAGCCTGGAGACAAGAATTGAGAAGGTGCAAGAAAGGTTTAACAGGACCTAGAAGAAATAAAAAAGAGTGAATATATAATGAATAATACAATAAATGAGATTAAAAACACTCTGGAGGCAACAAATAGTAGAATAATGGAGGCAGAAGATAGGATTAGTGAAGCAGAAGATAGAATGGTAGAAATAAATGAATCAGAGAGGAAAAAAGAAAAACGAATTAAAAAAAATGAGGACAATCTCAGAGACCTCCAGGACAGTGTTAAATGCCCCAACATTCAATCATAGGAGTCCCAGAAGAAGAAGACGAAAAGACAGACCATGAGAAAATACTTGAGGAGATAATAGTTGAAAACTTCCCTAAAATGGGGAAGGAAAAAATCGCCCAAGTCCAAGAAACCCAGAGAGTCCCAAACAGGATAAACCCAAGGCAAAACACCCCAAGACACATATTAATCAAATTCACAAAGATCAAACACAAAGAACAAATATTAAAAACAGCAAGGGAAAAACGACAAATAACACACAAGGGGATTCCCATAAGGATAACAGCAGACCTTTCAATAGAAACTCTTCAGGCCAGGAGGGAATGGCAAGACATACTTAAAGTGATGAAAGAAAATAACCTACAGCCCAGATTACTGTACCTAGCAAGGATCTCATCTGAATATGAAGGAGAAATCAAAAGCTTTACAGACAAGCAAAAGCTGAGAGAATTCAGCACCACCAAACCAGCTCTCCAACAAATACTAAAGAATACTTTGTAGACAGGAAACACAAAAAGGCTGTATAAACTCGAACCCAAAACAATAAAGTAAATGGCGACAGGATCATACTTATCAATAATTACCTTAAACGTAAATGGGTTGAATGCGCCAACCAAAAGACAAAGACTGGCTGAATGGATACAAAAACAAGACCCCTATATATGTTGTCTACAAGAGACCCACCACAAAACAAGGGACACATACAGACTGAAAGTGAAGGGCCAGAAAAAGGTACTCCATGCAAATAGAGACCAAAAGAAAGCAGGAGTAGCAATACTCATATCAGATAAAATAGACTTTAAAACAAAGGCTGTGAAAAGAGACAAAGAAGGACATTACATAAGGATCAAAGGATAAATCCAAGAATGAGATATAACAATTATAAATATATATGCANTTTGACTTCACATTTAAACCTGGAAATAGAACTGCCTTTTACCCAGCAATCCCACTGCTGGGCAGACACACCGAGGAAACCAGAATTGAAAGAGACACGTGTACCCCAATGTTCATCACAGCACCGTTTATAATAGCCAGGCATGGAAGCAACCTAGATGTCCATCGGCAGATGAATGGATAAGAAAGCGGTGGTACATATACACAATGGAATATTACTCAGCTATTTAAAAGAGTGCATTTGAATCAGTTTTAATGAGGTGGATGAAACTGGAGCCTATTATACGGAGTGAAGTAAGTCAGAATGAAAAACACCAATACTCAGAGAGAAGGTGTGGGACGGGAGGGAGGAGGTGGGGGTCGGGATTGGGAGTTCAGGTACACTCGTGTCTGATTCATGTCAATGTATAGGAAAATGAATACAGTATTGTAAAGCAAAGCAAACATTAAAAACAACAACAACAAAAAAAAAACACCAATACAGTATACTGACGCATATATATGAAATTCAGAAAGATGGTGATGATAACCCTGTATGGGAGATACAAAAGAGACACAGATGTATAGAACAGTCTTTTGGACTCTATGGGAGAGGAAGAGGGTGGGATGATTTGGGTGAATGGCATTGAAACATGTATAATATCATATAAGTAACGAATCGCCTGTCTAGGTTTGATGCAGGGTGCAGGATGCTTGGGGCTGGTGCACTGGGATGATCCGGAGGGATGGTGTGGGGTGTGGAGGTGGGAAGGGGGTTCAGGATTAGGAACACATGTACACCCGTGGCAGATTCATGTTGATGTGTGTCAAAACCAATACAATATTGTAAAGTAAAAAAAAAAAATCATAATATATAAAAAAATCTTTTTAGTTGCGGCAGTTGGGATCTAGTTCCCTGAACATGGATTGTACCTGGACCTCCTACAATGGGAGCATGGAATCTTAGCCACTGGACCACCATAAAAGTCTGTTCATTTTCCACTGGTGTAGTGAGTAATTTCCTATATGACTGCTGTTGGTTGTCCTTTGTCATGAATAATATGAGTATTTCAAAGAAATCAGGCTCTTTGAGCCTTCTTAAAGAGATGGGAATACCAGACCACCTGATCTGCCTCCTGAGAAATCTGTATGCAGGTCAAGAAGCAACAGTTAGAACTGAACATGGAACAACAGACTGGTTCCAAATCAGGGAAGGACTACAACAAGGCTATAAATTGTCACCCTGTTTATTTCACTTATATGCAGAGTACATCATGCAAAATGCTAGACTGGTTGAAACACAAGCTGGAATCAAGATTGCCAGGAGAAATACCAATAACTTCAGATATGCAGATAATACCACCCTTATGGCAGAAAGCAAAGAAGAACTAAAAAGCCTCTTGATGAAAGTGATAGAGGAGAGTGAAAAAGTTGACTTAAAACTCAACATATAGAAAACGAAGATCATGGCATCTGGTTCCGTCACTTCATGGCAAATAGATGGGGAAATAGTGGAAACAGTGGCTGACTTTATTTTGGGGGGGCTCTGAAATCACTGCAGATGGTGACTGCAGCCATGAAATTCAAAATGCTTGCTCCTTGGAAGAAAAGTTATGACTAACATAGACAGTCTATTAAAAAGCAGAGACATTACTTTGCCAACAAAGGTCCCTCTAGTCAAAACTATGAGTTTTCCAGTAGTTATGTATGGATGTGAGAGTTGGACTATAAAGAAGGCTGAGCACCAAAGAATTGATGCTTTTGAACTGTGGTGTTGGAGAAGACTCTTGAGAGTCCCTTGGACCGCAAGGAGATCCAACCAATCCATCCTAGAGGAAATCAGTCCTGAATATTCATTGGAAAAACTGATGCTGAACCTGAACTCCAATACTTTGGCCACCTGATGCAAAGAACTGACTCATTGGAAAAGATGCTGATGCTGAGAAAGATTGAAAGCAGGAGAGAAGCTACTATGGGTCATGTTCTAGGTGCAGAGGTCTGTACTAGGTGCAGAGATAATATTAGTGAACAAGACAAGCAAGATTCCTTGTTATATTCTAAAGACAGAGGGATATGATAAATAGGCAGAAAACTAGGTAAAGGAATAACTAACAAAATACAGTTAAAAGGTGAAAAGTGCTATGCTGAGGTCTTGACAAGGAGATATTTTCACTGAAATCTGAATTGCAATGATCAAAAGGAAGAATATTCCAGGAAGAGAGGTCAGCTGGGGCAAAAGTTCAAAGATGAGAAAAAGCTGGCATGTTCAAGGATTTGAAAAGTCTGTGTGCCTGTAGCATATGATCCAGGGTGAGCAGTAATAGAGGAAAAGAGATAAATAAGGAAGGACTGGGGTATATGCAGCTTTTAACAAGGTAATACCTTCTGCATCTATCTATCTTTATGCAAATGGCAAAATTTCCTTATTATTATGGCCGAGTAATATTACATTGTAGAAATATATACTATATATTCTTTATCTATTCAGTCAACTTAGGTTGATTCCCTATCTTGGCAATTATAAATAACACTGCCATGAAATAAGGGTGCAGATATCTTTTTGAATAAATATTTTTGCCTTCTTCAGATAAATACCCAGGAGTAGAATTATAGGTTGTATGGGAGTTCTGTTTTTAATTTTTGAGAAAACTCCATACTGTTTTCCATAGTGGCTACACCAATTTACATTCCCACAGAAAGTGCACAATGGTTTCCTCTTCTGCACATCCTTGCCAACACTTGTTATTTGTTCTTTTTGATAACAGGCATTCTGACAAGTGTGAAGTGATATCTCATTGTGGTTTTGATTTGTATTTTCTTGATGATTAGTGATGCTGAGCATCTTTTCATGTGCCTATTGGCCATCTGTGTATCTTCTTTGGAAAAATGTCCATTCTGATCCTCTGTCCATTTTCAACTAGGCTGTTTGTTTTTTGATGTTGAGTTGTATGAATCCTTTGTATACTTTGGATATTAACTCCTTATCAGCTATATTGTTTGCAAATACCTTTCTTCATTCAGTAGGTGGCCTTCTTATTTTGTTGATAGTTAATTTCCTTTGTTATGCAAAAGCTTTTTAGTTTGGTGCAGTTTCATTTGTTTATTTTTGCTTTTATTTCTCTTTCTTAAGGAGACAAGTCCAAAAATATAGTGCTAAGACTAGTGTCAAAGAACATTTTGCTTGTGTTTTCTTTTAAAAGTTTTACAGCTTTAGGTCTTACATTTAGGCTTTTAATCCATTTTGGATTTATTTTTGTATATGGTATGAAAAAGTGGTCTAGTTTGATATTTTTAGCTGTACAGTTTCCCAATAACATTTATTAAAGAGGCTGTCTTTTCCCCACTTTCTGTATATTCTTCTTTCTTTTATCATAGACTAATTGACCATATAAGTATGGTTTCATTTCTGGGCTCTCTACTCTGTTCCATTGATCTATGTGTCTATTTTTGTGCCAGAACCATACTGTTTTAATTATCGTAGTTTTGTAGTATAGTTTGAAATCATGAAGTGTGATACTTCTAGCTTTGTCTTTCTTTCCTGAGATTGTTTTGGCTATTCAAATCTTTTGCTTTTCATACAAATTTTAGAATTATTTGTTCCAGTTCTGTAAATAATATCATTGGCATTTTGAAGGTATTACATTGCATCTAAAGATTACTAAAGATTACTTTAGGTAATATGGTTATTTTGCTCCACTTACGATTTGTAAACAACCACCACTTATAATTTGTAAACAGCTAATCAGAATTCTGGGTGAAGAATAAATTGTAGGCTGCAAAAAGTAAAAGCGAGACCCATTATTAAACTGGCTTAGGGTAGGGTTATATGGTAGAGGCAGAAAAGCAAGTGGACTGGAGCACATCTTAGAGATGAGTGGAGTCATAGGACTTGTTAGAAGCAGGATATGCAGAGTGAAAGAAGGATAGAATCTGATTTAGGGTTGAGCAACTAGATGGAACCTGGTAATGATGAATGAGATAGGGAAGTCTTGGGAAGGAACTAGGTTCAGAGAAGGTAATGAAGAAGTTCTTTTAGGCCAAGTTAACATTCTTGTGTGTTTTGGCCTAGGGCACAAAGCTAGGGAAAACCAATTAAAAGCTATGACAATGTAGTTGAGAATTAAGTGTGAAAATCTTCTGTCCTGAAAATTTTCAGGACAGCTTTGAAGAATCTTTCATTTTCAGCTGTTGTAAGGTGAATGTGGCTGAGTCCCAAGTCCTGACTCTGTTTTGCAGAATTTCAAACATCATAGTGTCCTACCTATTAGGTATGACACCTCTATACCTCTTAGGCTACGTTATGAGTTCTGTGGGAAAGGAGTTGAACCATGAGATGCGAAGTGTGGATATTTGTAAAGACATAGAATGGGCTGAGAATTTTGAACCTCCAAATCCCTTAACTTCCTTTGTCAGAGAAGGCAGCTCCTCTACTCATGCTTTCCCATCATTTCCTCTCTCAACTCACCCTTCTCTATATAAAAAGCTTCCAAAGTCTTCACCTTGGGTCCTTGCTCCCTAAGCTGATGTCACTTCTCCTAAGACCCTGATGCTGGGAAAGATTGAAGGCAGAAGGCTTAGAAGAGGGTGTTAGAGGATAAGATGGCTGGTTGGCATCACAGGTACAATGGACATGAACTTTGGCAAGCTTCTGGAGTGGTGAGGGACGGGGAGGCCTGGTGCTCTGCAGTCCATGGGGTCACAAAGAATCAGACATGACTGGGGAACTAAACAACAACCTGACCAACAAACAGGAGAAGAAAAAGCACTGATGTGGTTACATGCTGATATACGCAGTATGCAGCAGAAGGTCTGCACTGTATTGCCATTCTGGAAGGGAATCTCATAATATGGCAGAATTGTATGTAGTATATTCTATTGCACATTTTGTACAAAAGAAAAGACAGCCTGAGTTAAATCTCTTTGCTGATTCATGGACTGTGACTAATGGGTTGACCAACCGACTAGGAACTTGGAAAGGATAAAACTGGAAAAATTGATGACAAAGGGTTACTTAAATGGGGTTCTGAAAGAATCAAAAGATTTATGTCAACAAATGCTCACAAGACTGTATCCACAGCTAAGGACAAGATAACTCATCTTGAAGATGCCAATCAAATTCTCTTCCCAGCTACCCCAGAGCTTACTCAATGGACTCGGGTATAAAGTGGCCACAGAAGCATGGAGGAAGACTTTACGTGGGCTCAATCAATACCATGGTCTTCCTCCAGCAAAGTGAGTCTGGTCGCCATCACGGTTGAATGCGAAGTTTGTGACAAGCAGAGGTCTAGGTTGAGCCCTCTGTGTGGTAACATTCCCCGGAGGGTCCTGTCAGGTTTCAGGCTGGTTCCATTGGATCCTGCTGCTCTTTATAAAGTTAGGCAGCACCTTGTCCTCACAGGATAAACGTTAGCTTTCCCTACCTGAGGTGTTTCAGTCATCATCATTATTTGTGGGCTTAAAAATACATCATTCATCATTATGGTATCTCACAAGACAGTGCCTCATAACAGTAGACATACTTTTATAAAAGTATGACATAATTTGCAACCACGGAATTCAGTGGTTTTGTCACATGTTCCAACTTCTAGAGGCAGCTGACTTGATAAAGCAGTGGCTTGGCCTACTGAGCTTCCAGTTAGGGTCCCAGCTGACAGATAACAATCTGCACAATTGGGGACTTTTTAAAAAATTTCAGATTTGCCTTAAATGGACACCACTTTTCCCATAGTTAGGGTGTATAGATTCATGAGCCAAGAAATAGAACTGGGGGAGGCTTCTCTCACTATAATATCTAATAACCTTCTGGAAGAATTTTTCTTCCTGTTTCTATGAACTTCAGTTATGTTTTTAGAGGTTCTAGAGCCCAGTAGAGGAAAGCTTCCTCTTGGGAACGAAGTCATCCTTTATACTAATTGGAAGCAAAATCTGGCTTCTGCTCATTTTTGGTCCCTCTAATCTCCAAATCAATAAGCAGAGAAGGGATATCACTGTCTTGGGTGGAGTGGTTAATCCTGATTATCAGAGGAAAATTTGGTTATTGTTATGCAGAAGCAATAAGAAAAACCATCTTGAGAACACAAGGAACTCACTGGATTGGTTTTTAGCACTCTTCTTCTCATGACCCTGGTCAATGGGAATCCGTGGCATACTTTAAAGACTTGACTGTCAAAAATACACATTCTTTGGAAATTCAGATTTCGTTATCCCTGCAAAGTAAAGAATCCTATCTACCTGAGAATCTGGCAAGAAGTAGGGGGGGATAAGACATTTGTGGTAGAAGAAATCTGCTGTAATAGCAGCTTAGACCTCATGATGCTACAGAGGCAGATTATAACATTTTTTTATGCTCCTTGCTTCCTTTCTCCTTATATTTCTCTTACAAACTTAAATGGAGAACCCAACTGTGGCTAATGTTTTAAGTTGCACATGAAGTTTTAACTTAATGTGTTAATTTCCTGTTACAGGGTGGGGGTGGGGGGAGTATAATTAACCTGACAACTCGCCATGATGTAAGAGTTATTGGTAGGATTTTCTGAGTCCTCTGTTTGAGATATTAAGGGGGAAAGGGGACAGAATGTGTTGAATACCATTGAGTCTACTCACCCAAACCTAACTCCCTCCTTTCTCTACACTGCTTTTCCCCACAGCAGTCTTACCTGTAAGTCCCAAATGTAACAGGCTTTCATGCCTCTGGCCTCGCTAATTGGGAGGAGATGAGTGAGGTCAGGATATTTATTCCTCTGGTTTTCTTCTGTGAAGTTGTCTCAAGCTGGCTGTGTCCCTGGACCAAAGATCACTATTCTCTCGACAGCCTGCCCTATGTGATTCTCCTTATAGATTCTGGTACCCTCTCCATGCTCATCCCTTCAGGACTCTAGTGCTAACTGCACTGCTGCAGCTTACCCCCAGCTTCCTGCGCTTCCTTCTCAAAGGATTCTAATTTGAATGTACCATCTGTTTCTCATTGTCTAATATAGTTAGTAAGGAAAATAAGAGAGTAGATATTAGGTAGGAAACCAACAATTGAGAGGATGAAAGAGAAGCTGATTGTAGTTATTCTAGCCTAAAGTTATCACGGTGTAGTGGTTTTAAAATGTGTTCACGAATTCTTTCCCTTGAAGAGGTGGAGCTAATTTCCTTTCCTAGAATGTGAACTGGACTTAGTGATTTAAGGAGGAAAAGAAAGGTGGAAGTAATAGTGTACAATTTCAGAGACTAGCTCCTAAAAGGCACTGTGATTTCCTCCTCTTTCTTAGATTGCTTGAGCTGGGGGAAGCCAGCTGCTGTCATGAAGATGCTCAGTAAGCTTTAGAGAGGCACACAGGGTGAGGGACCAAGGCCTCCAACCAACAACCATGGGAGTCAGTCATTTAGTAAATGGATCCTACAACCTCAGTCAACTCTGCTGATGACTTTACCCCTGCCTACATCCTAATCGCAACAACATTAGGTATTGTGAACCAGAACTGCCCAGGTTAGCCACTTGAAATTCCTATTTAACAGAAGCTGTGAAATAATACATGTTTACTGTTTTAAGCCACCAAGTTTAGGGTAATTTGTTGTAACTATCTGATTCAGATATCTGATATACTTGGATACAACTAAGATGCTACTTTAACCAAAATAATGGTTTAATATTTATATCCTACAACCTCAGTCAACTCTGCTGATGACTTTACCCCTGCCTACATCCTAATCGCAACAACATTAGGTATTGTGAACCAGAACTGCCCAGGTTAGCCACTTGAAATTCCTATTTAACAGAAGCTGTGAAATAATACATGTTTACTGTTTTAAGCCACCAAGTTTAGGGTAATTTGTTGTAACTATCTGATTCAGATATCTGATATACTTGGATACAACTAAGATGCTACTTTAATCAAAATAATGGTTTAATATTTATTGGATGTCTATTATACATCATTTACTGTGCTAAACATTTCAAGTTTCACACATACCTTACGAGACAAGTATTATTACCTCATTTTAAAGATCAAGAACCTGAGGCACAAAGAAGTTAAATATCCTGCCCAAGAACACAGCTTGCACTATACTTTACATATTATAAAGCACACACTATTTTCATGTTTAACATCTCTGAAATCAGAGTTCCCTTATAATCAATGATTTCTCACAATTACTGGCAACCAGGCAGCAGTTTGATGTAACTCTGACTATGTGCACATGTGTGGCCTTGGTCATAGCTGTTTATATTGCTATTGATTCAACTGTTGTTACATACATTGAGATTAAACTGCTGTTTAAAATACCTTCAAGTGTATTCTATGACTTGGAATTAAAAGTTATTGTGTACACAAAAAGACAGAAATAAAGCAGTAGATCATAAATTTTATATTCCATCGCATTCAGTTGCTCAGCCGTGTCCGACTCTTTGCGACCCCATGAATCACAGCACGCCAGGCCTCCCTGTCCATCACCAACTCCTGGAGTTTACTCAGACTCGCGTCCATTGAGTCAGTGATGCNATTGGATGGCATCACCGACTCGATGAACGTGAGTCTGAGTGAACCCCGGGAGTTGGTGACGGACAGGAAGACCTGGCGTGCTGCGATTCATGGGGTTGCAAAGAGTCGGACACGACTGAGCAACTGAACTGAACTGAACTGAAGGGTTACCTGAAAACACGCCATGTGATAAGGCAACAGTTGGTCTGAAAACCTAAATGACCACCTGGCGGAATACACTCAACAAAGGGATGATTCACTTCCTGGGAGGGATGGAGCGAGATTCATCATGCTATTCAGAACAACATGCAACTTGTGCGTCTGTGTGTGTTCAGTTGCTTAGTCACGTCTGACTCTCTGCAACCCGCCAGACTCCTCTGTCCATGAGATTCTCCAGGCAAGAATACTGGAGTGGGTTGCCACTCCTTCTCCACAACACATAACATAAAATGTTGTGTTGAGAAATATTTATTTCTGAAATTTTCTATTTAATCCTCTCTGACCAAGGTTGACTGTGTTTGATTGAAATCTCAGAAACCAAAACAACTTGTAAGGAGGGTTTACTGCATTCTATATCATACTGGAGATATTTTACTTTTGTTTTTCTTCTCATTTTCTCCTGCTACTGATGGAAAGAGATATTTTCATGTTGGTTTCAACCTGAACAATGAATTCCCTCATTGAGTAAAATGTAGATGCCACAATACTTTCTGTGTAATTTCTGCACCTGAACTGTACTGTAGGGCTGTAGGCTGTAGTTACTCCTTAACTAACCATTTACATCTGTGCTTCCAAAGCACATAAAGTGATACTGAAATCTATGTCTGCTATCTTCAAGTGCCATTTCAGCAGTTTGTCAGCAGGGCCTTCTAGCCTCATAAAATGACTAAGTAGAAGGCATAAGTGAAAACCATCTGGCTTCCAAAATGCTGCTCTCCTCTCTCCTCACTTTTCTATAGCCTCTGAAATTCATAGCACTGTTCATTCACTCTTCAACCCACAAGTGTTTATTGAGGTCCTCCAAGGATTTCATCACAGAACTAGGTAGAAACTCATATAGCAATATATATATATATATATATTAGTAATATATGAGGCTGCAGCACACACAGAACTCACAGTGGGTACAGGAGGGGGACAATTAAGCAATTATTACAATAATGGGAGCTCAGTACCACGGCAGGAAAAGCACAGTTCTCTTGTGAACCTTTCTAGAAACTTTTAGCCTGTGGGGGTGGAGGGAGGCAGGAGATGCTTCCTGGAGGAAGCGGGATTTTAACAGTCCTATGACACCATTCTTCTGAACGAAGGCATTTCCTTTAACCTTTGTTAAATGACTCAGTGGTAAATATTTTACCTGCAATGCAGAGACACAGGAGATCTGGGTTCCATCTCTGCATGGGAAAGATCCCCTGGAGGAGGAAATGGCAACTCACTCCAGCAATCTTGCCTGGACAATCTCATGGACAGAGGAGCCTGGGGGTTACAGCCCATGAGATTGCAAGGGGTTGGACACAACGGAACTACTGAGCACGCACCATCACCATACCAAAATGCAAACCACTTACTTGAAAGAAAAACATTTTAGATCATAAGAACTATGGGAACTAGTTCAAACTAGTGTTCACAAACTGTGGCCCTGAAGAAATAAACATTTGAATTCTTAAATACTGGATGGTGGCAGAAAGGAAGTTAAGCCTAAGGTGGCATTTTTAGAAGAGCTGGGAGCCACTTCTGTGGAGGATTTTGTGTCTGCAGAGATTTGAGGCACCCTGGTGGGGGTGAGGTAGGAATAGGGCTTGGGGCTCCAGCCCTTGAAACAAGATGCAGCTGCAGCAATCATTTCCTCCACATTTAGTTTTGCCTACAGCCTTCTCCACTCTTGAGCTAGTCCTTACAAGTCCCACTCAGTGAGGAGAATGCCTCAACTTGGCTTCTAGATAGTGAAAGTGAAGTGTGAGAGGAAAAATATCTTTAAAATATCTGACAATATGTCTAAGGTATCTGAGAGCCAAGACAAATTTGGCTGGAAAAATCCATCTTGCTTTCCTGTAGGTTATCTCTGTGACCCCTCCTTCTATGTAAATTGTTTTATAATTGTGTGATTCTATAACTCAACATAAAAATTGGTCATTCATTATTTGGTTACATTATATGAACATGATCTGGCATCTCCATCTTCCTCATCCCTATAACATTTCAGAAATGCCAGTAAGTGAATCTCCTTTTTATTATTTAGAAAAACTTTCAGCCAAACATAATTGCAACATAATTTACACAGGCACTCTGGATATAATAAAAAAAATCCTTCACCTTAATCTCAATTTGTGTCCTTTTTGAGTCCACTCAAACCCATGTCCATCGAGTTGGTGATGCCATCCAACCATGTCATCCTCTGTCATCCCCTTCTCCTCCTGCTCTCAATCTTTCCCTGCATCAGGGTCTTTTCCAATGAGTCAGCTCTTCGAATCAGGTGGCCAAAGTATTGGAGCTTCAGCTTCAACATCAGTACTGCCAATGAACACCCAGGACTGATCTCCTTTAGGATGGGCTGGTTGGATCTCTTCACAGTCCAAGGGACTCTCAAGAGTCTTCTCCAACACAACAGTTCAAAAGCATCAATTCTTCTGTGCTCAGCTTTCTTTATAGTCCAACTCTCACATCCATACATGACCACTGGAAAAACCATAGCCTTGACTAGACGGACCTTTGTTAGCAAAGTAGTGTCTCTGTTTTTTAATATGCTGTCTAGGTTAGTCATAACTATCCTTCCAAGGAATAAGTGTCTTTTAATTGATGGACAGGGAGACCTGGCGTGCTGCAGTTCATGGGGTCAAGGATGGGCTGGTTGGATCTCTTCACAGTCCAAGGGACTCTCAAGAGTCTTCTCCAACACAACAGTTCAAAAGCATCAATTCTTCTGTGCTCAGCTTTCTTTATAGTCCAACTCTCACATCCATACATGACCACTGGAAAAACCATAGCCTTGACTAGACGGACCTTTGTTAGCAAAGTAGTGTCTCTGTTTTTTAATATGCTGTCTAGGTTAGTCATAACTATCCTTCCAAGGAATAAGTGTCTTTTAATTGATGGACAGGGAGACCTGGCGTGCTGCAGTTCATGGGGTCGCAAAGAGTTGGACACGACTGAGCAACTGAACTGAACTAAGTCCAACTCAAAACATTTATCAAATGATTTGCTTTCTTCTATTAAGTGACTTGTTATAAAGAATCCACATGCCAATGCAGGACACATGGTTTGATCCCTGGGTTGGTAAGATCCCCTGGAGAAGGAAATGGCAACCCACTCCAGAATTCTTGCCTGGGAAATCCCATAGACAGAGGAGCTTGGTGGGCTACAACCCATGGGGTCACAAAGAGTTGGACACAACTGGGCGACTAAATAGCAGCAACATTAAGAAAATAATAGGAATGGTTTTCCTATGAAAATGAAGAGGGTTCACAAGTTATTGTCAACTAGGCAACTGGGAATTTTGTCTTTATTCCTCTTCCTGCTGCAAGAGATGTAAACTCTGAACCAGGAGCCCTACCGCTCCTCCTGATAGCAGGATGTGTGTGTGTGTGTGTGTGTGTGTGTTAAGTTGTTTAATTTATCTGATTTGTTTTTCATGCAAAAATGTCATAAAATTATTATAGAGTTAATAATTGGGGGAATTAAGTGAGATTGTGTGTGTGTGTGTATGTGTGTAAATAAAACGTGTACCACACCCAAGCTGAAATAGATAGGTGGAAGTTCGATATTTTTATTGGGTTTTAGCCACTTGATGTCCTGACTCCTCTATTGGTCCTTCTAGTCCATATAGGTATTGATCTATAAAAGCATCAACAAGATTCTTCTGTTTGAAATATCATAAAGACTGAGGCAGGTAAAATATACAGAGAAAAAGAGAGAAGAAAGAGAAGAGAAAGGAAAAAAGAAAACTAGATGACTGCACACACGTTCATATGTTTGAGGGACTGTACTTGGAGTTTCTGCTTTTGCCACGGGACGAGTATCTGCACCTGTTGTCCCAACATGGAAGTGTGGAAATGGGACACATTTCATGGAAATGATAACAAAGACCTGAATAACATGTCACAGTTTCACTTTCACTTTATTCCAACAACAAACCTGTGAAGAAAGTGGATTAGTTAGTCACTCTTTGCTTGCCCACTTTCAACCTATGGATGTGCTCATATAAAAAAAAGCTCTCCTGTGAGAACACACTGCATGGTAGCAGCAGATGATGTTGGAATGTGGGATGCTGCCTTTTGGACTCTGAAACCACGTTGCTTGCCATCAGTGCATTTTGCTATGTTTGTGTTTATTTTAAGACATTTCCCCAAACATTATTATCCACATCAGGTCCAGTAAGTCCAAGAGCAAAAGAGTGTTAGAAGTCTTTGTCAAGATATACAATCACCATGGAAACAGAAGAGATTTTTAAAATTTTTACACTGGTGAAAAAAGGAGGAATATGTCGTGTGAATATAGAATGAATTATTCAAAGTAGAAATGACTCTGAAGGACAAAGAGCAAGTCATGCAACATAAAAATGCTGTGTATGGTCCAACGGACCATATCATCAAGAGAAAGGAAGAGGGACACAGTGGAACACTATTTGAGTGCATGGTTAGACATGGGCTGGTAAGAGCCTTGTGTAATTCTAAGCATTGGAGAAGTTTAAGGATTAGCTGATGTGGCCCCACTCCTGAAACGCTTGTCTCTCGCCAAAGAGAAAGTCTTTTCCAGTCTGCCTTACATCCACACAAGGGTGAAGGTGGTGAGAAGGGGGACTAGCTGCAAAGGGACAGTGAAGGACCTGGGAGATTCCCAAGAAGAGCAGTAATCTGCCTGAACAGACTCCCATTAGATGCACACAAGGATGATTTGGAGAAAATATATCATTCACTCATTCAAAATATATTTATTCAATGCGTTCTGCATGCCAAGCTCTAATGTCTCAGGTAGACATTCACGGTAGAGCACATGTATGAACAAGAGCAGCCTTAATTAAAAGTTTACAAAGTTGATTCATTCTCCTGTTGCTAGCAGTGCACTTGGGACTGGAAGTTTAGTAATTTTGAAAGTGAAAGAAATAAAGAAAGAAAGTGCAGTTGCTCTGTAGTGTCCAACTCTTTATGACTCCATGGACTGTAGCCCACCAGGCTCATCTGTCCATAGGATTCTCCTGGCAAGGGTACTGGAGTTGGTTGCCATTTCTTTCTTCGGGGGATCTTCCCAACCCAGGGATCGAAACTGGGTGTCCCACATTGCAGGCAGACGCTTTACCATCTGAGCAACCAGGAAACTTTCCAATAAATGGATTTACTTCCTACCAGTCCATTCTGAAGGAGATCAGCCCTGGGATTTCTTTGGAAGGAATGATGCTAAAGCTGAAGCTCCAGTACTTTGGCCACCTCATGCGAAGAGCTGACTCATTAGAAAAGACTCTGATGCTGGGAGGGATTGGGGGCCGGAGGAAAAGGGGACGACTGAGGATGAGATGGCTGGATGGCATCACTGACTCGATGGCCGTGAGTCTGAGTGAACTCCGGGGGATGGTGATGGACAGGGAGGCCTGGCGTGCTGTGATTCATGGGGTCGCAAAGAGTCGGACACGACTGAGCGACTGAACTGAACTGAACAACTTGATTGTAAGTAGAGTTCTGTATTAACATGTGGTCTACTGATGAGGAAAGTGGGGTTTGGAGAAGTTAAGAGATTTGCCTTCAAGTAGTCAGAACTAGAATGAAAATTCAAATCCCAGAGTTGACTTCAAAACAATTCTCTCTTCTGTGCTGTTCTTAGTCACTCAGTCATGTCCAACTCTTTGCAACCCCATGGACAATAGCCTGCCAGGCTCCTCTGTCCACTGGATTTTCCAGGCAAGAATACCAGAGTGGGTTACCAAGCCCTCCTCCAGGGGATCTTCCCAACCCAGGGATTGAACCCAGGTCTCCTTCATTGCAAGCAGATTCTTTACTGTCTGAGTCACCAGGGAAAAAGTTCTCTCTTCTACTACATCATGATTCTTTAAAATAGGGTTCAACATATTATGCAAAACTGGACCAACATTTAATCCCTAAAATTTCCTTCCTCCAGTTCTTGGAAGCAAATGACATACGATGCCTTAGACTTTCTTTTTTACATATGATGAGATCTTCTTTTTAATAATCAACAAAGTATGTTACTAAGAATTACTAAAATACAGTATTAGAGTTTACCAAGGACTTACTCCTATATTCTCTTTGAAGATTGAATAGCACCAAAGGATTGTTAATTTTGGCCTATGACCTACTAAAATGCATGGAGATTGTTTGGAACTTCTGCAATTTTGAGTAAACACACTACATTTTTAGTGTTGCTATTATGAGTGGACTGGAGATTTCAACTTCTGCCACAATTATCTTTACTTATAACTCATTGCTAACTTAATTTTAGAATTCTGTTAGTTTGCAGTGAGTTGTTAGGTTAATCTTATAGTGAATAGTGAGTTATCAATAATATTTGGGGTCAAAATTATCTAATGACTAGATTTTAAGACATAGGTTCTTTGATGCTCAAAATAAGCATTTATTTTGCTGAAGCACAGATATGTAGAATCCACCCTCAACCAACGAAAGTACTGATACATGGACACTTAGAGCGAACAGTATTTTCCGCCTGTGCTCAAGAATATCTGAGTCACTTAATCTATGAATAAGTGAAAGAAAAGTAAAAGTGTAGTCGTTCAGTCCTGTCTGACTCTGTGATCCCAGGGACTGTAGGTGGCCAGGCTCCTCTGTCCATGGTGTTCTCTAGGCAAGAATACTGCAGTGAATTGCCATTCCCTCTCCAGGGAATCTTCCTGTCCCAGGGGTTGAATCCCCATTTACCACATTGCAGGCAGATTCTTTACCATCTATTACTATCCTCTAGGTGGCACTAGTGGTAAAGAACCCGCATGCCAATGCAGGAGACAAGACATGCGGGTTCGATCCCTGGGTGGAGAGGATCCCCTGGAAGTGGAAATGGCAACCCACTCCAATATTCTTGCCTGGAGAATCCCATGGACAGAGGAGCTCGGTGGGCTGCAGTCCATGGGGTTGCAAGAGAGTCAGACAAGACTGAGAAACTAACACACACGCACGTGCACGCACGCGCACACACACACGCACACACACATGATGTACCATTTACTATTGGTTAGCTATTCAAGAACTGCTCCCAATCCTTTCTCTCTTTCCACCTCACACTATTGATGTTGGAAAACAAAACCTGTGCTTTCCCCATTTTTCTTGAAGCTAGAGACAAGCTTCTCTGGCCTATGAGATGTAAATAGAAGTGTTTTAGGGGAGGTTTCTTAGCAAGCTTCTTTTTTTCTGGTGAATCAGAGAACCCTCACTTCCAAATTTTTCTACTATTGAAAGCAACACCCAGAACAAAAACAACTGTTTGTAACTATGAGGAAAGTAGCAACAAATTCCCAGGGATGCACTGTTAAAACCCTGAACTTATGCCGGCAGTTGCCTATCTACAAATTTCTTATTATGGGAGAAAAAGTAAATCCCTATTCGATAAGGTCAATGAGTTTTGAGTCTTAGGATCCAAAAGCATCTCTATTAAGAGTTATGAATAAGAAAATAAGAATCCATGTGCTGACTTTTGTATATAGTTCTTATTTATAACATTGCTTCCAAGAGGACAAAGTGTCCTGGGTTCAGACTTTGTTGAAAATGTTTTAAACTCTTTTTAAACTGATGCAACATGGTAAATCAACTGTACTTCAATGAAAATGTTTTTTCACAAAGTTTTTGAACTTAAGGCCCAAACTGCTAAGCAGGTTCAAGTGTTCATCTTCATTATATCTCCCTCAACGTGATGTTCTCACTAACCCACACATACATTTGTGCACAGACACCTACTCAAAGACCTATATTTGCCCCTATTACCTGGTGCCAGGATGATAAATTGTTTTCATCTCAGGTGCCAACGTTGATAGATTGGTAGTGGCTGTCCAGATCACTATGCTGAGAATAATTCTGAGGCAGACAACACAACTCAAGAGGAAGAGTTGATCAATTGGCCAAGGCCGCCATACAGTGTGAAAAATGGAGCGGCAGCACCTGTGTTTTTTTAACAGTTGACCTGATCCAGTGTATCAGATTTTAATGGCTCAACCTAGTGTAATCCTTTTCTTCTCTCAACTTCTGTAGGTAGGAATTCAGTATTTTCAAACTGGGATGTTTAGTCTTCAAAGTATCGTAAATAAAACAATATCTAGCTAGTGTACTTGGACTGGAATTGCAGAGAAAATATCATATCTTAAGTAACATTCAATATTTGCTGTACTGACCGTGGGGTGCACCACTTGCCTCTCCCCTTGAAGAAGACACTCAGCTACAAGATGTGCAACTAGCTGATAACATCCAGATGCAGAGCCTGCAGAATCCGCTTCAACTTGCACGCCGAGGACACATATTTCTTGAGTACTCAGACACTGATTAGCAAGGTGAGGGGTCAGAGCCTCATCATTTGTACCCAGTATGGAGCTTCACTACTCTTCGCTCTGAGATTCCCCTTGAACTGATCAAGACTTCATTAGATCTGTGTCATTGTCTGAGGCACTCAGAGCTTGATCCAGCTTCCTTCTGCCTTTCCTTTCACAATGGGGGAAGGCCAGTTCAGCATTGCCCCATCCTACTCCCTCCTTCTCTGTCTTTCACGTGTGGTGCTCCCTCCTCCTCCCGTACCCTAACTCCATCGACTGTTGGCTTCCTGGAGGCCTCAAACAAACACACAGACCTAGTATGGATAGCCGTGTTGGAATCTTTGTGACCCTATGGACTGTAGCCTCCCAGGCTCCTCTGTCTATGGAATTTTCAAGGCAAGAATACTGGAGTAGGTTGCCATTTCCTTCTCCAGGACATCTTCCTGACCCAGGGATCGAACTTGTGTCTCTTTGCATTTCCCGAGTTGGCAGGCAGATTCTTTACCACTGAGCCACCTGGGATGATGCTAGTATACTAGAATGGATATGGCTACTTACATTTACAAAGGCCTCTCTGGTGGCTCAGCAGTAAAGAATCCACTTGCCAAAGCAGGACACTCAGATTTGATCTCTGGGTCAGGAAGATCCCCTGCAGGAAGAAATGGCAACCCACTCTAGTGTTCTTGCCTGGAGAGTCTCGTGGACAGAGGAGCCTGGCATGCTGCAGTCCATGGGATTGCAAAGAGTCAGACACGACTTAGCAACTAAACAACAACAACTTACATTTACAAGACTTTCACATTAAGTGTACAACATTCCCAAAGAGGCTGCATTGGCTTTAGCATCCAAGAATATGGATTAAAATCTCAGACTGCTGCTGCTGCTAAGTCGCTTCAGTCGTGTCCGACTCTGTGTGACCCCATACATGGCCACCCACCAGTCTCCGCCGTCCCTGTCATTCTCCAGGCAAGAACACTGGAGTGGGTTGCCATTTCCTTCTCCAATGCATGAAAGTGAAAAGTGAAAGAGAAGTTGCTCAGTCGTGTCCGACTCTTCACTCTCTGCGACCCCATGGACTGCAGCCCTGGTACCAGGCTCTTCCATCCATGGGATTTTCCAGGCAAAAGTATTGGAGTGGGGTGCCATTGCCTTCTCCGAAATCTTAGACACTTACCATCAAATGGCATTAAACTGGTGTCCTTATCTTTAAAATGAGGTTATTAATGGTGATAACTGCTGGGGCCGTGTGAGGACTGAATGATATAATATCCGTGGAATTGATTTTAAACTATTAAGCCCTACATTTCCCAACTTCACTGGTGGCTCAGATGGTAAAGAATCTGCCTGTGATGCAGGAGACCCGGGTTTGATCCCTAGGTGGGAAATATCCCCTGGAGAAGGAAATGGCTGCCCACTGCAGTATTCTTGCCTGGAGAATTCCATGGACAGAGAAGCCTAGGCACAGTTCATGGGGTCACAAAGAGTCGGACATGACTGAGTGACTTAAAAAAAAGCTGCATAAATTTTGCTTATCATTACTATTTATTACTGGGCTTCCCTGATAGCTCATTTGGTAAAGAATTTGCCTGCAATGCGGGAGATCCCAGTTCAATTCCTGGGCTGGGAAGATTCCCTGCAGAAAGGATAGGCTACCCACTCCAGTGTTTTTGGGCTTCCTTTGTGGCTCCAAGTAATCTTAAAAAACAACTACTGGCAGATCAATTAGCATTCCTTTACAAATATTGATTGTGCCTTTACCAGGACACTGGTGCTGATCTAGGAAACGAGGTCCACAAAGTCCCTGCCCTGGTGAAGCTTACATTTTCTACGCTAACCAAGTCAATATGAGTTTCATCTTAAAAATACTAATTAGTTAGCAACAGGTCTCTAAGAGTGGAGGCTGTATCTCTGGCTTGTGTTCTTAGTCGCTCAGTGGTGTCCAACTCTTTGTGACCCTGTGGACTGCAGCCAGCCAGGCTCCTCTGTCCATGGGGATTCTCCAGGTAAGAATACTGGATTGGGTTGCCATGCCCTCTTCGTCTCTGTCTTGGTTCAAGTGTAATCCCAATTTGTTCTTGTCCCAGGCTTTGTCTTTGTTGATCTTTCCTGCTGAACTGCCTTTTCTTGCTTTTAGTTTCACCATCCTTGATGCTGTGAATCCTGCAGGGGGCTAACAGACTAGAGCGGTAACTTTTTACTACACTGCGGTTCAGCTGGCCTGCTGCTTGCCTCACACACTTTTTTTTTCTCTGTCTCTTTGCCTTTCTCTCCTTGGTGACCCTACCCTCTCTTTCCCTGAACATTTGACATCTCACTTCTCTGGCCCCTGTTTCCCTGTCTTCACTTTGGCATTTCTTTTTTTTGCTGCCACCCTCAGTGGGAGTTGTTCTCTCTGTGTCTTCAGACGGCCTTGTTGTTTTGGCAGGAAAAACCAAACTTCCTGGCAGAAAACAACAGAAGACACACATCTCAGGAAATTAGACCTCTGTTTCTAACACTTCTCGGCACATTGTAGCCACAGGAATCAACATACATCTCTAAGAGGTTTCGTCACTTCAGATGAACTCAGGCCTCAGCAAGATAGAAAGGAATGCAGCCACGCATTACAGACTGTGATCGGGGTCAGCTGGTCACCATTCACCAAGAGGTTGGCTGGGATGAAGTCACCGTGTGGAGTATACAGTATCAAATGTCTGCAGAAACCTCTGGTCCAAAATATTTTATCACATTATACACCCAATTTTTAAATTGGCTTTTACATTTTTTATACTCATGTCTGCTGCTGCTGCTGCTGCTAAGTCGCTTCAGTCATGTCCGACTCTGTGCGACCTCATAGACGGCAGCCCACCAGGCTCCCCCGTCCCTGGGATTCTCCAGGCAAGAACACTGGAGTGGGTTGCCATTTCCTTCTCCAATGCATGAAAGTGAAAAGTGAAAGTGAAGTCGCTCAGTCGTGTCCGACTCTTCACTCTCCGCGACCCCATGGACTGCAGCCTAGCAGGTCTAGGAGCCAATAGATTAGTGGTTACCAAACTTTTGGGCCATACTCTACAGTTAGAAATAAATATGTGTGCAAGTTAAGTCACTTCAGTTGTGTCTGACTCTTTGGCTCCTCTGTCCACGGAATTCTCCAGGCAAGAATACTGGAGTGGGCTGCCATTTCCTCCTCCAGGGGATTTTCTTGAACCAGTATCTCTTATGTCTCCTGCCTTAGCAGGCAGGTTGAGAACTGTGCTCCATCTCTGTGCTAGGAAGATTCCCTTGGAGAAGGAAATGGCAACCCACTCCAGTATTCTTGCCAGTATTCTGGCCTGGAGAATGGATTGTACCTAACAGGCTCCTCTGTCCTTGGAATCACAAAGGGTTGGACACGACTGAGTGACTAACATTTTCACTTCACTTTTTTTTTACCACTAGCACCACCTGGGAAGCCCAGAAATAAATATGTATATGTATAAATATTTGCATGTGCTTGTACATATGTGCATTTGTCCACATATGTGTTTTTATATATCTGAAACTAAAATTTCACAAAACAATATCACCTTTATTATGTGTGGAGCTCAAATGGTTCTTTTTCTTTTTAATCTGGTCAATCAGTAATAACTTTTTTAATATATTGGTCTTGATCTTGGGATTTTTACTTTTTTTTTTATGCCATTTCTATTCAATATGGTAAAACTTATGGATTCCCTTCTTGGACTAATGTTTTCAAATATGCAAAGCAAAACTCATAGGATTACAAAGGAAATCAACTGTATTGAAATAGTCTTATCTTTGGACCTCTGTGGGGAAAAAGGGCCACATACATGGACCCAAGTTAAGAACCCTTGCCTGAATAAATTGATCTAACAAGCGTCTGCAAGCCCCAACCTGCAGTATGGAAATGATGACTGTAGACAAAGGCTCAGAACACTTTGTAGTAATTCAATATTTCAGATGCTTTTTATCCTCTCATGGTTTTGTCATTCTCTTCTCCCTCCCTTTCCCCATGCTTCCTTTCCAGTGACAGCCCCTCCCCTGTGTGCACATGCGTGTGAGCACACACACACAGAGCCAGGTCTTAGGTCACGTATCTAAAGTGAGACAAGACCCTGGACTATTGTGTCTGGCCCCTGTATGCCCCCACTCCCACCCCAGACTTCGCCTGGGTCCCAGCCCCTCTGGCTCCCATGGTAGATCTATTTCATTGGCTTATTATCTCTGCAAGCCAGTGCTCACAGCTGTGGTTTTCTTGGTTTCCTACATGGCACTGTATTCTGATAAGCACCTTCTAACCAGAATAATGGTGGAGCTCAGAGTCCCGGTCGTTTATCTCTCAAGTTTCAGTGACCCCTCTGCGACAGGTGTTCCGTTAGGTCTGTAGCTGAGCCTCCACCCCACCACAAGCAGCCTCTCCCAGTCACTCCCAGGTTGATGTCCCTGATGCCCCAACCTGGCCCCACTGCCGTACAGAGCACACGTCGACCCCACTAGCACCACCTGGGAGAGCTGTCAGGAGGAACTGGAGTCACGGGCCACGCTGAACTGCACAGGTGCTTTCTTGAATGGTTTGTGGCTAGGATTTGCCATAGAAATGTGCGCCCTCCCCTAAACAAAGAAGGAAACAGGAAAAAGAACAGTCTGCTTCCTGTTTGGCCTGAGAATGGGCAGGCAGCTCTAGAATCATTATAACAGGCCAATAGAACTTCCTGGTCTAAAATGTGAAACAGTTCAGTTCAGTCACTCAGTTGTGTCACACTCTGCAACCCTATGGACTGCAGCATGCCAGGCCTCCCTATCCATCACCAGCTCCCGGGGTTTACTAGAACTCATGTCAATCAAATTGGGGATGACATCCACTTATCTCATCTTCTGTCCTCCCCTTCTCCTCCTGCCATTTTTCCCAGCATCAGGGTATTTTTCAATGAGTCAGTTATTCACATTAGGTGGCCAAAATATGGAGTTTCAGCTTCAGTATAAGTCCTTCCAATGAATATTCAGGACTGATTTCCTTTAGGATGGACTGGCTGGATCTCCTTGCAGTCCAAGGGACTCTCAACAGTCTTCTCCAACATAACAGTTCAGAAGCATCAATTCTTTGATGCTCAGCTTTCTTTACAGTCCAACTCTCACCACTGCTCATACACGACTACTGGAAAAACCATAGCTTTGACTAGATGGACCTTTGCTGGCAAAGTAATGTCTCTGCTTTTTAATATGCTCTTTAGGTTGGTCATAGCTTTTCTTCCAAGGAGCAAGTGTCTTTTAATTTCACAGCTGTAGTCACCATCTGCAGTGATTTTTGGAACGCCAAAAATAAAGTCTGTCACTGTTTCCATTGTTTCTGCGTCTATTTGCCATGAAATAATGGGACTGGATGCCATGATCTTGTTTTCTGAATGTTGAGTTTTAAGCCAACTTTTTCACTCTCTTCTTTCACTTACAAGAGACTCTTTAGTTCTTCCTTGCTTTATGTTATAAGGGTGGTATCATCTACATATCTGAGGTTATTGATATTTCTCCCAGCAATCTTGATTCTGGCTTGTACTTCCTCCAGCCCAGCATTTCTCATGATGTACTCTGCATTTAAGTTAAGTAAGCTTAACATGGCAATATACAGCCTTGTATAAGGTGACAATATACAGCCTTGCTGTACTCCTTTCCCAATTTGGAACCAGTCAATTGTTCCATGTCCCGTTCTAACTGTTGCTTCTTGACCTGCATGTAGATTTCTCAGGAGGCAGGTCAGGTGGTCTGGTCTGATTCCCATCTCTTTAAGAATTTTCCAAGCAACACATTAGTTCAGTTCAGTTCAGTCGCTCAGTCATGTCCGACTCTTTGCGATCCCATGAATCACATCACACCAGGCCTCCCTGTTCATCACCAACTCCCAGAGTTCACTCAGACTCACGTCCA
This sequence comes from Aepyceros melampus, assembly GCA_006408695.1. Classification (NCBI taxonomy): domain Eukaryota; kingdom Metazoa; phylum Chordata; class Mammalia; order Artiodactyla; family Bovidae; genus Aepyceros; species Aepyceros melampus. The sequence goes on from SJXQ01008443.1 coordinate 146,853, forward strand.
TTGAGTCCGTGATGCCATCCAGCCATCTCATCCTTGGTTGTCCCCTTCTTCTCCTCCTGCTCCCAATCCCTCCCAGCATCAGGGTCTTTTCCAATGAGTCAACTCTTCACATGAGATGGCCAAAGTACTAGAGTTTCAGCTTCACCATCATTCCTTCCAAAGAAATCCCAGGACTGATCTCCTTCAGAATGGACTGGTTGGATCTCCTTGCAGTCCAAGGGACTCTCAAGAGTTTTCTCCAACACCACAGTTCAAAACCATCAATTCTTCTGTGCTCAGCCTTCTTCACAGTCCAACTCTTACATCCATACATGACCACAGGAAAAACCGTAACCTTGACTAGACGGACCTTAGTCGGCAAAGTAATGTCTCTGCTTTTGAATATACTATCTAGGTTGGTCATAACTTTTCTTCCAAGGAGTAAGCGTCTTTTAATTTCATGGCTTTAGTCACCATCTGCAGTGATTCTGGAGCCCAAAAATATAAAGTCTGACACTGTTTCTACTGTTTCCCCATCTATTTCCCATGAAGTGATGGGACCAGATGCCATGATTGTCTTCTGAATGTTGAGCTTTAAGCCAAGTTTTTCACTCTCCTCTTTCACTTTCATCAAGAGGCTTTTGAGTTCCTCTTCACTTTCTGCCATAAGGGTGGTGTCATCTGCAGATCTGAGGTTATTGATATTTCTCCCGGCAATCTGGATTCCAGCTTGTGTTTCTTCCAGTCCAGCGTTTCTCATGATGTACTCTGCATAGAAGTTAAATAAGCAGGGTGACAATATACAGCCTTGACGTACTCCTTTTCCTATTTGGAACCAGTCTGTTGTTCCATGTCCAGTTCTAACTGTTGCTTCCTGACCTGCATACAGATTTCTCAAGAGACAGGTTAGGTAGTCTGGTATTCCTATCTCTTTCAGAATTTTCCACAGTTTATTGTGATCCACACAGTCAAAGGCTTTGGCATAGTCAATAAAGNAATAAGCAGGGTGACAATATACAGCCTTGACATACTCCTTTTCCTATTTGGAACCAGTCTGTTGTTCCATGTCCAGTTCTAACTGTTGCTTCCTGACCTGCATACAGATTTCTCAAGAGGCAGGTCAGGTGGTCTGGTATTCCCATCTCTTTCAGAATTTTCCACAGTTTACTGTGATCCACACAGTCAAAGGCTTTGGCATAGTCAATAAAGCAGAAATAGATGATTTTCTGGAACTCTCTTGCTTTTTCCATGATCCAGCGGATGTTGGCAATTTGATCTCTGGTTCCTCTGCCTTTTCTAAAACCAGCTTGAACATCAGGGAGTTCACGGTTCACGTATTGCTGAAGTCTGGCCTGGAGAATTTTGAGCATTACTTTACTAGCATGTGAGATGAGTGCAACTGTGCGGTAGTTTGAGCATTCTTTGGCATTGCCTTTCTTTGGAATTGGAATGAAAACTGACCTTTTACAGTCCTGTGGCCACTGCTGAGTCTTCCAAATTTGCTGGCATGTTGAGTGCAGCACTTTCACAGCATCATCTTTCAGGATTTGAAACAGCTCAACTGGAATTCCATCACCTCCACTAGCTTTGTTTGTAGTGATGCTTTCCAAGGCCCACTTGACTTCACATTCCAAGATATTTGAGCAACACATTAGGAAGGCTTTTTTCTTGCCTTGAGTCAAATCCTGTTTCTGTTGGTATTGCTTCTGGGCTCAGGAAAACAAATCCAGCCATTTAGATGATAATGGCAGAACCCAGGGAAAAGGAAGTAACTCAATTCTCTGTGGACTTCACAGTGAAAGGTTTTAGTACAGTGTTGACTTAATCATTACAGTAACTCTGAGGTAGGTATTATTAGTATTATTACCTAGTGTTATTAGGTTTAGTAAACAAACTAGAGAATGCACAGTTGAATTCAAATTTCAGATAAAAGCAAATAATTTTTATTATAAAAATGCCTCTTCCCCTCTCCCCAAATTGTGACACGAATGTGTGCATAGAGAACACTACCAAGGTAAAGTCACTCAGTCGTGTCCAACTCTTTGCAACCCCGTGGACTGTAACCTAGTAGGCTTCTCTGTCCACAGGATTTTCCAGGCAAGAATACTGGAGTGGATTGCCATTTCTTTCTTCAGGGAATCTTCCCAACCCAGGGATTGAACCCGGGTCTCCCACATTGGAGGCAGACGCTTTAACCTCTGAGCCACCAGGGAAGATCAGAAAGTGTCATGCATTTTACTGGCATCCCTATTGTTATGTCCATTTTGGAGCTGAGGAGACTAAGGTTCAGAGTCTGGGAAGAAGCAGAGCTGGAATCCAAGCCCAGGTCTTTGGTTTTAAAGTTCAGTTGTTTTTTCTTTTCTTTCAACACATGATACAATTACATAATATCTCCCTCTGACCCACTCCAAGTAAAATGTGGACTTCCTTGGAGGTCCTGTGGTTAAGATTTCCCCTTCCAGTGCAAAGGGTGAGGATTCACTCCCTGATAGGGGAGTTAAGATCCCCCATGCCTCATGGCCAAAAAACCAAAACATAAGACAGAAACAATATTGTAATAAATTCAGTGTTGGGTTGTTGTTTTCATGGGCTCCTCAAGTGGTGCTAGTGGTAAGAAACCCATCTGCCAATGCAGGAACTATGAGAGACCAGGGTTCTATCCCTGGGTCAGAAAGATCCCCTGGAGAAGGGAATGGCAATCTGCTCCAGTATTCTTGCCTGGAAAATTCCATGGGCAGAAGAGCCCAGAGAGCTACAGTCCATAGGATTGCAAAGGGTCAGACACAACTCAAGCGACTGAGCATGCACACAGAGAACTACCAAAGCAATTAAAACAAACAAGTAAACATTGAGCCAGAAAATAGCAAACAAAGAAATCAAGCATATTTTCAACTAAGAGAAAACAACCCAGGGGAAACTACTGCTCCGTTTACTTAACACTGTGGGCAGAATTTCTGGTAAGAAACCAGCAAGAGCTTTAGCTTGGCATGAACACTGGAGGTGTTTGGTGACCCTGAGAACAGAAGAGACCATGGGCTGGAAGCCCCTTCCATACAGAGGTGTTTCCAGGGCCTCTGGAAAGCACCCTCCTTTATCATGGAAGTGGAGGGAAAGGGGAGGTTGGACTGCTGATGCAGGCCTTTCCACCTGGTGTCACTGGAACCTGATGTCCTAATCATATTTCCCTGTCACCTCTCAGCACTGATTTACTTTCTCTTCCTATTCTCCATGCGGCAGAACTAATTGCCTGCCTAATTGCCAAAACTAATTGCGGTGACATTCATTGTTCATCTGCTCTCTTCTCTGGCTGGAGCTCAGGCAGGTGGCTCACGCAAAGGCAAGGATGGAATTATTTCTGGGTTGCTTCAGGGACACGGTGCTTCAGAGCTGTGTCCCAGCAATAGCTTTGGTCATGGAGGTGCATCAAGGAAATAGCTTCCTTGCTGTGGAGAAGACGGTGGTTCCTGGCAGGGATTCACCTTCTTCTGGCTTGAAATGCGATTGATTTGACAGATTTTGAGTCCATTAAATTATACTTCTCTGGAGTCCTTTTCCGGAGAAGGCAATGGCACCCCACTCCAGTGTTCTTGCCTGGAAAATCCCAGGGACGGGGGAGCCTGGTGGGCTGCCATCTGTGGGGTCGCACAGAGTCAGACACAACTGAGGCGACTTAGCAGCAGCAGGAGCAGGCATCCTTTTCTCCTATTTAGAGATTAGAATTAGACTTGATTAAAAAATTGAGAGAGATGCACCTGCTTCTCTCTGGCCCCATGGTTGGTTAGAGGCAGAGCTTAGATCTGGCACCATGATGCTCCTTACTGTTACTTTTGCACTAGTTTTCTTTTACATTTCCTTATACATTTTTATTAAAACACTATCAAGTAATTTCCTCATCGGTAGCTAGAATAACAGTTGTTAATATTTACTGAGTTGTTATGAACATGAAGCCCTTTCCATACATTTTTTCATTTAATCCTCAAAACCAGCAGCAGGAAGAGGTGCTATCAGCATCCTCAATTTACAAATGCAAGGAGAGGTTAGTAGTTTGCTTGGTTCGATCCGCTGGCCAACACGAAGTCATGTGCAGGATCCTTATGACCATTTCTGGATTCTGATAGACGGAAGAACTTCCAAAGATGGACTGAAGGTGGGAGTTGGAGCAGTTTGAAACTAATCAGCCAAATCATGCAAATTATTATGTAAATTTATTGTTGACCCCGGAGTCACGACATCCTCTTTTCTTCCATGTTGCTGACACAAACACAAATAGACTGCAATCCTGGTTTGGAGTTTAGCTCAAGGTGTTTAGGAGGAATTCCAGGGACTTATCACACAAAGGACAAAAAGACAGTGTGTTGAGAGCTGGAGGCCCAAGTATCTGCCTCTAGCAAGCTATGTGGGATGACCTGGCTACCTCAGTTTCTTCTGTGAAATGACAGGATTTAACTCCATGGTCTAGTAGACCAAGATCATTGCCATTCTACGTGTCTTAGATGGCACGTCCAAGATGGAAGCACACAATGGCAGAGGCCTGTGATAACTTTCAAGACAGCTCTCCAGTTACTGTAAATAAAAGTCTTATTGTTTGGTTCTTGATCTTGTCCCCACTCAGTGACAGTAAGAATAATAAAAGCAATGTCACTATTGTGTGAAATGAGAGATTTCTCATCCAGAAGAGAACTATGACATATACAATAGCAAACTATTTGGAAGCTGAGAAAATAATTATATAATTGATTAAACAGAGTAGGAAAAATGAATTGTGATAAGGGAAAAGGACTAATAGTTAAAAAAAGTTTTGGAATTTTGTTTGCTAAAAAGGAAGTATTGTAAAGTGACTAATGTATAGAAAGAAAGAACTATTTCAAAGAATTTTTAAGAGGAAGACCTAAACACAATTAGAAGAAAACCAGGAGAGAAAAAAGAAAAATTTAATTTTATCTGATGGGAAAAAAAGCTGTTTTCAGGAAAAACAGATTTTGAAATGAAGAATTCTGTCTTCAATTGCCTTTTTAGAATTCCTCTGGGTAATTTCATGAGGCCCTTGTGATCTTGCAACATCTAAATGCCTGTTGAGGGAAATGTAGTAAGGCATGAATTTTAAAATGAATTTTATAGTAGAAAACTCATTAGCAGGATGTTCCATGGAAACCTGGTAGAAAGACCTCCGGTGAAGAGGACAGAATTTGAGTTCTTAATCGGATCTTTCTTGCTGTGTGACCTTGGGCAAGTCCCACTATCTCTGAGGGCCTCGTGTCCTCTGATTTGCATGAAGTCGTTGGATTGAATGCCTCCAAGGCCCTATTCTGTATGTTTGCATTGTTCGTTGTAGATCATACTTAAAAAACCATTTGGTAGTCATAGGTCTATAGACCATACGCATTAGGATAAAACCCAGAAAATGTATTTTTAAAATTCACATCTGGGCTAGATGAAACACAAGCTGGAATCAAGATTGCTGGGAGAAATATCAATAATTTCAGATATGCAGATGACACCACCCTTATGGCAGAAAGTGAAGAGGAACTAAACAGCCTCTTGAAGGTGAAAGAGGAGAGTGGAAGGACTCCAAAATGGACATAACAATAGGGATGCCAGTAAAATGCATGACACTTTGGTAGCTGTTTTCTATGCACACATTAATGTCACAATTTGGGGAGAGGGAAGAGGCATTTTTATATTAAAAATTATTTGCTTTTATCTGAAATTTGAATTCAACTGTGCATTCTCTAGTTTGTTTACTAAACCTAATAACACTAGGTAATAATATTAATAATACCTACCTCAGACAGTTACTGTAATGATTAAGTCAACACTGTACTAAAACCCTTCACTGTGAAGTCCATGGAGAATTGAGTTACTTCCTTTAAGGCTGGACTTGTTTTCCTGAGCCCAGAAGCACAGAACAATACCAACAGAAACAGGATTTGACTCAAGGCAAGAAAAAAGCCTTCCTAATGTATTGCTTGGAAAATTCTTAAAGAGATGGGAATCAGACCAGACCACTTGACCTGCCTCCTGAGAAATCTACATGCAGGTCAAGAAGCAACAGTTAGAACGGGACATGGAGCAATTGACTGGTTCCACATTGGAAAGAAGTACATCAAGGCTATATATTGTCACCCTGCTTATTTAACTTATATGCAGAGTACATCATGAGAAATGCTGGGCTGAAGGAAGCACAAGCTGGAATCAAGATTGCCAGGAGAAATATCAATAACCTCAGATATGCAGATGACACCACCCTTATGACAGAAAACAAGGAAGAACTAAAGAATCTCTTGATGAAACTGAAAGAGGAGAGTGAAAAAGTTGGCTTAAAACTCAACATTCAGAAAACTAAGATAATGGCATCTGGTCCCATTATTTCATAGATGGGGAAAAAATGGAAACAGTGACAGACTTTATTTTTGGGGTTCCGAGATCACTGCAGATAGTGACTGCAGCTGTGAAATTAAAAGACACTTGCTCCTTGGAAGAAAAGCTATGACCAACCTAAAGAGCATATTAAAAAGCAGAGACATTACTTTGCAAACAAAGTCCATCTAGTCAAAGCTATGGTTTTTCCAGTAGTTGTGTATGGATGTGAGAGTTGGACTGTAAAGAAAGCTGAGCACCGAAGAACTGATGCTTCTGAACTGTGATGTTGGAGAAGACTGTTGAGAGTCCCTTGGACTGCAAGGAGATCCAGCCAGTCCATCCTAAAGGAAATTAACCCTGAATATTCACTGGAAGGACTAATGCTGAAGCTGAAATTCCAATACTTTGGCCACCTGATGTGAATAACTGAGTCATTGGAAAAGACCCTGATCCTGGGAAAGATCGAAGGCAGGAGAAGAGGATGACAGAGGATGAGATGGTTGGATGACATCACCTACGCGAGCGACATGACTTTGAGTAAACTCCGGGAGTTGGTGATGGACAGGGAAGCCTGGTGTGCTGCAGTCTGTGGAGTCACAAAGAGTCGGACACGACTGAGCAACTGAACAGAACTGAGCTGAATGTGTTGCTTCTGGCTATGGGTTGCAGCTCAGGCTCAGAAAGGCTGAAGAGGAGAATGGAACATCAGAGGAGTGACTGAACTTTGCCCTCAGGTATGTCCCTTCCCTGGGCTTCCTAGGGCTCAGTGGTAAAGAAACTGCCTGCAATTCAGGAGCCACAGGAGACCTGAGTTCGATCCCTGGTTTGGGATGATCCCCTGGAGGAGGACATGGCTACCCATTCCAGTATTCTTGCCTGGAGGATTCCATGGAGTAAGAAGCCTGGAGTACTACAGCCCGTGGGGTCACAGAAGAGTCGGACATGGCTGAAGCAACTTAGCATGCATGCACAGGTCCCTTCCCTACCCTGAGATTCTGAACTGGTATTTTGAGCTGCTTTTCCCATGAGGAAGAACCGAAAACAGCTTAGGAGGAAACAGGTGGAATCAGGAGTGTGGTGACACAACACACCAGCACTTTCTCAGTGGTTTTTAGGAAAAGTCAGGGATGGAATCTGGTGGCTGACTTCACACTTGGCGGTCTTCAGTGGACCTTCTGAGGACCCACATAATCAAGGGCATCTTCAAAGTTTGTGAGCATGAAGCTTCTATAATTACGAGAGCCCTCTTTAAGTAAAAAAAAAAAAAAAAGCAGATTTACAAATACAAAATTAGGCATGGAAATGAGATATTTACTTCGAATAAGAAAATAGATCATGACAGATTTCAGGATCACTGAAGAATTAGGTCCCTTTCTTCTGAGATCTCGTCAGGCAATTTACCAGAAACACTTCTGATTGTCAAGCTGCTCCTCTTTCCACCTGGAACGCTCTACAGTGCTCAGCAATGTAGACCCCTGTGGGGCCAGATAAGTGAGGGGATCTGCTGCACACACTTCACTAGGTTCATGATTTATCTTCTCCTGTGTTGCACAGAGTTGGACACGACTGAGCGACTTCACTTTGACTTTTCACTTTCATGCATTGGAGAAAGAAATGGCAACCCACTCCAGTATTCTTGCCTAGAGAATCCCAGGGATGGGGGAGCCTGGTGAGCTGCCGTCTATGGGGTCGCCCAGAGTCAGATATGACTGAAGCAACTTAGCAGCAGCAGCAGCAGCACCCAACTGAACTTTTATGTGTATGTTAGTCACTCAATTTGTCCGACACTTTGTGACCCCATGGGCTGTAGCCCGCCGGGCTCCTCTGTCTATGAAATTCTCCAGGCAAGAATACTAGAGTGGGTTGTCATGCCCTCCTCCAGGGGATCTTCCTATCCCAGGGAATAAACCCAGGTCTCCAGCACTCCAGGCAGATTCTTTACCATTTGAGCCACCCAGGATAATAGAATATTTTTATAATTTTAGTTATTATATATAATCGGAGAAGGCAATGGCACCCCACTCCAGTACTCTTGCCTGGAAAATCCCATGGATGGAAGAGACTGGTAGACTGCAGTTCATGGAGTTGAAAAGAGTCGGACATGACTAAGCGACTTTGCTTTCACTGTTCACTTTGATGCGTTGGAGAAGGAAATGGCAACCCACTCCAGTGTTCTTGCCTGGAGAATCCCAGGGACAGCAGAGCATGGTGGGCTGCCATCTATGGGGTCGCGCAGAGTCGGACATGACTGAAGCGACTTAGCAGCATCAGCAGCATATATATAATATATATATATATAACTGTACAGTTATAATATATACAAGTGATATTGTAAGAGTGTCAATGGAGAACTAAAAAAAAAAACAAAAACAGTGGGGGGAATTTTAATAATCCCACCATCTTAACCAACCATCTTTTTCCTTTGTCCATATTCCCTTTTCAGTCCATGGGCATAACATGTGTGTTTGAAATCATGGTACAGATACAGTTTCATATTCCTTTTCTCTTAACATGCCATCATTTCCCTATGGTGCTCTCTTGTTTTTATCAACTTGGTATTTCTAAGATGCACAGTTATCCACTCTCCTGCCATTATCAGAAATTTATATTATACAAATAAGAATGATGAAGATGGGAATGGAGTTTTACCCTGGCTATGGACAGTTCTAGGCTTCCCAGGTGGCGCAGTGGTAAACAATCCGCCTGCCAATGTAGGAGACTCAAGAGACTCGAGTTCAATTCTTGGGTGAGGAAGATCCCACAGAGGAGGAAATGGCAACCCACTCTAGTGTTCTTGCCTAGAAATCCCATGGACAGGATCCTGGCAGGCTACAGTTCATGGGGTTGCAAACAATCAGACTTGACTGAGCATACACAGACAGCATAGACAGTTCTAACATGCAAAAAAAAATTTTTTGAAGAAAGACCCTAGTAACATTTTAATTCACAGAGGCGTAAATAATCTGTCAATTTAAAGAGAAAAATCAATCAAAACAATTATTAGGTGTGGGCAAATAAAAAAACCATCAGCAGGTTGGATTTCTACTTTTCAAGTAATTTCTTCAGGTAAGCAATTGAAAATCCAGTGCAAATGACCCTTCTCATGAGGTTATTGAATAGAATAAACAGAGATTGCCATCTGACTGAGTACTACAGGGGACGTATTTTTTTCTTAAGGAGCATTTCCTAATAGAAAGTATTTCTACCAAAGTCACCCCTTGCCAATTTTAGGGAAATAATTTAATTATGCCATTTAGAATAGAAATTATTCCACAGAACACTGTGAGGACCCTCACTCTGGGAAAATCTGAACAAAACATTTCCATAGGCTCAGTAGTTCTACCTTCCTGGGTGGAAACTAGTTGCTGAGCACAATGATTCATAACTTCACGGAGCAGTTGCTGTGGGTGGACTCATGTCACTCACGTCCCCCTTTACGCCCTTGGCTACACCTTCTAACCTTTTACTTTCTCAGCTTCTCAATGTGGTGCAGCAACCAAACCACCCTGGAGGGGGTTGGCTTTTAAAAATTCCACTATAAAAAAAAACTTGGGTAATGAAGACGTGGCAAAAGAATCAAAAATCTCTTATTCTAAATCCTCTGATGTCCAACCGCTGGCAAGATCAGGGTTTGAAATGGTTGTTTCTGGGATTTGAAACTGTCTCCACAGTGCAATCAATTCATAAGTAAAGTGATTACAACTCCTCAGAAGTCACTGACAGCTTTACACCTAAGATGGGTCCAAGCTACTAAAATTATGACTAAGTAATTTTTGGAATGAATCTAAACCTTAATTGGCTTGATTTACTTTATTTGGGAGGTCCTAATATGTCAAAGGTTGTCTCAAAAGTCCTGTATGAGAATTTAAATCTCATGCGCTCATGTGAAGAGCAGACAGGGGTCTGAGAGTGTCTTAGCAGAGGCCAGGTGTCTATTTCAGCTGAAGATATCTGGACGTTATGACAGTGTTGAGGCTTAGACTCTCCCCAGACTTCAACCTGTAACCTCTCTTCAAACTTTATGGCTTTATTGCTTTATAATGAAAGGCAAGATTTGGGGTTAACTACAAAGAACTCGTTCCACAGAATCTCCTAAGGTATTAATCTCCCTTCTGCATCAGTGACTCATTTGATGTCACAGGGATGGCGATGATCAAAGGGTTTCCGCCTGGCAAAGACAAAAATGTGTACATTCCATTTTTTTTTAATTTTATAAAAGCCAATGTCTATGAGAACCAAAAACAGGGACTGACATTGTGACCAGCCAATTTTCTCCCTGATGCTTTTGTAAAATGAAATTTTCTTTGCTTCCTATTTTTATTCTGTCTTATAGTGTTGCTGGCATGGGTAACAATCACACTTGGCGCTTCTGTCGTGCTTTTCATCCAAAGATTTCAAAGTGCTCCCCAACAGGATTTCATCTTCACTGCAGGGCAGGGAGGAAGGTCAGCTCTATTTTGCCTAGTGAGCAGATGGAATGCTGAGAGGTGACATGACTTATAAGCCTGCCCTGCAAAGCTGCAGGGGCAGAACCAAGTTAGAGCCCAAGCTTCCCAATTTCTAACTCCATCTGCTGTTCACTTGTCCAAACTGATGTGGCCTCTTCTTCGAAGGGCTTGAACAGTCAGACCCAGGAACACATGTTACAAACAGCTTGTTAAGTGTTTTCCTTGGAAGTTACCATGCCAAGGTGAACTGACCTCCGGTAGAAACTAGAAGCCCCAATCCAAAGAGGTTGGATTTGTTTTGAGAACTAGTTTTCAGACTTTAGGAGCTTGGAAAAATATGCCTAAAAAATGAGTGCAAATCTTCTGAGTGAAAAATGGCTACCAGATTTCAATACTGAAAATATCAAAGTATTGGCAAGGAAGTCAAGCAACAGAAATCTTATACTCTGCAGTTAGGAATGCGATTAGTACCACCATACAGGAAAACAATTTAGCAATAGCTTATAAAGTTGAACATGAACATGCACTTCAATCCAGTCATTCCATATCTGTGTATTAATATACACATGTATGTATAGGTCGGAGAAGGCAATGGCAACCCACTCCAGTACTCTTGCCTGGAAAATCCCATGGATGGAGGAGCCTGGTAGGCTGCAGTCCATGGGGTCGCTAAGGGTCGGACATGACTGAGCGACTTCACTTTCACTTTTCACTTTAATGCACTGGAGAAGGAAATGACAACGCACTTCTTGCCTGGAGAATCCCAGGGACGGTGGAGCCTGGCAGGCTGCCATCTATGGGGTTGCACGGAGTCGGACACTACTGAAGCGACTTAGCAGCAGTGTGTATAGGTATACCTGGGCTTCCTGGGTGGCTCAAAGAATCTGCCTGCAATGCAAGAGACTTGAGTTTGATCCCTGGGTGGGAAGATCCTCTGGAGAAGGGAATGGCTACCCACTCTAGTATTCTTTCCTGGGAAATCCCAAGCACAGAGGAGCCTGGGCTTGTAAAAGAGTCAAACATGACTTAGCAACTAAACAACAATAAATGTGCTGTGTGCTATGCTCAGTTGCTCAGTTGTATCTGACTCTGTGACCTCATGGACTATAGTCCGCAAGTCTCCTCTGTCCATGATATTTTCCAAGCAGGAATATTGGAGTGGATTGCCATTTAAACAACAACAAATACGTATATATAAAATATATATAATTCATGAGGTGAAATACTATCCAGAGGTGAAGATGAATAAATCATATATTCACATAAAATATGGATGAATCTTATCTATAATATTTAACAGGAAAAAAGCAAGACTGAGTAGATAAGCTAAAAACTGAATCTATTTTTATAAAGTTCAAAAATATGAGAACTAAACATATGCTCAGAGGCACAAACGTATACAGGACAAAACTATTTTTCAAAAATAAGGGGATGATAAAGACAAAAGCAGGTGGTACATCTACATCTTGGGAAAGACAGGAATCTGAGATTGGGGAGCATATTAGTCAAGGTTCTCCAGACAATCAGAGCCAAAAATATATGTATAGGTAGAGATCCATTATAAGGAATTGGCTCATGAGATTATGGAGGCTGGGACGTCCCACAGCCTGCCATCTGCCAGTTGGAGGCCCTGTATTGCAGGTGGTACCGTTCTGGTCCAAAGGCCCAAGAGTTAGTGAAGCCTACTAGGGAGATCCCAGTCCAAGGGCAGGAGATAACCAACATCTCAGCTCAACAGGCAGGAAGAAAAAAGGGAAAACTTTTCCTTCTTCTACATTTTTGTTTTATTCAGGCCCTGAATAAGTTGGATTAATTTGCCAACAAAGGTCCATCTAGTCAAAGCTATGGTTTTTCCAGTAGTCAGGTATGGATGTGAGAGTTGGACTGTAAAGAAAGCTGAGCACCGAAGAACTGATGCTTTTGAACTGTGGTGTTGGAGAAGACTCTTGAGAGTCCCTTGGACTGCAAGAAAATCAAACCAGTCAATCCTAAAGGAAATCAGTCCTGAATATTCATTGGAAGGACTGATACTGAAGCTGAAATTCCAATACTTTGGCCACCTGATGCAAAGAACTTATTCATTGGAAAAGACCCTGATGCTGGGAAAGATTGAAGGCAGGAGGAGAAGGGGACGACAGAGGATGAGATGGTTGGATGGCATCACCAACTCAATGGACATGAGTTTGAGCAAGTTCTGGGAATTAGTGATGGATAGGGAAGCCTGGCATGCTGCAGTCCATGGGGTTGCAAAGAGTTGGACATGACTGAGTGACTGAACTGATTGACTGAAACAGGTCGAATAATTCCCACCCATACAGAAGAAGGCAATCTACTAAGTCCACCAACTGGAATGCCATCTCATCTAGAGAAGCACCTTCACAGATATACCTGGGTATAATGTTTAATCTGGGTCACAGTCATGTTGACACACAAAATTAGCATCACAAGGATGAACACTGAGTCATTAGTAGGCATCAGTTAATTCATGTGATTTTGGTTTATCATTTTTCTTAAAAATGACACAATATATTACATTATTTTCAAATATTACAGAACAATTTTAAATCTGATAAACTAAGAGCTTAAAAAAATTGACTTTTAGAGGTCTATATATGCCAAGGATTGTATGTATGTTCTTGTATGTAATCAGAGTTTGATGTGCTGCATAAAGGTCATAAACATCAAATGTTTTTAAGGGTATTTTAAAAACAGAAGGAGGAGAGTGAAAAGTTTGCTTAAAGCCCAACATTCAGAAAACGAAGATCATGGTGTCTGGTCCCATCACTTCATGGCAAATAGATGGGGAAACAGTGGAAACAGTGTCAGATTTTATTTTGGGAGGCTCCAAAATCACTGCAGATGGTGATTTCAGCCATGAAATTAAAAGACATTCACTCCTTGGAAGGAAAGCTATGACCAACCTAGATGCCATATTAAAAAGCAGAGACATTACTTTGCCAACAAAGGTCCATCTAGTCAAGGCTATGGTGTTTCCAGTGGTCATGGATGACTGTGAGAGTTGGACTGTGAAGAAAGGTGAGCATGAAAGAATTGATGCTTTTGGACTGTGGTGTTGGAGAAGACTCTTGAGAATCCCTTGGACTGCAAGGAGATCCAATCAGTCCATCCTAAAGGAGATCAGTCTTGGGTGTTCATTGAAAGGACTGATATTGAAGCTGAAACTCCAATACATTGGCCATCTCATGCGAAGAGCTGACTCACTGGACAAGACCCTAATGTTGGGAAGGATTGGGGACAGAAGGAGAAGGGGACAACAGAGGATGAGATGGTTGGATGGCATCACTGACTCGATGGACATGGGTTTGGGTAGACTCTGGGAGTTGGTGATGAACAGGGAGGCCTGGCATGCTGTGATTCATGGGGTTGCAAAGAGTCAGACACAACTGAGCAACTGAACTGAACTAATCCAATAATTAATCAGGAAAAGTATCTGAAGCAAGTTGACATAAAAGAGTTATAGTTAGTCTATAAAGAGTTCATATAAACTGAAAAGCAAGATATTAAATATAAAATCTGAGAAAGTATATGAGCAAAGTTTACAGAAAAATTCACATGAGAAAGATATGAAAGAGGTTTAAGCTTTATTTGCAAACAAAAAGTGCAGATTGGTTAGGGTAACTTTTGAAAAATTTGTAACATTGATGAAGATTGAAAAAATCCTTAGCACTGGCAAGAGGTCAGTGGAGCAGGCATAAACACTGCTGCTGTACATTTTCTAGAAGCATTTTAGAGATAAAATTCAGTAGCTTTAACTAAGCCCATAATTTTTCACCCAATTTGGTCCTGGAAACCTTTCCAAAAGAAATCATTAGAAACTGAAAGTAACATGTTCAAAGCAACATTATCTTTAACAGGAAAAAATCTGTGAAAATGCTAAACAATAGGAGAATGGTTAAATAAAGTGTAGCAATCCTCAAAAGAAAGCATACAACCATTAGCAATCATGTTTTTAAAAAAGTATCTACTGACATGGAGGCACACTCATGCTAAGTGAAAATCAGGATACAGAATTTAGATTTGTACAGCACAATTTAGATTTGTAAAGTACATGTACACACATACACTCACACACACACACACCCAAAGGAAAATGCATGGAAGTTCCCAAAATGTTTAAATAGTAATCACTGCATTATGGACTTGTGTGGTTTTTAGTTTCTCCTACATTTATTTCCATGGTTTCCAAATTTTTTAGTTTAATAATGAAATATAATATTGTTGAGATAAAAGCATACACAATAAACAGGCATTTCCTGTAACACAATAGTGCTGGGTCATAAAGTGTCTACTGTAGGGTGATGGACTCACATGTTTTAACAAAGAGAATATCACATCCTGGGAGCCCTGTCAGCCCAGGCAAAAGCAGGACAGTTGGTCATCTTATCTTTTGGCTTGAAAAAAAATCAATGGAGTGGAAAGATTTCCCAACTGTGAATTGCAAAAGCAGTCACGATGATTCCTTGGTCTCCTTATAGATAGAAGTGGCTATTTTGACCTTGAAGATTTTTATCAAGAGTTTTAAACAAGTCATGCCTTGAAGAGTTTGTTGAAAGCAGGGCAGACTGCATCAATGCTACATTAAGGCTAGTTAAGCTACATTACACAAGCTCTGAAAGCATACCCAAATAGGTCATGACACAACTACCTCTTTCTTGTCTTCGAGAAGAGGAGCCTATTTTATTTATCTCTCTTTTCATTTTTTTGTGCTGAGCATATTCTTTCCTTTTGCAAGAGTGGGAGTGGCAGGTGTAACATGTAACCAGAGGAAAACTGAGCTCAGCTTAGTGGAGCTAAGGGGAGTCAGCTCAGAGGGTGAAGTGAACTCCCAGTTAGGGCTAAAGCCCTCTGGAAGAACAAGGATTCAAGTTAGACTGTCTTTACCTGCCTTTCTTGAACCATCAGGTCAAATCCCCTCCCATGCTACATCAACAGGGAGTTTTTCTACATCTTTGCTTAGGAAGTATCTGGAAAAAATGATAGAGTTAACATACTGTGTGTGCCAACAGCCATCTCTTATCACAGAGGAGAGCCACTTGTGGTAGACCAGTCACTTGTCTGTGTTTCAGTTCAGTTCAGTTCAGTTCAGTCACTCAGTCATGTCCGATTCCTTGTGACCCCATGAACAACAGCATGCCAGGCCTCCCTGTCCATCACCAACTCCCAGAATTCACCCAAACCCATGTCCATCGAGTTAGTGATGCCATCCAACCAACTCCTCCTCTGTCATCCCCTTCCCCTCCTGCCCTCAATCTTTCCCAGCATCAGGGTCTTTTCCAATGAGTCAACTCTTCGCATCAGGTGGCCAAAGTATTGGAGTTTCAGCTTCAACATCAGTCCTTCCAATGAACACCCAGGACTGATCTCCTTTAGGATGGACTGGTTGGATCTCCTTGTAGTCCAAGGGACTTTCAAGAGTCTTCTCCAACACCACAGTCCAAAAGCATCAGTTCTTTCATGCTCACCTTTCTTCACAGTCCAAATCTCAAGCCATACATGACCACTGGAAAAACCATAGCCTTGACTAGATGGACCTTTGTTGGCAAAGTAATGTCTCTGCTTTTCAATATGGCATCTAGGTTGGTCATAACTTTCCTTCCAAGGAGTGAGTGTCTTTTAATTTCATGGCTGAAATCACCATCTGCAGTTATTTTGGAGCCCCCCAAAATAAAATCTGACACTGTTTCCACTGTTTCCCCATCTATTTGCCGTGAAGTGATGGGACCAGATGCCTTGATCTTTGTTTTCTGAATGTTGAGCTTTAAGCCAACTTTTTCACTCTCCTCTTTCACTTTTATCAAGAGGCTATTTAGTTCCTCTTCACTTTCTGCCATAAGGGTGGTCATTTGCATATCTGAGGTTATTGATATTTCTCCCAGCAATCTTGATTCCAGCTTGTGCTTCCTCCAGTCCAGCGTTTCTCATGATGTACTCTGCATAGAAGTTAAATAAGCAGGGTGACGATATACAGCTTTGACATACTCCTTTTCCTATTTGGAACCAGTCTGTTGTTCCATGTCCAGTTCTAACTGTTGCATCTTGACCTGCATACAGGTTTCTCAAGAGGCAGGTCAGGTGGTCTGGTATTCCCATCTTTTTCAGAATTTTCCACAGTTTATTGTGATCCACACAGTCAAAGGCTTTGGCATAGTCAATGAAGCAGAAATGGATGCTTTTCTGGAACTCTCTTGCTTTTTCCATGATCCAGTGGATGTTGGCAATTTGATTTTTGGCTCCTCTGCCTTTTCTAAATCCAGCTGGAACATCTGGAAGTTCACAGCTCATGTATTGCTGAAGCCTGGCCTGGAGAATTTTGAGCATTGCTTTACTAATGTATGAGATTGTGTGGTAGTTTGAGCATTCTTTGGTGTTGCCTTTCTTTGGAATTGGAATGAAAACTCACCTTTTCCAGTCCTGTGGCCACTGCTGAGTTTTCCAAATTTGCTGGCATATTGAGTGCAGCACTTTCACAACATCATATTTCAGGATTTGGAATAGCTCCACTGGAATCCATCACCTCCACTAGCTTTGTTCGTAGTGATGCTTCCTAAGGCCCAGTTGAGTTCACATTCCACGATATCTGACTCTAGGTGAGTGATCACATCACTGTGATTATCTGAGTCATGAAGCTCTTTTTTGTACAGTTATTCTGTGTGTTCTTAACACCTCTTCTTAATATCTTCTGCTTCTGTTAGGTCCATGCCATTTCTGTCCTTTATCTAACCCATCTTTGCATGAAATGTTCCCTTGGTATCTCTAATTTTCTTGAAGAGATCTCTAGTTTTCCCATTCTGTTGTTTGCCTCTTTTTCTTTGCATTGATCTTTGAAGAAGGCTTTTTTTTTTATCTCTCCTTGCTATTCTTTGGAACTCTTCATTCAGATGCTTATATCTTTCCTTTTCTCCTTTGCTTTTCACTTCTCTTCTTTTCACAGCTATTTGTAAGGCCCTCCCAGACAACCATTTTGCTTTTTTGCATTTCTTTTCCATGGGAATAGTCTTGATCCCTGTTTCCTGTACAATGTCACTAACTTCGATCTATAGTTCATCAGGCACTCTGTCTATCAGATCTAGTCCCTTAAATCTATTTCTCACTTCCAATGTATAATCATAAGGGATTTGATTTAGGTCATACCTGAATCGTCTAGCGGTTTTCCCTACTTTCTTCAATTTAAGTCTGAATTTGGCAATAAGGAGTTCATGATCTGTGCCACAGTGAGCTCCCAGTCTTGTTTTTGCTGACTGTGTGGAGCTTCTCCATCTTTGGATGCAAAGAATATAATCAATCTGATTTCAGTGTTGACCATCTGGTGATGTCCATGTGTAGAGTCTTCTCTTGTGTTGTTGGAAAAGGGTGTTTGCTATGACCAGTGCATTCTCTTGGCAAAACTTTATTTGCCTTTGCCCTGCTTCATTCTGTACTCCAAGGCCAAATTTGCCTTTTCCTCCAGGTGTTTCTTGTCTTCCTACTTTTGCATTCCAGTCCCCTATAATGAAAAAAACATCTTTTTTGTTTGGGTAATCATTTAGTCATCTTTGTCTTCATGTCCTCACATATAAAGTAGCTAATAGCACCTACATCATATCATTTGAGCTGTGCTTGGAGATGGGTATGCAGGGCCTTCTCTGATGGCTCATGCATTAAAAATCTGCCTGCAATGCAGGAGACCTGGGTTTGATCCCTGGTTGAGAAGATTCCCAGGAGAATGGAATGGCTACCCACTTCAGTATTCTCGCCTGGAGAACCTAATGGACAGGGGAACCTGGCAGGCTACAGCCCAAGGGATTGCAAAGAGTTGGACATGACTTAGTGACTAACACTTTCACTTTCATAGCATTTGCGGATCACATATCTTCATAGCTAATATGTTGTGCTTGGAACAGTGCTTGGAGATGAGTGTGTGGGAGTTTATTAGGGAATGTGCCTTAAATTCTCAACACGTGTAGCTAAAGGAAGGAAGAAGGATTGAGCAGAGCCGGACATTGTGATGAAATCTTAACAAAGCCTCTGTGGGAACCGCCCCTGAGTTGGGGTGGGAGGTCAGTGGTCTTGGGACCCCAACAACCAATCAGGTGAGGAGCACCCAGGAAGAGGGAATGACTCTGGTATGGCAGCCTGTGTCCTCTCTCAGGTCTCCTCTCACAGATCCGGGGCTGGGATCTGAAATCCATCCTTGTGTTTGGGCCAGCAGGGACACTGATCTGACAACTGACTTTGGAGAAATCCCCCATGGCTTTGCTGAAGCCTCCTGAGGTTTCCCAGAGTCCCACAAGCTTCTGCCCAGCTTTTTGTCCCCCTCTCCTGTACTCAGGATCTGATTTCTTCAAATCTATGGTGAACCATGTAATGTGCAACTCCAATCCCCCTTTAGGAGCAAATTTTAAAGTTAACTTTAAAAAAAAATCCTCTTAAATTTTACTTTTTGAATATGTAAAATAATGTGATTCAAAAGGCAACATTTATAATATTAAACAAACAAAAACAAGGTGCATATTTAGATAATTCAGATGTCCACCCCCAAAGGCAGAAAACAGGATATAGAAATTGTTCAAGGATAAAAAAAAAAATCCTCTTAAATTTTACTTTTTGAATATGTAAAATAATGTGATTCAAAAGGCAACACTTATAATATTAAACAAACAAAAACAAGGTGCATATTTAGATAATTCAGATGTCCACCCCCAAAGGCAGAAAACAGAATATAGAAACTGTTCAAGGCTAAAAGAGACCAAAGAAACATGGAGACTAGTTGGTTGAGGGGACAGAATCTATGGAGCTATAGCTAGATACAAAAACAAACAAACAAACAAACAAAACCACACACACACACAACACTGTGACAAATTCTGGTAATTGTTGATCTAGGTAAAGTACATTGCATGTATGAGTCTTTGAGTCTTTCTGTGGACTATGACATTTTCAAAACTATAAATCCAGGGAAAAAGTAAGAAATCTTTTCTTGTTGAAGTGTCTGGCACTTGGCTTCTTATTTATCTGCAAACCTGTTAAAACAGAAAAGATGAACAACATGGCCTGAATGGGAACGAATAAGTCAAACACAAAAATACATCCTAATTTTTTATAAGTCAAGCAGGAATTAGTAGCGGGAGATCTCTGGGTTTTAATATCAAGTGAACTTGCTCAGTTGTGTCTGACTCTTTGAGACCCCTTGGACTGTAGCCTACCAGGCTCCTCTGTCCATGGGATTTTCCAGGCAAGAGTACGGGAGTGGGTTGCCATTTAAACACCACTTAATTTTCAATGAAATTTTAGAGGAATTAAATACATGATGTGTGAGCACTTAGGAAGGACAAGAACAACCATTAGGAGATGACATATGTTGTGAAGAATTTTTGTTGTTCATCTACTAAGTCATGTACAACTCTTTGTGACTCCATGGACTGCAGCATGGCAGGCTTCCCTGTCCTTCACCATTTCCTGGAGTTTGCTCAGATTCATGTCCATTGAGTCGCTGATGCTATCTAACCATCTCATCCTCTGCCATCTTCTCCTTTTGTACTCAATCTTTCCCACATCGGGTTTTTTGTTTTTGTTTTTTTCCCCAATGAGTTGGCTCTTTGCATCAGGTGGCCAAAGTGTTAGAACTTCAGCTTTAGCATCAGTCCTTCCAGTGAAAATTCAGGGTTGTTTTCCTTTAGGATTTACTGGTTTGATTTCCTTGTAGTCCAAGAGACTCTCAAGAGTCTTCTCCAGCACCATAATTCAAAGGCGTCAATTCTTCAGTGCTCAGCCTTCTTTATGATCCTATTCTCACATCTATACATGACTACTAGAAAAACCATAGCTTTGACTATATGGACCTTTGTTGGCAAAATGATGTGTTTGCTTTTTAATATGTTGTCTATGTTTTCAATGAAGAATAGTCATGCAAAACACCTTTCCCAGAGGGCAATCAAAGGTACAATTTAATTACAACAGAGTATTTGAAAAAGTCAATCATATTGGTATTGTGATTAAAATGGAAAATACAAAGTGGATGATTAGCTGAGTTTTCCTTCCCATTCTTCATTCCTTCATCCTTTCACTCATTCATTCAGTATTAATCATGTGTTCAGCACTGCGAGACAACCACCCTATTAGAATGAATGAACACATTGTTGTCAACTCAGGCTTAAAGGAAATTTCTAAGTTTCTAAGCTGTGCTCTAGGACCAAATCATCAGGATCACATGTGGTGCTTGTTAGACATGCACATCTGAAGTCCCATCCCACACTTACTGAGTCAAAATTTCCAGAAATGAGACTTGGCAATCTGCATGTTTAACAAATGTTCCAGATAATTCTTTTGTACACTAAAATCTGAGAGCCACACCAAAGTTCTCTGCTCTCTTTTCTGAAATCTTAAATATATTAATCAGTAAGTTAGGTGGATTCCAAGTTGGAATAAAAATTTATAAACCATATTAAAGAATCAACCTTGAAAAAGACCTTGACAAAGGAGAAAGGTGGAATAAAATTAATGATATACAACTTAATAGGGTTAAATGTTAAGTTCTGCATCTAAGTTCAAAGAATCAACTACTTAAATACAAGGTGGAAAAGCTCTGGACTGACAGCAGTTCACTAGAAAAGATATAAAGTTCAGTGAGAGTCAAAAATGTCGTATTATTTTTTTAAAAAACTAACACAAATTTTAATATGCATTAATAGAAATTGAAATTAAGGAAGGGAGGGGGAGGGTTACACTCATATTTTGCACTGGCAAAGCACATCAATTTCAAGGTATTTAAACACCTGTTTTTTAAAAAGTCATTGTCAAACTAAAGTTTCCCCAAGGGAAGGTGACTAGGTAATAAAGAGTCTTAGGATCACATCAGTGAAGACTCAAGAAGTAGAATGTATCTCATATAGAAAAGTGAAGATTTACTTCTTCATGATAGCTGACTTTATGGGGTTGGAAAGCTATCGGTTGAGGAAAGAATTGATTTTTTTCTGTATGATTCTACAGGAAAAACCTGGGAACATTGGGGCAAAGTTATAGAAAAGCTATTTTTGGTATAATGTAAGAAAGAATTATCTAAGAGTTGGAGGGCTCTATATACGGTATTAGCTGTTCCCTTTAGTGATAGTGAGTTCCCGAAGTAGTTAAAGCATCTGTCACAGACATTGTGGAGAGGATTCCGATTAACCAATAAATCAACCAAGGGAGGTCTTGCTCAGACCAATAGTGCTGGTGGGCTGGGAACTAAGGAGTATGGCTAACTCAACCCTCTATAACTAAAATACAAAAAAAAGAAAAGAAAATTAATAAATAAGAAAGAATACCTGCATTACCTAGGTGGTCTCTTCAATGTTTCTGTTTTTTTTTAATTTCTGTATAAGTTTATCCAGAATGTGTCAATGAACAGGCTTCAGACCTTTATCTTGTTTTATCAGCTGTTAATCCTTCCAAAGTCATCCATTTCTGATATCTTTTACAGAACCTGTTCTGGAAAAGGCAAGAGTCAGAATGCCCACGACATACTTCCACAGTCTCCTGCAGAGGAAACCTGACCCTGGTCAACTGACATGCATTTAATCCATAAGCTGTTACTCCTCTGACATAACAATAGACAGCCTCCCCAGAAGTGGGAGCTGAACTCGATATGTAAGCTGTGCTCTATGGGGCAATTTGGCACAAAATCTGTATCAAAATAGGGTTAATATGATAGTAATTAATTGAAGGAATTATGTTCCCTCTTTCGAAGAGTTTCTCTTGTAGTACACAAATTGGTTTGAGCATTTGGAAGATAGAACGCAAGAAAAGATACCCTGGAAGAAAATGGACTATAAAGGATATGAAAGACCACTGGATATACTGAAATTATTAGAGAAACCAACAGACATATAAAGGAAAGAAGAAACCAAAAGATATACAAAGAGTGGAGAGAGTGGCTGGCTGGTGGGAGTAAGGACGGTTGAAGTAGTCCTTCAGGGTTATGTTATGGGCAGAGGATGAAACACTCTACTTCTGAAGTGATGTCAAGATAATTCATTTGCTAGAGCCATCCTGGACTTTTTTCAGGCTCACTCTGTTTTATGAACAATATTCCAATCTCCAGCATAACTGTTGTGAAGCTCTTGAGTTTGTCCTTATTTGTGTGTGAATCCTAAGCAATACTTCTCTACCTTTCCACTTAACCAAAGAAAATAAGAGCCTGTGCACTACTAGCAGTCTGGGATGGAGTCTGTGCAGCTGATTACAAGTTCACCGTTTCTTTGTGGTCCCTTGTTATTTTTATCTTTAAAATTTCATGAGAAATTTGCGTTCTCCTCCTTAATAGAACTGTACTGATTTTTACATAAATATGATGTTCAACCCATTGATTTAAATTAATATCTTAGGGAGAGATGCCACATATTTTTTCAATTGCTTCCCATAACTCCTGGCCAGTAACTCTTGTAATCCTTGGAGATGTGGTGACCTCAGTTGGAGAAACATGGTTGCATGATACACTAATGTTGCCTGAGGTTATCTGAGTGACTGGTCCCTGAAGATTCTAATACACGCTTTTAGGGAGTTTTTTTTTTTTTAAGTTGACAGTGAAAGTTTGCAATTTACTATTTGAGCTTTGTTGCTAAGGACATTAGTTTGCAACTGGATTTGGTTTGGTTTGATTTTTGCTTTATTTACTTATTTAATTGAAGTAATAGTTGATTTACAGTGGTTCAGGTACACAGCAAAATGATTCAGTTATAAAACTATATATATAGTATATATATAATTATATATATGCCACGTGCTCAGTCATGTCTGGCTCTTTGCAACCCTGTGGACTGTAGACTGCCAGGCTTTTCTGTCCGTGGAATTTTCCAGGCAAGCATACTCAAGTAGGTTGCCATTTCCTCCTTCAAGGGATCCTCCTGACCCAGGGATCAAACCCACGTCTCCTGTGCCTCCTGCATTGCAGGCAGAATCTTTACCCACTGAGCCATCAGGGAAGCCACACACACACACACACACACATACATATTCTTTTTCAGATTCTTTTCTATTATAGGTTATTAGAAGATAATGAATCTAGTTCCCTGTGTTATAAAGTAGGTCCTTGTTGGTTATCTATTGATATTTTATATACAGTAGTGTGTTTTATGCTTTCAGAGATATTAATATGAAAGTGTGTTTGTGTGAGTGTATATATGTCCCAAGTACGAGAACCTCTTCTGAATCACAAAAGCCAGGAAGACAGCGTTGTAGATATTTTAAATACATGTTAATTTATAATAAAATTAACCAGAAGCTACAGAAAAATAGAATTTAATGTTTAAACGTAAAAATGTTTATTTGTAGAAATCTTTATATCTTCCTATATATTAAAATAACTATATTTTGTATTTTTTTTCTTTAGTCATTGTTGTTTTCCCCTGCTTTATTGCCCCCGCTAGGCCTGAAGAAAGTCCATCTTCTTTCATGTGAACCTTACTGAAGAAATAATAGGGGGAAGAAAGAGAGAGAAAGCTGTAGAATGAGCAATACAAAGAGACAAGGATAGGATTAGACCTTAAACTTGTTCAAGGTGTAGAGTTGCATATAGAGTACTTTTTCTATTACATTTTATTAAAAATTAATTATGTTAAAAATTATGTGCTTTATTTGCTAAAATATCATTGACAGTTATTACATGTTATTTATTAAAACCCTCATAAGAATTAAAATTTTAAATTAAATATTGACTCCCAATAAACTAAACTTAATAAGTAAGCCTAATATTAATGGTGAAGGATTACAGGAGAAGAAGACATTCATTAAAAGTTTTATACATAAATAATATGTTCAAAGATTATGCTTTTCCAAGCCATTTCCCCCCCCCATTTCTAGTGTTTACATTGGAGAAGGCAATCGCACACCACTCCAGTACTCTTGCCTGGAAAATCCCATGAACAGCGGAGCCTGGTAGGCTGCAGTCCATGGGGTAGCAAAGAGTCAGACACAACTAAGTGACTTCACTTTCACTGTTCACTTTCATGCATTGGAGAAAGAAATGACAACCCACTCCGGTGTTCTTGCCTGGAGAACCCAGGGATGGGAGAGCCTGGTGGGCTGCTGTCAGAGCTGGACACGACTGAAGCGACTTAGCAAGCAGAAGCAGTAGTGTTTACGTTCTCTAGAAATGGGTGTGTTCTTCCCAGGCACTATTATGTCCAGTAACATTTACTGAGAACTCACTAATATTGTACTCAACAGTTTAGTTCAGAACCCCTTACTGGATAGTTATACCTACCTGACACAATAACACTAAGACTGGCCCTGGCTGCAGGAGCCCACAACCTGGAAAGAGGGAGGGGTGTGGAAACATATCATTGCAATGAAGCCTGGTACATGCTAGAGGAGAATGTGTACAGGCATCGAGACAGGAGGCTCAGGAGAGTGTCCACAGGTACAAGGGTCCCTAGAATTCTGACATAATTCTGACTAGGCAGGACTTTGACAGCTGAATATCAGAGAAGAGGAGTCCAAGCAGAAGTATGCAGTGTACACAGATGGGTGAAGCAGCATGGGGTGTTAAGGAGAAGCCATTATTTAAGTGTGACTCCAGTGGTCATGTATGGATGCGAGAATTGGACTGCAAAGAAAGGTGAGCACCGAAGAATTGATGCTTTTGAACTGTGGTGTTGGTGAAGATTCTTGAGAGTCTCTTGGACTGCAAGGAGATCCAACCAGTCCATCCTAAAGGAGATCAGTCCTGGGTGTTCATTGGAAGGAATGATGCTGAAGCTGAAACTTCAATACTTTGGCCACCTCATGCGAACAGTTGACTTATTGGAAAAGACCCTGATGCTGGGAGGGATTGGGGGCAGGAGGAGAAGGGGACGACCGAGGATGAGATGGCTGGATGGCATCACAGACTCAATGGACATGAGTTTGAGTGAACTCCGGGAGTCGGTGATGGACAGGGAGGCCTGGCGTGCTGTGATTCATGGGGTTGCAAAGAGTCGGACACGATTGAGTGACTGAACTGAATTGAACTGGGAGAGGTTAGAGGAAGTGAATTATAGAATGAGTAAGAAAGGAAATGGGATCCAGGCTAGGTTTGTCGTTCCTTCTCTCTATGTGACGATAGGCATATGACCTGATCTCTCTCTACAAGCTTCAGTTTTCTCATTTATGATTTTTTTTCATATAAAATCAAATAACATAAAGCAATTTAAGATGATGGCAAGGACTGGTTCCGAGCTCTCAAAGTAGACTGGTGTTCTTGGTGTTTGTAGAGATTGATACAACTGAACACCAAAAAGGGAACGCCAGGCCCATGACCTCACAGGGACCACCTCAACCTCACTGCCATGCCAATGTCTGTAAACAACAACACAAAGACAGGACTCTGGGTGTGTGTGTGTGTGTGTGTGTGTGTGTTTGTATGTGTGTGTGTATGTTGACAGACAAAGACACAAACAGACAGACAGACAGAGATTGACTCTGGGAAGCAGGAATTATAATTCTACCTGTGTCTTCTACAGGCTTCCCTGGTGGTTCAAGCAGTAAAGAATCTGCCTGAAATGCAGGAGACCAGGTTCAATCCCTGGGTCAGAAAGATCTCCTGGAGAAGGAAATGGCAACCCACTCCAGTATTCTTGCCTGGAGAATTCTTCTATGGACAGAGAAGCCTGGAAGGCTACAGTCCATGGGATCGTGAAGGGTCTCTGACACCTCCCATATGATCACAGTGCTTCATCCACTTTTCATAATAAAATAAATATGTTGTACTGCCCCTTTTCTTCTCACTGTCACAGCTGGCCTGGACAACCACAGAGCTTGTAGGAACTGCACATGTTCCTCCTCCACTCCCTGTTTGACAGATGAACTCCTACAAAAGTGATGCCTATTAAAGTGAAATACAATATATTTCTTTAAAGACCATTTGATTGAGGTATGATTAACATACAAAGAGCTCTACATAGTTTGTGTACATCACTTTATGAGTTGGAGATATGTATATATCCATGAAACCATCACCAAAATCTATGCCATAATATCAATGTATTTATCATCTCTAAAAGTTTTCTACTGCCTTCTTACTATTCTTAATTTTTTGTAATAGCATATAACAGCTACCATCTTAGAAAACTTTTAAGTATATAATATAGTATCATAAACTATAAGCACTTTGCTTATAGTAGTAGATCTCTAGGACTTATTCACCTTGTATAACTGAAACTTTGTCAGTTCAGTTCAGCTCAGTCGCTCAGTCTTGTCCAACTCTTTGCGACCCCATGACACACCAGGTTTCCCTGTCCATCACCAACTCCTGGAGCTTTCTCAAACTCATGTCCATCGAGTTGATGATGCCATCCAACCATCTCATCCTCTGTTGTCCCCTTCTCTTCCTGCCTTCAATCTTTTCCAGCATCAGGGTCTTTTCCAATGAGTCGGTTCTTCACGTCAGGTGGCCAAAGCATTGGAGCTTCAGCTTTAGCATCAGTCCTTCCAATGAATATTCAAGGTTGATTTCCTTTAATTGACTGGTTGGATCTCCTTGCAGTCCAAAGGACTCTCTTTGTATCCTTAGACAAATAACTTCCCCATTTCTGCCTCCCCTTAGCCCCAGCAACCACCATTCTACTCTCTGCTCTGTGAGTTTGACTATTTTAGATTCCTCATATAAATGGCATGTGTTGTCCTGCTTTATTGACTATGCCAAAGCCTTTGACTGTGTGGATCACAATAAACTGTGGAAAATTCTGAAAAAGATGGGAATACCAGACCACCTGACCTGCCTCTTGAGAACTCTGTATGCAGGTCAGGAAGCAACAGTTAGAACTGGACATGGAACAACAGACTGGTTCCAAATAGGAAAAGAAGTACGTCAAGGCTGTATATTGTCACCCTGCTTATTTAACTTATATGCAGAGTACATCATGAGAAACGCTGGACTGGAAGAAACACAAGCTGGAATCAAGATTGCCGGGAGAAATATCAATAACTTCAGATATGCAGATGACACCACCCTTATGGCAGAAAGTGAGGAGGAGCTAAAAAGCCTCTTGATGAAAGTGAAAGAGGAGAGTGAAAAAGTTGGCTTAAAGCTCAACATTCAGAAAACGAAGATCATGGCATCCAGTCCCATCACTTCATGGGAAATAGATGGGGAAACAGAAACGGTGTCAGACTATATTTTTGGGCTCCAAAATCACTGCAGATGGGGACTGCAGCCATGAAATTAAAAGATGCTTACTCCTTGGAAGAAAAGTTATGACCAACCTAGATAGTATATTCAAAAGCAGAGACATTACTTTGCATGAGAAACGCTGGACTGGAAGAAACACATGCTGGAATCAAGATTGCCGGGAGAAATATCAATAACTTCAGATATGCAGATGACACCACCCTTATGGCAGAAAGTGAAGAGGAGCTAAAAAGCCTCTTGTTGAAAGTGAGAGAGGAGAGTGAAAAAGTTGGCTTAAAGCTCAACATTCAGAAAACGAAGATCATGGCATCTGGTCCCATCACTTCATGGGAAATAGATGGGGAAACAGTAGAAACAGTGTCAGACTTTATTTTTTGGGGCTCCAAAATCACTGCAGATGGTGACTGCAGCCATGAAATTAAAAGATGCTTACTCCTTGGAACCAACCTAGATAGTATATTCAAAAGCAGAGACATTACTTTGCCGACTAAGGTCCATCTAGTCAAGGCTATGGTTTTTCCTGTGGTCATGTATGGATGTGAGAGTTGGACTGTGAAGAAAGCTGAATGCCCAAGAATTGATGCTTTTGAACTGTGGTGTTGGAGAAGACTCTTGAGAGTCCCTTGGACTGCAAGGAGATCCAACCAGTCCATTCTGAAGGAGATCAACCCTGGGATTTCTTTGAAAGGAATGATACTAAAACTGAAGCTCCAGTACTTTGGCTACCTTATTCGAAGAGTTGACTCATTGGAAAAGACCCTGATGCTGGGAGGGACTGGGGGCAGGAGGAGAAGGGGAAGACCAAGGATGAGATGGCTGGATGGCATCATGGACTCAATGGACGGGAGTCTGAGTGAACTCCGGGAGTTGGTGATGGACAGGGAGGCCTGGCATGCTGCGATTCATGGGGTCGCAAAGAGTCGGACACGACTGCGCGACTGAACTGAACTGTACTGAACTGACACTATTTCCACTGTTTCCCCATCTATTTGCCATGAAGTGATGGGACTGGATACCATGATCTTTGTTTTCTGAATGTTGAGTTTTAAGCCAACTTTTTCACTCTCCTCTTTCACTTTCAAGAGACTCTTTAGTTCTTCATCACTTTCTGCCATAAGGGTGGTGTCATCTGCGTATCTGAGGTTATTGACATTTCTCCTGGCAATCATGATGCCAGTTTGTGCTTTATCCAGCCTGGCATTTCTCATGATGTATTCTGCATAGAAGTTAAATAAACAGGGTGACAATATACAGCCTTGACATACTCCTTTCCCGATTTGGAACCAGTCTGTTGTTCCATGTCCAGTTCTAACTGTTGCTTCTTGACCTGCATACAAATTTCT
This sequence comes from Aepyceros melampus, assembly GCA_006408695.1. Lineage (NCBI taxonomy): Eukaryota > Metazoa > Chordata > Mammalia > Artiodactyla > Bovidae > Aepyceros > Aepyceros melampus. Next base: position 176,126 of record SJXQ01008443.1, read on the forward strand.
CAAGAGGCAGGTCAGGTGGTCTGGTATTCTCATTTCTTTCAGAATTTTCCAGAGTTTATTGTGGTCCACACAGTCAAAGGCTTTGGTGTAGTCAGTAAAGCAGAAGTAGATGTTTTTCTGGAGCTGTCTTGCTTTTTCAATGATCCAACAGATGTTGACAATTTGATCTCTGGTTCCTCTGCCTTTTCTAAATCCAACTTGAACATCAGGAAGTTCACGGTTCACATACTGTTGAAGCCTGGCTTGGAGAATTTTAAGCATTACTTTACTAGTGTGTGAGATAAGTGCAATTGTGCTTTTTTTTAAAATTTTTTAGTCAACAGACCCTAACAATCTCATCCCACTCCAGTGAAATTACACTCCATGACAAGCTTATAAACCTAATTCAATGGAAGGTGTTTAAGCGAGCAAGGCAGCTGGAGCCCTGCCTGAACCAGAGGAGCCTCAGAGACACTGCTCCAAAGCACACCACTCACAAAACAACCAGCCTTAAAGATGTCTCGGGGCTCTGCTGGCTCTAGCATCCCCTCCAGAAACATCGAGAAGTTCTGGAGCTGGAGGCCAATGCGGCAGGCAGAGTTCTAGAGCAGTGCTTCTCTGCCTCGAGTGTGTTCACAGTCCCCGGGGGATCCTGATCAAAAGCAGATCCTGACTCAGTAGGACTGCAGCTTGGCCGGATTTCTAACAAGCCCGCAGTGATGCTCATGCTCCTGGTCCATGGACCATGCTCTGAGGCAAGGTCTTAATACTATTTTCATCACCACCATCATCATCTCTACCCAGGCCATTTCTCTTGCCCTGTCTCACATTCCCAAACAGGCAGACAGCCCAGGGCAGTGAAGAGAGCACAGTTCTAGAACCAGGCAGATGGGGGTTGAATGCTGACTCTGCTGCTTCACTCTGAAACTTGAGACATCTTGCTTAGCCTCTCTGAGTTGAATAGAACAGTCACACTGCATAGCTCGGAGCACGTCACAGATACTACCAGGCTGGCTGAGTCAAATTGTAAAGGCCGGCAGGGACTGCAGCTCAGCCAACTCAGTCATCCTTCCGGAGTAAGGCAGCCCAGTAAGACAGGGTCAGGGTTGACATAGGGTGAGGGGGCGGGGAGATAGAAGGCAGCTGGTGGGAGGGAGTGGGAGAGGAAGGAAGAAGTCAGGGTGGGGATGTCAGAGCATTTTGACAATAAAGGAAAGTGCAAATTACGTGCAAATAGCATTGGAGAAGGAAATGGCAACCCACTCCAGTGTTCTTGCCTGGAGAATCCCAGGGACAGGGGAGCCTGGTGGGCTGCCGTCTATGGGGTCGCACAGAGTCAGACACGACTGAAGCGACTTAGCAGCAGCAGCAGCATCTCTTGCTAACATTAATGTGGTGGTGGTTTAGTCAGTAAGTCATATCTGACTCTTGAGACACCATGGACTGTAGCCCACCAGGCTCCTCTGTCCATGGGATTTCCCAGGCAAGGATACTGGAGTGGGTTGCTATTTCCTTCTCCAGGGGGGTCTGCCCGACCCAGAGATGGAACCCGGGTCTCCTGCATTGCAGGCAGATTCTTTACTGGCTGAGCCATCAGGAAGCCTATGACTGGATAAACTTGCCTCTGCTTGGAGGGATCCCCCGTCTCTGCAGCATAAGTCCAGAAGTGGCCCTGACCTCAACTTTCCAATACTGATTGCCAAGGTGGGAAGAAGTCATCACAAAAACTTAGCAACCATCTGATCCAACTTTCACCCCCACTCTGCAGGTGGAGAAATTGAGACCCAGAGAGGTTAAACAACTTACTCAAGTTAATTGGTGGCTGCTCTCTTGTCTGTGGCTCTGCATGAAATGGCAACAGAGAATAAGGGGAGCCCTACTTCATATAAGCCCTAAAAAAGGAGGCAGGCTGAAGGAGGCAGGGAGGGTGTGACAAGATGCTATCATGAGCCAACAAAGACAAAGCCCTTTTGTCAGGCCAAGCAACCAAGACAGGCAATAAAGATGTCAGAGTTCTTGCTCCCCAGTTAGTATTAGTTAAAGAGAATCTTTAACCCAGCCACCTACAGACAACAAATCTTTCTGCCTTAGAGGCCCTGCTGCTGTTGCGTCGCTTCAGCCGTGTCCGACTCTGCACGACCCCATAGACAACAGCCCACAAGGCTCCCCTGTCCCTGGGATTCTCCAGGCAAGAACACTGGAGTGGATTGCCATTTCCTTCTCCAATGCATGAAAGTGAAAAGTGAAAGTGAAGTCGCTCAGTCGTGTCCGACTTTCAGCGACCCTATAGACTGCAGCCTGCCAGGCTCCTCCATCCATGGGATTTTCTAGGCAAGAGTACTGGAGTGGGGTGCCATTGCCTTCCCTACTTGTTACCAACTCCTTGAGGATCTTGGCAAGACCACTAACTGCAGAGCCTGGGGTGGGGAACAGGACTCCACTTTGAACACAGTATGGGAAAAGCACTAAGACTTCAGCGTGACCCAAGCCCATCTCTGCCACATTCTGGCTGTGTGACCCGAGGCAAGTGCCTCCCCTCTCTGGCCTTCAGACTCCTTGGCTATGAAATTCTCCCACACCTGGAACATTCAACTACAAGAAGGTGCAGTGCCTGGCAGAACAGGCCCTCAACACACTTGACTTCCTGCCCTCGTCTCGCCATCCAGTGAAACAGACGCCGCCCTGCCCTTGGGGAGCTTCGAGTCTGGGAAGAGAGAAATTTAGTCTTTGAATAATTCAGAAGCCTTTTACTCTTGGGCACCTGGGATGATATTTTCCTAATACTAGAAGATTTTTTTTTCATTGAAATTAAGGTTTACTCAAGTCAAGATGGAAATGAGTTTGCCTTTTTGAGCTCACAATGAAAGGCAATGTTAGGGGAGAGGAATGACCCGAAATGAAGACTTAGAGATCACTGAAGCAACTGACCGGAAGTGGACTTCTCCTGGGCAGCGAGAGGTCAAGGAACAATAGGAAGCCTCAGCAAGGCCACCCTACAGGACCTCAGGAAGCATCGGCTAGAGGCTGCAGCGCAGATGTGTGGTCCAGGCCAGAGAGAGCCGGGGCCCCCACTCTGCTGAAAGCACGGGGGAAGGCAGCAACAGGGGAGGGGAGAGGCGGTTGGCGGCCCCCTGAGAAGCTCCACGCCTCTTGGCAGCCTCCTGGCTGGGCCCATCTGAGTCCTGCCCTCTGGGAGCACATCCCTCAACCTCAAAGGAACCTCTCAGATTTCAGCCTAACTTCAAGATCCTCACAGGCCCCCAGGTACATGGAATCAAAGTTGTGCTCCACCAGCTTTCTGACCATTTCCTGCCCTGTTGTCTTTGAAGGTTTGGTCCACTGCTTATTCTTCTCCTGTAAACACCCACCTCCAGGGTGCCAATGAAGCGTGGTCTAGCCGGTCCACTCTGACAGCTGTCTGGCTCCATCCCACCCCAGCTCCTGCCTTGCCTGTCTCGGAGATGGGGTTGCAAAAGCCGTGTTGGCCCAGGGCCCATCTGGAATAACCAGTCAGAGCACCTCCTGGGCGTGTCCAGCTATGAGAACAGAAATAGTTCTTCATGGAAATTCAGAGAACTTGTTCTTAGCCCAGTGTTGCTGTGTGATCTTGGGTTCTCATTGGCCCTCTCTGAGTTTTACCGTAAAATATCCCCAAGGTCCCTTCTGGCTCTGACATCCTGACCCCCTCCCCACCAAGCCCTCACCCATCACCAAAGGGAAGCTGAGAAGGAAACGAGAGGAGAGCTGACCTGTCCTGAGGTCACCCAGAGCTCAGGGTAATGTCAGAGAGGTGAACAGAGCTGATATAGGACTTTGCCTTGGCCCCAAACCATCCAGGGAGGCCAGTGGCCCGGTGGGGAGGAAAGGGAAGCCCCACACTGCTTTAACCGCAGAGAAATCAGTTGGAGATTTAGAGCCGAGTGTTAGCTTAGAGAAAGAATGGTGCTTATTTGGGTAGTTATGCAAACTGATGGCTGCAAAGACTATTGGGAAAACTGATTATCTGACTGTGTGAAGAAACGGGATTAGGATGAGAAGGGGGAGGGGGGCTCCACAGACTGCAGTCATCATCCATCCTTCAGAAATTGGATCTGCTGCTTTCCCAGCCCTGCAAAGCCCAGCAAGTTCTTCCCCCATCACAGAGACGTGGCCGTCAGAGGCCCAAGGAACGTGGGAGACTGCTCGGGGCCACCCAGTAGGGTGGACACAGGGCCGACTGAGAGCTGCCCACCTTCTCCGGGGAAGCCCGGCTTTCTTAGTCCCCGGGACTACTCTGGGCGTTTCCCTGGAGGGTGGTGTGGTGTGCGGCCTCTGAGACGGGGCCCAGTGATCCTCGCCTCCTGAGACTCACTCCCTCGTGCAGGCCCCTCCCAGGTTATGTGACAAAGTAGATGTGACAAAGCGACCTGCTGCGACTTCAAAGCTGGGTCACTGAAGACGCGGCCACGTCCAGCCAGCCACCACGCTGTGAGGATGCTCCAGCGGCACTGCCTCTCCAAGAAGTCCACGTGCGGAGGAGCCGAGGCCTCCCGGCCACGCCGGCGTGAACCGGCCAGGCCCGCGAAGGAGCCCGCTGGGAACCGAGCCTCTGCAGGCAGGCACTCCAGCCCATCAAGCCCTTGGATGGCTGCAGCCCCAGGCCAGCATCTTGACTAAAATGAATCAGGATCCGAAGCTGAGTCTCAACTAAGCTGTTCCCAAATATCTAACCCAGACAAACTGAGAGGCAATAAATGTTTGTTTGTTTTTTAAGTCACTGTGGTTGGTTGTCTGTTTTTTCTCCCTAAGATTTGCTTATTTATTTTCGGTTGCTCTGGGTCTCTGCTGCTGCATGCAGACTCTAGTTGCAGCGAGCAGGGGCTACTCTTCACTGCAGGGCACAGGCTTCTCATCCAGCGGCTTCTCTTGCTCTGGAGCACAGGCTCTAGGCTCACAGGCTTCAGAAGTTGGGGCTCCCCTAGAGCGCCCGGCTCAGTCGTTGAGGCACAAGGGCTTAGCTGCTTCAAGGCACGTGGGATCTTCCCAGACCAGGGATCGAACCAGTGTCCCTTGCATCGCTACAAGGACAACCACTTCTGCTACACTTCTTAACCACCAGACCACCAGGTAGGCCACCACTGGGTTTTAGGATAATTGTCGTATCTGGACAGGTAACTGACACAAGAAGGAACAGGCCAGAGCAGCAGGGAACCCCCTCCCCACCCCACAGCTTGGCTTTCTACTCAGGCTCCCAGGACTTGAAGGAGTTCAGGGTCCTGAGATGGGAGGCTGGGTGGTGAGGGTTGGTTTTCAGCAAAGAGTAGCAGTGATTTCCAGCAGCGGTTGTGACCATCGAATGATCTGTGTCCCACCAGTGCCTCCACAGCCACGGCCTGAAGATCCCGAGGGTGCCGAGGGCCCCACAGCCTGAAGACCAAGCCCACGCATCTTCACGAGGTGTGAGGACCCTCCACGCCCTCGGTCCTGGCCGCAGTCTCCTGCCTCTCCCACCAAGCCCTCCAGCCCCATCTCCCAGCCCTGCCACATCCCCGCCCCACCATCCCTACTGTCTTCTCTCGCTCGGCCTCTCAATGTTCCCTGGACAAGAAGAGCCCTCTGAGGACTCCACACCCTGGCCTACGCTGCCCCCTCATACGGAGCAGGGAGTCCTTCTCGTTAGTCACCTGGCAGACTCTGGCCTGAAACTCAGCATAATGGCTGGCCCTCTGGGAATCACCCAACTGTCTCAGACCGGTGGGCTCACTCTTGAGCCTGCGCCTGGCACCCCTAGCACCTAGTGGGGTATGCTTCACCTCTCCATCTCTCTCTCTGGGAGCAGGGCTCTGCCTTTCTCATCCACAAGCCATCACAGGGCTCTGGGCTTGGCATGTTGGCCTTCCCCATTAAACTGTTTTGTTGAATTAACGAATGAATAAGTAAACAAATGTGTCCTTGAGCCATTCACCCTCATTCTCTGGGGCTCAGTTATTCACCTCTAAAATAGGAATAATCATTCTCCCCTTCCCTGTTCACTTCCCAGCCTGTCAGGGTGATCCCCTGGGACAGAGGACATTAAAACTGTGAAGTGCGATAAACCCATAAGGAGGGCTTTGCTTCCCTCTTCTGAGACATCAGGACCGCTCTGCCTGACTGCCCTCTCCTGGAGCTTCCGAGCCCAAGGAGCTTCGCAGGACCTTGTGCGAGGAACACAGAAACTCACCCTCCTCTGTGCCCTGACCCCCTCCCTGGAGCAATTCTGCTCCCCATGCAGCCCCCATCTTCCCCAGCAGCATGTGGAGGCCCCTCCAGCCATCATCCACTGCCTCTCCTTTCTTTTTCCCCTAGCTCTTTTCAACAAGCAAACTTGAGAAATGGTAAACGTTTTCCCATTATTCAAATGGCATGGAAATTACCTACTTGGCATTCCTCTTTGACATGGAGCCTTTAATTAGCCACTGGCTCCCTGGTCCCCGGGTGTTTCTCCTGCTCCACAGCTTCTTCACTTCCTCGGCCCCCTCCCTCCATTAGCATCCTAATCAGAGATGCCCAGGCTTCCAGGGAAGAGAGAGAAGCAGCAATGTTTCTAGAAAGAGCCCATCCACAGCTGGAGCAGATGAGCCTGGGTTCCCATCCCTGCTCCCATCACCAACGCTCCAGCGACCTTGGCCTTCTGAGGGGTCACACGCAAGTTGGGGGCAGAGCTGAACTCAGATCAGGGCTCTGGTCGAGTGTATACCTCCAGCCTCTATTCCACAAAGTATCATTGCCCCTGATTCACAGATGCCTTTCCCAGGCTTGCTTGCCCTTGCATGTATGCATGCTCAGTCGCTCAGTCATGCCTGCCTCTTTGCTACTCCCTGGGCTGCAGCCTGCCAGGCTCCTCCGTCCATGGAATTTTTCAGGCAAAAATACTGGACTGGGTTGCCATCTGCTCCTCCGGGGAATTTTCCCAACCCAGGGATTGAACTGAGGTCTCCTGCATTGCAGGCTGATTCTTTACCACTGAGCCAGCTGGGAAGCCACTTGCCCTTGGCTCTTGCCCTACTCAGCCTTCCCTCTTTCAAGAGTTTAGCTCCACTGCTCCCTTGCCTATTGCGTTGGCGAGCTTACACCCCAAGGACATTAGGGATATGGGAGAGCTGATCTGTGGGGACAGTTCTCAGCCTGGTAGGATACAGGTGGGTGCCCTGTTCAAATGAAGGCTCAGTTCAAGTCAACACATCTTTATTAGCAGGTGCTGGTTCCTGCACGTCATCCACAAGGAGTGGATGAAAGGCAACCAGTGCTGGGTGTCACAAGCCTGCAGGACCGTGAGCCACTGTCCTGACTCTAAAGGACTTGGCAAACTAATTGAGAAGACTAGACTGTCACATGGGATGCCATCAAGAATAGGAGAGGACGCATAGAATCTGGGCAAGTCGTTCTACCTCTTGGGTGTATTCGTTATAACACTCACTGGGGACTTCCTTGGTGGTCCAGTTGTTAAGATTCTGTGCTTCCAGTGCAAGGGCCCAGGTTCAATATCTGTTTGGGGAACTAGGATCCCACATGCCAAGTGGCACAGCCAAAAAAAAAAAAAAAAGCTAACACTAGCTGCCACAACAGGTAAACCTGAAATCTCAGGGAAGTGTTCCTCTTGCTCAGTAAAGTCCAAAGCAGCACTCACCGTGTGAGTGCACAGTACTCCCCACAATCATTGACAGGCTGTGCGGTCCTCAACAGTTAGCTGCCAAGGTCGCCTTGCACCTGACGTGTGGCCAGCAAGTGGGAGAGAGAGGCTGGATGCTTTAACCACCTTGGCCCAGGAGTGGCACACAAGTCACATCCCATCAGGGAGAAACAGACTAGGAAATGCAAGCCTGTGGGAGCAACCAATTCCCCGCACAGTGGAGGGAGAACACAGCTAGCTCGCTCTGCCACATAAGCCTCGGTTTTATGATCTGTAAAATGAGGGCAAAGAGGACTGGTGTGAATATCAGGACCAGAAAGAACCTCTCCTCATTTTACAACTGAGTCCACAGAAGTCTGGAAAGTTCCATGATTTTCCCTTGATCACAAAGGCACGTACAATAATCTAGGTCTCTGAACCCCCAAACCCATGATAGAAATTCCAGCCATCACTCACAGAGACCCTCATCACACAGGCCCTTTATAAATGTCTCTGATTCTCAAACAATCTGTGAAGGAGGTATCGTGTTCCCATTTTACAGATGAGAACACTGAGGTTCAGAGAAACCAGCTTGCCCAAGGTCACCTGACTGGTGAGTAGCAAAACCAAGAGCTGACTCTTCCCTAGCTGTGTCTCCTTTCACTGCACCAACTTCTTCCCAAACAGCTAGTGATGAGTCCTCCCTACAACAAAGACCAAGATCCCAGGCCTCTCTGTGTTTGGTCTCCTTAGAGCTGGAATCTCCTTATTATCCTCCCCATCCTTGACCTCTTGCATGGGAGGTCACACCGTGGGCAGCTATCGCTATCGACAGCCAGCAGAGGCCCAGAGAGGCTGAGCCACTGCCCCAGTCACACAGCATAGGAGGAACTGCAGAAACAGGATTAGGTTTAGCTGTAACTTTCCAGGTAGGGATCCAGGGTTGCTGCAGTGCCTTCAGTGTCAGGAACTCAAGCTCCATCTGCCTTATTGCTTCACAGCCTCTCTCCTAAGTCCACCTCATGGTCCACCGTGGCTGCCCCACAACTAGTCACTACCTCTGTACCGCAGAACACATGAAACGAAGAATAGGGTGACCAGACGTCACCCCTCCTTTTATGTAACTTACTAGAAATCGTACATTCCTTTGGCTAGAGCTTGGTCACATGGCCATGTCTTGCTGCAAGGGAACCTGGGAAATGTAGTCTTTGCTCCAGTTGGCCTTGTGTCAGGTTCTTACTGAGGAAGAGGAGAGAATGCATAAAGGAATTCCACAGTCTCTTTCCCAGAAACCAGTTTCTAACTCAGCTCCCAATCCAACACCGGGCCTGTGACAACACTGCAAGGTGATGGAAACAAGGGTTGCAGGCTTGGTGCAGCCCCAGGAGAAGAAATGATGGGTCCCTAGCTGACTCTTCTCCAAGAGCCTTGGCTCATATTTCTGGCTGTAAGAACTCAGCCCCAGACAGGCGCCTATTGGGAATTAACCTTCAGTGGGGTTTCTCTGGCTTCCATCTAAGAGGCTGGCTTATCTGTGCATTGGGAATGGGTAAGTGTCCTTCTCCACAAGGGGAGAGAAAAAGGTTGTGCCTCCTTCTCTCTCACTGACTCACTCCTCCAAAATGAGTTCTCTGCAGAGAGGTAATTTAATGGGGTCTAAGACCTCTTCTTGCAAAATTCAGACTTAAATTGAAGAAAGTAGGGGAAACAGCTAGACCATTCATATATGACCTAAATCAAATTCCTTACAATTATACAGTGGACGTGACAAACAGATACAAGGGATTAGATCTGATAGACAGAGTGCCTGAAGAACTATGGATGGAGGTTCGTGACATTGTACCGGAGGCAATGATCAAGACCATCTCCAAGAAAAAGAAATGCAAAAGGGCAAAATGGTTGTCTGATGGTGCCTAACAAATAGCTGAGAAAAGAAGAGAAGTTAAAGGTAAAGGAGAAAAGGAAAGGTATACCCATTTGAATGCAGAGTTTCAAAGAAGAGCAAGGAGAGATAAAGCCTTCTTCAGTGATCAGTGCAAAGAAATAGAGGAAAACAATAAAATGGGAAAGACTAGAAATCTCTTCAAGAAAATTAGAGATACCAAGGGAACATTTCATGCAAAGATGGGTACAATAAAGGACAGAATGTTATGGATCTAACAGAAGCGGAAGATATTAAGAAGAGGTGGCAAGAATACATAGAACTGTACAAAAAAGATCTTTCTGACCCAGTTAATCATGATGGTGTGATCACTCACCTAAAGCCAGACATCCTGGAATGTAAAGTCAAGTGGGCCTTAGGAAGCATCATTGCGAACAAAGCTAGTGGAGGTGATGGCATTCCAGTTGAGCTATTTCAAATCCTAAAAGATGATGCTGTGAAAGTGCTGCACTCAATATGCCAGAAAATTTGGAAAACTCAACAATGGCCACAGGACTGGAAAAAGTCAATTTTCATTCCAATCCCAAAGAATGTGCAAAATGCCAGGCTGGATGAAGCACAAGCTGGAATGAAGATTGCCAGGAGATATATCAATACCTTCAGATATGCAGATGGCACCACCCTTATGACAGAAAGCAAAGAGGAACTGAAGAATCTCTTGATGAAAGTAAAACAAGAGAGAGAAAAAGCTGGCTTAAAACTCAACATTCAGAAAACTAAGATCATGGCATCCAGTCCCATCACTTCATGACAAATAGAAGCGGAAACAACGGAAACAGTGAGAGACTTTACTTATGGCAGCTCCAAAATCACTGCAGATGGTGACTGCAGCCATGAAATTAAAAGACTTGCTCCTTGGAAGAAAAGTTATTACCAACCTAGACAGCATATTTAAAAGCAGAGACATTACTTTGCTGACAAAAGTCCATCTAGTCAAAGCTATGGTTTTTCCAATAGTCATGTATGGATGTGAGAGTTGGACTATAAAAAAAGCTGAGCGCTGAAGAACTGATGCTTTTGAACTGCAGTGGAGAAGACTCTTGAGAGTCCCTGGGACTGCAAGGAGATCCAACCAGTGCATGGTAAAAGAAATCAGTCCTGGGTGTTCATTGGAAAGACTGATGTTGAAGCTGAAACTCCAATACTTTGGCCACTTGATGCGAAGAACTGACTCATTGCAAAAGACCCTGATGCTGGAAAAGCTTGAAGGCAGGAGGAGAAGGGGCGACAGAGGATGAGATGGTTGGATGGCATTACCGACTCAATGGACATGAGTTTGAGTAAGCTCCGGGAGTTGGTGATGGACAGGGAAGCCTGGCGTGCTCCAGTCCATGGGGTCACAAAGAGTCAGACACAACTGAGCAAGTGAACTGAACTGAAGCCCTCTTCCCCTAACTTCTCCTGGATCCCCACTGTTATCATTAATTTTGTAAGTCAACTTGACTGGGCCATAGCGCTTCCAGACATTTCATCCAGGGTTACTGTGGGTGTGTCTGTGAGAGTGTTACTGGATGAGATTAACATTTGAATTGGTAGATTGAATAAAGCAGACAGCCCTCCCTAATGTGGGGGCTGCCCCAGTGGCTCAGACTGTAAAGAATCTGCCTGCAATGCAAGAGAGCTGGCTTCAATCCGTGGAGAAGGTAATGGCTACCCACTCCAGTATTCTTGCCTGGAGAATCCCATGGACAAGAGGAGTCTGGAGTCATGGGGTTGCAGAGTCAGACACTGACTGAGCAGCTAACACACACTCCCTAATGTGTGTGGGTCTCACCCAATCAGTTGCACTTGTGCTTAGTCGCTCAAACTGTCTGACTCTTTGTGACTCCAAGGGCTGTAGGAGCTGTGCCAGGCTCCTCTGTCCATGGGATTTCCCAGGCAAGAATACTGGAGTGGGTTACCGTTTCCTCCTCCAGGGGATCTTCCCAAACCAGGGATCAAACCTGCATCTCCTGAGTCTCCTGCATTGCATGTGGAGTCTTTACCCACTGAGCCAGTGGGCGAGCCCATCCAATCAGTTAAAGGGCTGAATAGAACAAACACCTGAGTAAGAGGGAACTCCTCCTGCCTGACTCCTTGAGCTGCGACCTTGGCTTTCCCCACCTCCTGACTCAAAACATTAGCTCTTTTGTGGGTCTCGAGCCTGGCAGCTCTCAGACTAGAACTCACACCATCAGTTCTCCTGGCTCTCAGGCTTTTGAACTTGGTCTTCAACTGCACAAACAGCTCTCCTGTCTCCATCTTGCCACTGCAGACCTCAGCCTCCATAACAGCATAAGCCAATTCCTCAACATAAATAAGCATATTATTCATTTATTCACTTATTATACATAATAAAATACATCCCCATCCAATTGGTTTCATTTCTCTGGAGAACCTTGACTTGTGCACATATCTGCTTGAGGACCAAGTGAACTGGGGTCTGGGCCAGCCATGAGCTCCACTGTTTCTCAGCTGGGAGCTTCACAGTTCACCTAACCTGCCTGAGCCTTGGCTTCCTCACCTGTAATGTGGCATCATAGCTGACTCATGAGACTGGTACAAATATTGGATTAAATGGGATTACCAATAAAGTTCTGTATAGTCAAAACTATAGTTTTTCCAGTAGTCACATATGGATGTGAGAGTTGGACCATAAAGAAGGCTGAGCACCAAAGAATTGACGTTTTCGAACTGTGGTGCTGGAGAAGACTCTTGAGAGCCTCTTGGATTACAAGGAAATCAAACCAGTCAGTCCTAAAGGAAATCAACTCTAAATATTCATTAGAAGGACTGATGCTGAAGCTGAAGCTCCAATACTTTGGCCACCCAATGCAAAGAGCTGACTCACTGGAAAAGATCCTGATGCTGGGAAAGATTGAAGGTAAAAGGAGAAGGGGCCAGCAGAGGATGAGATGGTTAGATAGCATGGACATGAATTTGAGCAAACTGCGGGAGACAGTGAAAGACAGGGGAGCCTGGCATGCTGCAGACCATGGGGTCGCAGAGAGTCAGACACAACTTAGCGGGTGAACAACAACCACCTAAATGAGAGGGCTGGCACGTGGTGGATGTTTCCCTTTCCTTCACCCACCCCCACCCAGGATACAGCCCAGTGAATTGGCGAGCAAGCAGTGGCTCTATGCTGCTGGAGGTAAAAGTTATCTTGGATTCATGTATCCATATGGGGGCATGCATGAATATGAACACACCGCCTTCCCTGGAGCCGCCCACAGCCCAGCCTCCCTTGACAGATTAGAATCCAAGTTCCTCATCCTGGTGTCCTTGGGTTTATGAGGATTTCTGCATTATGTGAATTTGACACCATGATATAAAGAGATTAATAAAGTCTCACTTCATAGGCAAAATTTGAAATAATGTGTATCCCAAACATTTTTTTAAACATGAAGGATGTTGAAGCTGGCAGTGAGTTGTGAACTAAGTTTGCACACTCGCCACATGACAATGCCACTTTAGCAAATGAACCAGAATACCGACCAACCTCTGTCAGGATTTGCCCCTCAAAGCCCTTCCCACACCAAGGCAGGATTTACACATTTCTGAGATGCCTCCTCTTCTTATTTTTCCCACTGGGGCTTCCCTCTCATCTTAATTCTGGTTCACCCGGAAGGCTGGCAGGGGTGGCCATGGCTAGAGGCCCCTGTGGCTGTATCCCCCCAGCCACTACCCCCAACCCCACCCAGCTGTGACAGTGCCATCCAACCGCCACCCCAAGGGCTGATCAGGAGTCTAACCCGGGACCTCAGGGCCACCCCAAACACTATATTCTCTAGATTCAGAGAGAACCGGGGTGAGACAGAGGGAAACCCCCTCGAGGCATATTGGCAGGAGGGCTTTTGATCCATCGTGATAGACTGATGGTGCTTTGAAGGCCCTTTGTGGTGTTAAAACATTTCTGCCCCTTCTCTGGGCAGAGCACCCAGGAGTGGAGGCTGAGGTCCTGATTCTGTCACTAACCGGAAGTGAGGCCAAGGCTTCGAGTCCCTCAGCGGTGACACCAGGAGGGATTAGGTGACCCTCGTGGTCTCCTCCAGGCTGATTATTTGATGATGTGAGTGGTGGACACATGCCTCCTTTGCACACCAGCACCCACACCCCCTTCCCCTTAACTTAACCTCCCTGTTGGGAAGCCCCCGACTATGTATGCCAGGGGCAAGGGTGGAGAGTCCCCTCTTGGGGAGCATCCTGACTGAGTTGGCCTGCAGCCGGCAGCTGTCTGTCCTCTTCTTGCTCCATGGGTGCTCCTGGGTTCCTGCTGCCCCCGAGACTAGCCTGCCCACCTCCTTAGGGTCAGGGAGGCCCTGTGAATTTTACATTCCCATTTTGTTAGTTTCCAGAGTTTCCATTGCTGCAGATAACCTGGCTGATACATAAGCCACACCCATGCCCTGAGCACACAGAACCGTTCTTTAGGATGGCACACGAGCCCTATAGTACATCCTTTCCTTTTCCCTGTCCCCACTCCTTTTCATGATTATCAGTTATTGACGTCTTTCCCTATTTTCAAGGAAGAAAAAGAAGGCAGTGAATCCAGGATGAACTATTAAGAAGTATGGGGTTCAGAGAAATTAAAGAAGACCTAACAGTACAGGGACTTCTCTGACAGTCCAGTGGTTAAGACTCTGCACTCCCAGTACAAGGGATGCAGGTTCGATCCCTGTTTGGGGAACTAAGATCCTACATGCCATGCTCATCATGGCCAATTAAAAAACATTAAAAAAAAAACAACTATAACCTCGAAGGTAGCGCCTCTCCAAAAAATAAATCATAACCAACAGAATTGCATTGCTTTGAACCAGACCATGTTCATCCAACAGCCCTCTGCTGAGTGCCAGCTGGGTGCCAGGCACCGTGGGGACAGGGGTGAATATGGACACATCTACCCTGGAGCAGCCCACAGTCCAGCCTCCCCTGACAGATTAGAATCCAAGTTCCTCCGCCCAGTGTCCTCATGTTTTATGAGATTTTGCATTATATGAATTTGACGCCATGATATAAAGAGATTAATAAAGTCTCACTTTATATGCGAAATTTGAAATAATGTGTATCCCAAACATTTTTTCTAAGCATGAAGGACGTTGAAGCTGGCAGTGAATTGTAAACTACATTTGCACGCTCGCCACACGGCAACGCCACTTTAGCAGATGAACAGGAACACCTACCAACCTCTGCAGGATCTGTCTTAAATTATGCAGCTTTCTGAATTATACAGGGTCTTCTGGAGAGTGTGTTTCGCACATGAGGAGACAGGTCTGGTGTTCAGAGTTCTGGCTGTGGCATCAGAGCGCCAGGTTTCTACCCTGGCTCCACTGCGTGTGATCTTGGCCGAGGCTCTTGAGCCTCTCTGTGCCTCTATTTCCCCACATGCACAATCAAGACAACAGTGCTGCCTCTAGGGTGTGTGCCTGCATGCGTGCGTGCTCAGTTACTTCAGTCCTATCTGACTCTCTGTGACCCTATGGACTGTAGCGCCCCCAGGCTCCTCTGTTCGTGGGATCCTTCAGGCAAGGATACTGGAGCGGTTTGCCATGCCCTCCTCCAGGGGATCTTCCCGACCCAGGGATCAAACCCACAACTCCTTCCTTGGCAGGCAGGCTCTTTTCCACTAGCATTACCTGGGAACCCCTCCAGGGGCCTTGGAAGGATTAAATGCACTCTTCCAGGCAACATGCTGGGAGACAGCCTGCCCCGACTGGAGCAGGCGGTGTTCTCAGCATCTCCCCAGGCAATGGGTTGGTCCCACATTATTATGAGGAACATGAACTGCTGCCCAGAATAGAAGCAGTTGCCTCAGCTCCCTGTAAGACTTGACCCTTGAGGTCCCTAGGGTCGCACAGCTACTAGAGACCTTCCCCCCACCCCCTTTATTTTGGCTGCGCTGGGTCTTGGTCGCAGCACACAGGCTTCTCATCATTATGTGTGGACTTCTCTTGCTTTGGAGCCCGAGGTCTCTAGAGCACACACGCTTTCCTAGTTGCAGCAGAAGGGCCTCTCTAAATGTAGCACAGGGGTTTAGGTGACCCACAGCATGTGGGATCTTCATTCCCTGATCAGGGATTGAACCCACATCCCCTGCATTGGGGGACAGATTCCCAACCACTGGACCAGGAGGGAAGTCCCCCGGAGACCTTCTTTACAGAGGCAGGGCCCTCCCATTCCAGCCACGTCACTGAGCTTTCCAGCCCAGGGGGCTATGGCACCAGCCAGACCCTAGACCCTGACCATCTTTGTGCTCTTATTTCAGGATAACAGAGCCACATCTTCATCCAGAGGAGGAAGCTAAGCAGGTACCATGGATCCCAGAGCCAAGCTTCTCGCCAGCACCCCATGGTTCCAAAGCCTGCCTCTTCAAAGGGCTCTTCATAGCTTTTTAAAGTCAATCTAACGTGATAAATCCTATCCTGAAGCTTACTCTGGTCTGGGGAAGCAAAGGAGGCCAGGAGGACTAGAGAGGCCTCCCCAGTGGGAGGTGCATCTTGAATAAATCCAGAGCCCGGTGATGGGAAGGGGGTGCCACAGATCAGGCAGAGGGAACAAAGGTGTGGAAAAGAAAGCACTTGGCACATTCTCGGAATTGCCAGTAGCTCCACACATGATGGGAAGAGAGTCCACCAGGGTCTCACTCACTTCCGTGAAGTGAATTCTGCAGCAAGTGAAGGGGGCTCAGGGAGACCCTCTCAGAGGGGTCCACGGCCTTCTTTGTACTGCGGCTGCCTCTGGCAGTCTGGTAAAGTCCATGGGATCTTGCCTTTAAAAGCATAAAACAAAGTATATAGAACTGCAAAGGGAACCAATTACAGCAGAAATAGTTCTTACTTTCCAAAGATTTTTAAAAATAAATGTGAGCTCCAAGTAATATATGAGGCTCTTTATCAATGCATTAAATGACAAGACCTAGTGGCAGGAAGTAGGGCTGAGCAAAAAATTGTTTTTCAAGATATGTGAACAGCTATGATATGATGAGAAAGCGCCTATGATTTCTAGTGGTGACAAAGCCCCAGTACTGCTAATTCTGCTGTGATTCGTTGCCTACATTCATAATAAATAATATTATACTCAATTGCATAATAATAACGTACTCAACTGCAGTTAAATGTTAGGGGAAATGAAGATGTAATGTTTTCAAATCCAAGTTCCTGAAGCCCCAGAATTCTCTTTGTTCTCCTGGGATCCCCAGGATGCCAGAAACAAAACCCTCGCCTTTCAGGGAGGCCCAGTTTTGTTTTCAGAGCACAGGAGTTAAGCGCATTGACCTCTTCCTCCATGACTGCCACAGGACCTCGCACCAAAATCCCCGCTGTCCGGGCCTCAGTTTCCTGCGAGGCAAATGAATTGACAGAGGGACTTCCCTAGTGGCCAGTGGTTAAGAATCAGCTTTCCAGTGCCAGGGACATGACTTCGACTTCTGGCCAGGGAACTAAGATCCCACATGCTCTGGGGCAACTAAGCCCAAGTACAGCAATTACTGAGTCCGCATGCTCTGGGGCCCACACGCCACGACTAGAGAGAATTCCATACACCATAACTAGAGAAGCCCGCCCAAGCACTGCAACGAAAAGCGTGCATACCAGAATGAAGACCCAGAGCAGCCAAAATAAAAGTAAATAAATAATTTTTTTTTTAATTTTAAAAGATGAGAGCTTTAAAAAAAAGGATTCAGGTTGATGTTTGGCAGAAACCAACAAAATTCTGTAAAGCGATTATCCTTCAGTTAAAAAATAATTTTAAAAAATAAAATAAATTTTTAAAAAATGAGTTGACACACATAAAGAAGTCAGAATCTTGACTTATAGTAGCGGACATCGTAGGGCATCAGTAAATGAGGGTCCACTCCTTTCATTCTTATTCTCAGCCTCCAAAGAGAAACCCTCAGAGAGGGAAGCGTTATTTAGCAATACTAACTGAAGTCACGTTAATAAGAACACGACGCACAATTAGCAGAGTTATTTCAATTCTGAGGTTTGCTTGACTAGGAAAGCCTCACATTTGTCCTTCCCCATATTCTCTGCTAATTACAACGGCTGCCGTCCATTGCAGCTGCCACACGACCGCTGCATCTAAAGCAGTTGTTAAGGCAGCATAATGGCGTGCGCCGACTAATTGGCCAACCTGCTCAGATGAATGAGTCAGACGGTGGAGGCTGGCCAGGACTGAGCCTAGGACCCCAAGCCGCACAGCCGCAGGGAGCTCTCAGGCCTCCAGCTGCCCTCCCAAGCTGCCCCTTTCGACCAGGCACGAGATGGGGTAGAGATAGGAGTGCTGAACACACTGGCCCTGGGGACCCTGACTGGAGCCAGCCCTGCCGCTAGCTCACTGTGCAACCATGGCTTGGCCCCTGAGTGTCTCTGGGCTGCGTTTTAATCATCTATAGAACAAGGAGTGGAGGCTCTTGAGAGTCCTCTAGCTCCCACTCACCTTACTGTACTTTGATTATTCCATGGCAGGTTCTCTTTAGAGTGACTGGAGTTCTGCCCAGTCCCCTGGGGGCATCACAGGCAGCCTGAGGGCGAGGAGGTGTGAGAGGAGATTGGCAGAGACGGTGGTACTCAGGGAACAGTCCCAACTTTCTTGCAATTAGATGAGGCCACATAACCGATTCTGGCCCAGGGCTGTGAGCAGAGGTGAACTGTGTCACTTCCGGACCAAAGCAAAGAGCTGGCTCATGGTTGCCCCACAGCCTCTTCTCGTGCTGTGGTCGTGAAGCTTTGAGAGGAGACGAGGAACTGAGCTGAGAGGGGAGCAGCACAGATTGCCAAGCTGCCCCTTGGAGGAGACAGCCAATGGACTTTGCAGCAAAGGTAAGAAGTAAACCTTAATTGTCTTGTGGCATTAAAGATTTGCACGTGGGACTTCCTTGATGGTCCAGTGGTTAAGAATCTACCTGCCAATGCAGGGGAAAGAAAGTGAAGTCGGTCAGTCGTCTCTGACTCTTTGCAACCCCATGGACTGTAGCCTACGAGGATCCTCCATCCGTGGGATTTTCCAGGCTAAAGTACTGGAGTGGGTTGCCATTTCCTTCTCCAGAGGATCTTCCCAACCCAGGGATTGAACCTGGGTTGCCCACATTGTAGGCAGACGCTTTACTGTCTGAGCCATCAGGGACATGGGTTCAATTCCTGGTCCAGGACAATTCCACATGCTGCCGGGCAACTAAGCCCATGTGCCACAACTACTGAGCCCCCTGCCCTATTGCCGATGCTCCGCAACAAGAGAAGCCATAGCAATAAGAAGCCTCTCATAGCAATCAAGCACAGCCAAAAATAAAGAAATAAAAAAAAATTTTAAAGATTTACAGGCTACTGTTACTATAACTAAACCTGGCCTCTTGCCTCATACAGTTATTTTCCCAGAAGTATTCAAATGATGGGCTTTTTAATAAAGGATTTAGGAAGTAACTGATTACAGTACTCATAGAAAAAGAGGTGTACTATGTATAGCAAGATCCCCTGGAGGAAATGGCAACCTGCTCCAGTATTCTTGCCTGGGAAATCTCATGGACAGAGGAGCCTGGCGGGCAACAGTCCCTGGGGTCCCAAAAAATTTAGACACAACTGAGTGACTAAGCAGAAACAACAGAAAGAGGGAGTGGACTTTCTCACAATGAGGCTGGCTCAACAACAAGATGAGCGATCCTCCCAAGGCCCCCTCACCAGGCTCCCCATAAACCTTTCGAGTAGGGAACTTCAAAACAACTTTAGTGCACCAGAAATCTACAAGCAATCCCAACCATGGGAACCAGGGCAGAGAATGAGAGATCAGACATTCTCAATTTTCACTTGATGAGTTACAAAGAGAGGGGGGG
The DNA here is from genome assembly GCA_006408695.1 of Aepyceros melampus. NCBI lineage: Eukaryota > Metazoa > Chordata > Mammalia > Artiodactyla > Bovidae > Aepyceros > Aepyceros melampus. Next base: position 195,476 of record SJXQ01008443.1, read on the forward strand.
AAAATGGGTCCAGTGGAGGAAGACTCATGCGACGAATTTGAATTTCAAAACTGGAAAGAAAGTGTTTGGGTATGGGTTTTACTCTCTCAAGAAGGACAGTGAAGAAGAATGAAGTCCAGTTGGGTTTTCCCCTTTCTTAGCCACAAATCTTCCCCCCCCCCCCAGAAGGTTTCCCTTTGCCTTCTTCTGGAGGGGACTTCAGGATGTGGGAAAGAAATGGCTCATTTCTCATCTCTACAGAGTGAAGAAATACTACAGAACTTATGCTTCATTAAAAAAAAAAAAAGCAGCAAAAAAACTCAAAGTTCTTGAGTTAGGAAATCATTCTGGATTGCCCAAATCCTAAATCAAAGACCCTAGCATCGATCATGAGCCTACAGCAGCACAGAATTCCACAATCAGAAGAATCTTAAAGCAATAGAACAGTCCTGGGGAGGGAAAAAATAAAACAGGGTCAGCAGCCTGCTCAGCCCCAAGGCCTAACCCACAGAGGGGCCACTGGCTTCCTCTTCTTTTTCTTGGAGATGCCCAGGTGAGAGGCAACTGGCCCCTAGCCTACCCCTTCCCTGCGCTCAAGCTTCATGCCCAGACAGTGCAGTGAGTGGTAAGCAAGCTTTCCTTTGCAGCAAATAAATAAATAAATAGTGTGACTTTGTGTTTGAAGGACGAATGCCAAGTTTCCTCTCCAGGGCCCTCTCCCAAACCTCCGTATATCACCTCCACATGACCAAGCTGTCAGGCCTGCCACCCTGAGCTCTGCTTGGCTGTGATAAACATGAGACAACACGTTTCCTACCCCCTCAGGCCCTGCAATCAGGGAGAAGGGGTGGGTGGAAAAAAACCCATCCAAGCCATTCCGGGATTTATGTTTGAAACTGTTTTCCTTTGTCAGGGGAGAAAACAACCAGATGTTCCTAAAGGTGAACCCTGTAAATCAGGGCAGATGTGCGGCTGCATCTCGGCCTCTTTGGCAACTTGGCTGGGTTTGGTTTTGCACCCACTCCTGGCTGTGCACACCCACACACACACCCTGCCACCTCCCTTTGACTTTCCTACCTCTTATCTCGCTTTGAATCAGCCTCAACCCCTTTTCCAGGAAGTCTTCCCAGATTATGCTCATCAGGACTTCCCTGGTGGTCTGGTGGGTAAGAATTCACCTTCCAATGCAGGGGACACAGGTTTGCTCCCTAGTCCAGGAACTAAGACCCCACGTGTTTATAGGGCAACTAAGCCCATGTACCACAACTAGGAAGGCTTCACGCTGCCACAAAGACTCTACATGCTGCAACTAAGACCCAATGCAGCCACATAAATACATATTAAAACAAAAAGATTGTGCTCATCTATTGCCCAGCCTTTTAACTTGGGCCCTTTCTCAGCCCCCCGATGTGTTTAGGTCATTCTGTAATTGTTTACTCTCTTCTTTCCATAAATGGCCCAGGAACTCACAGAGAGTGCTCATTGCCTCCCCCACCAGACCAGGAGCTCCCCCAGGACAGGACACGTCTCCTCAATCTGTCCAGGCCCTCCTAAGGACAGAAAGCATGCCTCCCCAACTCTCTCTCTTTGGCAGGTCGATCACCCTGCTTTAGGACGCAGGGGGAACAATGTGACTGCACCTTCTAACTCAAGGTTCTAACAAGGGACGTGGTGAAGTCTGAAAGCACCCGCCACATCTCTGGACATACTCGCACTTTTCTGGAAAGAGGATCCATTGCTGTCAAGCGATCCTCAGATGGATCTGTTCAGAGGCAGGGTGAGACCTCTGAACTTTTAACTGCTGTTAAAAGAAGATAGGATTGGCCAGTACAGAGGCCAGCCAGGCAGAGAAGATTCAGCGAGAGAGGCAGTAGCCCGGAAGGCACTCGGCTTCCCCACCAACTTGACGTGTGACCCTGGTTAATCACGGCCCCTCTATGAGCCTCGGTTTTCTTGTATGAACACCAGGATTTGAGTTTGGATTCATTCATGCAACAAACAATGGATACTATGTAGGTTCTAGGCCCTGCGTTAGGTCCTGGGGATGGAGAGCACAGTTGAGACCAGGAGATAACTGAGAAAGACACAGGCTCCGCTCTCAGGGAGCCTGCAGTCTAGTAGAGAAGCTAAGATTTGTAATAATATTAACGAAGAGTAGTGATGGAGCACCTACTGTCTACCAGGCAACCCCTATGACAGAGATGCTAGTATTATCCCCATTTTACAGATAAAGAAACTGAGACTCAGAGAGGTTCAGCAAATTGCCCAAGGTCACACCGCTAGTAAGTAGTGGAGCCCGGATAAGAGCAAAGACAAAATATTGTGGGAATCAGGAGAAAGAAGGCTTCCTGAAGGAGGTGGCTTCTGACTTGAGCCTTTGAAAGACAGGGGCAATTTGAACATACAAATAGTTAAGGAAGGGGAAAAAAGAAATTCTGTTGACTAGATAGTCAATGGGAAATTGCTGTATGACTCGGGGAACTCAAACCGGGGCTCTGTGACAAGGTAGACAGGCAGGATGGGAGGGAGGTGACAGGGAGGGTCAAGAAGGAGGGGACATATGTGTCCCTAGGACTGATTGTTGTTGGTGTTCGGCAGAAACCAACACAATGCTGTAAAGCAATTATCCTCCAATAATAATAAATAAATTTAAAATTAAAAACAAAAAAGAAATTCTATTAACTGGAGTTACAATAGCACTTGGCCCCTACTCTCTGCCAGAACCACCAAGCACAGCCCCAGGAGAGCAGCAGAACCCAGGCCAGCCCCCTGAACAGCAGCGCTGATAGAGGAGGCAAGAAGGATGAGGGGCCGCATGAGAGGGAGGAGGCAGGAAGAAGAAGGCGGCTTCCCAAACCAAGTCTTGGCCGAGCTCCTGGGAATGGGGCAAAGGGGAAGCCAGAGGGCAGCGGGGCAGTTGCCAGCAGATCAGGGAGGAGGGTGCATGGCACACGTGGGGAGGGGAAGGCCATCTCCCCAGTACTCTGAGAATTAAATCCCCAGTGGTGACCCGTACACACTCGGAACACTGTGCAGACATAAACCACAGTGCTGGAGAGGATATTTATTGACGTGGGAAGAATGTTCACGTATATTTCAAGTGAAAAGGCAGGTTGCAAAATAATATGTATGGTACGATGCCGTTCTTGCAGGAAGAAAAATATCTTTATATAAGTCTGGAAGGATATACACCCAAAACTTCAACAGTGGTTATCTCTGGGCAGTAGATTGTGGACGACTTTTATCTTCTTTACATGTACCTATATTTTCTAGTTCGTCTACAATAGCACGCATTATCAGTGTAATTTTTTAAGTTTGTTTTTTTAATGCAGTAATCACATTGAGGATTTTGGCAAGGTGGTGTAGGCAGGAGAAGAAATGGGCCAGCCACCTAGGTGCAGCAGTGGGAGAGGATGGCAGGGCTCCACCAGGAAGGGGATGAGGTGGGGATGGGGTAGGGTCGGGTGGGGAGGAAGACCATGTTTCCTTGATAGGACAAGAGACTTTTTCTTTTTAGCTTTTCTTTTTTTTTTTAATTTTTTGGCCGTGCCATGTGGCATGCGGGATCTTAGTTCCCTGACCAAGGATCAAACCTGTGCCCCCTGCAGCAGAAGTGGAAAGTCGTAACCACTGGACTACCAGGGAAGTCCTCAAAGGACTTACAAAGAGGACTAGCTCATGGGGCCCAGCTTCCTCCATCTTCTGCCTCCAGTCTCCTCAGAGCCCAGAGGTCTTCCCAGCCCCTAGAAGTGAAGGGTCCAGTCTGGAAGCCCACAGCCTTCTGATAGAGGACAGACCGGAGGGGGTGGGTCAGCTGGGGGTCCCAGGAGAGATGCGAATTTGGAAGGCTAAGCTAGTTTAGCCTTTTGGAGGAGAAGGGGACGACAGAGGATGAGATGGTTGGATGGCATCACCGACTCAATGGACATGAGTTTGAGCAAGCTCTGGGAGATGGCGAAGGACAGGGGAGCCTGGCGTGCTGCAGCCCGTGGGGTCGCAAAGAGTCGGACACAACTGAGCAACTGAGCAAAAAAAAGCAAAGCTAGCTTTGAGAGAAAGCCGAGCCTCAGAGACAGAAGGGCACCTGGCACGGAACAGGGGCCCAGGGTGTCGGCAGAGACGGCCTGGAAGGTTAATTCAGGTGACCACCAAGGGCAGGACTCGCCAGGGAGGGAAGCCCTGGGAAGCACTTGATCTGACGGGAAGGTTAATGAGCTCCAGGCTGGGGACGGAATGGAGGTGAGCCTTCTCAGCTCTTCTCTGAGAGCAAGATAGGAAAGAGTGGGCAGAAGCCACGGTAGTGACAGCCTGCATCACGTGTTTGCAACTCTCTTTACCCTCTTCTGTTTCCCCTGATACTAGTGAGTGTGCATGCTAAGTCCTTTCAGTCATGTCTGACTCTGTGCGACCCCATGGACTGCAGCCCTCCAGGCTCCTCTGTCCATGGGGTTCTCCAGGCAAGAACACTGGAGTGGGTTGCCATTTCCTCCTCCAGGGAATCTTCCCGACCCAAGGATCGAACCCGCATCGCTTATGTCATCTGGAAGCCCACAGCCTTCTGATAGAGGACAGACCGGAGGGGGTGGGTCAGCTGGGGGTCCCAGGAGAGATGCGAATTTGGAAGGTTAAGCTAGTTTAGCCTTTTGGAGGAGAAGGGGACGACAGAGGATGAGATGGTTGGATGGCATCACCGACTCAATGGACATGAGTTTGAGCAAGCTCTGGGAGATGGCGAAGGACAGGGGAGCCTGGCGTGCTGCAGCCCGTGGGGTCGCAAAGAGTCGGACACAACTGAGCAACTGAGCAAAAAAAAGCAAAGCTAGCTTTGAGAGAAAGCCGAGCCTCAGAGACAGAAGGGCACCTGGCACGGAACAGGGGCCCAGGGTGTCGGCAGAGACGGCCTGGAAGGTTAATTCAGGTGACCACCAAGGGCAGGACTCGCCAGGGAGGGAAGCCCTGGGAAGCACTTGATCTGACGGGAAGGTTAATGAGCTCCAGGCTGGGGACGGAATGGAGGTGAGCCTTCTCAGCTCTTCTCTGAGAGCAAGATAGGAAAGAGTGGGCAGAAGCCACGGTAGTGACAGCCTGCATCACGTGTTTGCAACTCTCTTTACCCTCTTCTGTTTCCCCTGATACTAGTGAGTGTGCATGCTAAGTCCTTTCAGTCATGTCTGACTCTGTGCGACCCCATGGACTGCAGCCCTCCAGGCTCCTCTGTCCATGGGGTTCTCCAGGCAAGAACACTGGAGTGGGTTGCCATTTCCTCCTCCAGGGAATCTTCCCGACCCAAGGATCGAACCCGCATCGCTTATGTCTCTTGCATTGGCAGGCGGATTCTTTACCACTAGTTCCACCTGGTAGTAAAACCCTAAAAACAGCTGGGACTCTCCTGGACGGCATAAGCAGAACTTCTAAAACACCCATAGGCTATCTTTAAAGGTAGTGAGCTTCCCGTCCCTGCAGGTATTCAAAGAGAAATCAGGCCACCCTCCTGGCCTGCTCTCAAGAGTTATGCATCAGAAAGACAGTCAGACCTCTGCAGTGCCTTTCATTCCCGACATGTCTGAGTCAGGGAAAATGGGGTTATAGGCAGCAGTGGCCAGAAAAAAGGTGCCAGGAGAAAGAAACCTGCCCACCCCCATCTGTGCAGGTCTCATCCGCGCAGGGTCTGAGGGGCAGACTGCACGCCTGGCTCCCCTCCCCTGCTTCAGTCAAAGGGGTGGTCTGGTCTGCCTTGTGCACATGCGCTTCACGTTCAGGGCCAGGAGGAAAGAAAACATGCCCAGTGTAAAGGGAAGGGGAGTTCACAAGGTCACAGGGAACTCTGCAAATTGAAATATCAGCCTCATTCTGACATTAGTCTTTCAGCAAGTGCACTGAGGTGAGAGCATGGACCCCCGAGAGCCTTTAGCATGGCCCACAATAAGAGGAAACATCAGCACCATTATTGGTTGTGGATACAGGAGAATCGGCAAAGGGAAAAAGCTATAAACGTGGTAGGTCATGCAAAGTGAACGGATACTAATGTAGTCACCCATTTACCACTCACACACAGCCAAATAGAATAACTACTGCATTGGTTGTTAGATGGGGAGGACTGATAGAGAGGCTGACTTGAGTTTGCTGGAAGGAAGAACCTCCCAGTTAATTAGGGCGGCCCAGCAGCGGGGCCTGTCGCTCAGGGAGGCCGGGAGGCCCCTGCCCTGAAATACTCGAGCAGAGGCTGTCCGCGATGGGGGGCTGGCTGGGTCTCTTCTGCTCACCCCTCGGATCCCCTCTCGTCCTCACCCTGCCCTTGGCCCAGCGTGGACTCCATCCCAGCCTGAACTCCATCCCAGCCTGACTCCCTCTGCCTGGTTTCTGGATGATTCAAGGGCATTTCATTTCTTGCGCACTTCATTTCTGTTGCTATTACACTGTGTTTTATAATGAAATAAGTTTACCACTCACCACAGTGCAGAATCAGTGGGAGCCCTGGGCTCGTTTTCCCGCAACTGGATGGTCCCATCTGGGGCGTGATGAGAGACAGTGACACTGAAGTGTGTCGCTTATGTCCAGTCTTCTTGGTCATCTCGCTTTGGTTCAGGAAACCCTTCTTTACAAAGAACATTGGAATGGAAGGAGTCTTTTCGGTGCTTTTGTGGCGATCTCAAGATATTCTGCCTTGACTTTCATCCAGAATGTAAGGAGAACGGAAGTTGTCCCAAACATACTTTGAAGGCCCCCGTCATTTGCCATCTCAAGCAGCTGACCCTCTTCTAGCATGGAAGAATTCATCTGGTTTATTCAGTCTGGCCAGTGGGAGCCGTGGCAGGACATAGGAGGGGGAGAGGTCCTTGTTCCCCACACGCCTTCCCTGCAGGGCCACCTTGGGCCTCAGGACCTTGAGACAGAAGGTCTCAGCGCCCCGGTGGAGCACTCTGCCCCAGACAGTCTGCCTCTAGCTTCCGGCTTGCACTCCTGTCTCCCCATGTTGCAGCACAAGGAGGGGCATAGACAGCCCCGAGGGGCTGCCCCTGCGGCTTCCCTACGCCCTGCCCGGCCTTTGTAAATTGCACCTTTATTAAAACCTTCCTTTATTAAAACATTATCCTAATGTGAGTATGCCATCTGTTTCCTGCTACGATCCTGGTTGATACACGGGGGCTTCCCATCAGAGAACAAAACTAAACTATATGGCCTCTCCGCAGCGTACAATTAATTCAGCAGTACCATGAAATGTGAGGCAGATTCACTTTGTCATAGGCCTTATTTCATTACAGTATTAAACTTTATGTTATCAGCCGTTATCAAATGTAACTTGTGGCTTGTGTGTGTGCATGCTAAGTCGCTTCAGTTGCGTTCAACTCTTTTTGACACTATGGACTAGTAGCCCACCAGGCTCCTCTGTCCATGGGATTCTCCAGGCAAGACTGCTGGAGTGGATTCCTCCAGGGGATCTTCCCTACCAAGGGATTGAACCCACATCTCGAACGTCTCCTGCATTGGCAGGTGGGTTCTTTACCACTAGCACCATCTGGGAAGCCCAGTGTGTGGTTTACAACTTCCAAAACCACTGCTGCTCACGGCCACTGTCTACAGACTGGGAAACTGAGGTCTCTCAGATCTTACCCAAGGTCACAGCCAAATACAGGAAACCAGGAACCTCAGGATCCCAATCCAGGGTGCCTTCCCTGAGCAGAGCAATCCAATAGGCCCTGGCCATTCTTCCTTGACCCCCTCCCACCACTGAGGCAGCTGCCCCTTCTCTCCCAAGTCCTCTCCCCTCCTCCCCTGGTGGGAGAGGCCATTGGGAAAATGATGAGGATTTTATAGCATTCTGTGGTAAGCACTTAATAACTCTCTGGGCTATAGATCTGTGCTTCGAATGGGCTGGGGATAATTCACAGTAAAATATGACTTTTCATTTATCACATTGACGTGTAATAAATACTTCCCAGTGAAGCTTGGGCACAAAAGGGGGTGGGGTGAAAGAACTTAGATGAGGCTCCATGACTGAGCTTTGGGGTTCTGGTCCATGGCAGGGGCACCCAGAGGACCAGAACCCTGGAACCGGGAAGTTCCTTAGGGATTTCCAGCCAGTGAGGCACCACAGTGCCCCCACCAGCCTCATCACCATTGCTGGGAAATCAAGCACCTCCCTCCTGGAGCCAAACTCCCCCCAGAGGCCAGTGGGGCCTGAAACCAACAGCCCAAGCAGCCACCTTCTCCTCTACTCTCACATCTGGTTCTGAACTGTCTCAAGAGTTTCTTATCTCCCTCCCCTTCCTCTGCCCCCTTTCCATCCCACTGCCACTATGCTAATAACTGGGCATCTAGCTTGTTTCCCAGTTTCTCACAATTAGATAGTAATCATGCTGCTAAGTCGCATCAGTCATGTTCGACTCTGTGCAACCCCGTAGACAGCAGCCCACCAGGCTCCCCCATCCCTGGGATTCTCCAGGCAAGAACACTGGAGTGGGTTGCCATTTCCTTCTCCAATGCATGAAAGTGAAAAGTGAAAGGGAAGTTGCTCAGTCGTGTCCAACTATTCGCTACCCCATGGACCGCAGCCTACCAAGCTCCTCTGTCCATGGGATTTTCCAGGCAAGAGTACTGGAGTGGGGTGCCATCGCCTTCTCCAATAGAATCATACTAGCTGCCATTTATTCTGCATCACCCATGGGTCCAGGGCACTGGCTCATTTCATTCTCAAAACCCTTCATGGCACTATCAGCACCCCTAGCTCTCAGGGAAGGGCGCTGACACTCAGAGGGCTGAATGCCTTGCCCAAGGTCATGCTGTGACCTGTCTGACTACAAGTCCCACTGTCTCCATGGCCATGGGTCTTAGGTCAGGCTCCCCTAAAGCAGATCCTAGAATAAGGATCTGAGGACAAGACATTTATGTAGGAGGCGAGCCCAGGAAGTACCGGCAGGAAGATGGAGCTGAGTAAAGGGGGAGGAAAGTAGGCAACACAGAATGTGCTATGAGCAGGTTAGCACAGAAGATGACTGGGGGGCTCTGGGAACAAGGTAGAGCACACCTCAGGATAACCCCACCCCGTGAGCGAGGAGCTGTTTGTATCTACCAGACTTCTCTGTGTAATTAGAGAAATGTGTTCACTGTCCCTGCTGAGATGGCTAAGCAGATTCCAGGAGCCAGAGAAAGCCCTGGGGCAGAGTCCCAGGTTGCATGCTGGCAGTTGGCGGCCACTGGGTCCCCGTGCGTGAAATAGTGGGTGCAAGGGGCCATGGGCAGAGCAGCAGCAGCAGCACCTCTGCTCAGACCCTAACCTGGCCTGCTGTCCCTGTTTGCCTGGACAAGCACAGGAGTTGCCTAACTGCTCTCCCGCGCTTGGTCTTACACCACCTGGCATACGGCCCAGCCCCAGACAATAAGCACATTCCACTTAGTCCACATAGCAAAGAGCTGATTGGACAGTCTGGGAGTTAGGGGGAGAGAGGGAAGGTGGGTGGGGGAGTGGTGGTGCTTGACCACACGAAGGCAATGACAGGGTCTGAACTATCTTTGAATCCTCACTCAGTGCCTAAGGCAGGATGTGGTGCCCAGTAGCACGCAGTGAATTTTGTTGTTGCTCAGTTATTAAGTTGTATCTGGCTCTTTGCGATCACATTAATGACAGCATGACAGGCTCCTTTGTCCTCCATATCTCTGGCATTTGCTAAAATGCATGTCCATTGAGTCAGTGATGCTATCTAACCATCTCATCCTCTGCTGGCTCCTTCTCTTGCCCTCAATCTTTCCCAAGGTCTTTTCCAATGGGTTGGCTCTTCACATCAGGTGGCCAAAGTATTGGAGCTTCAGCATTAGTTCTTCCACTGAATATTCAGGACTGACTTCCTTTAGGATTGACTGGTTTCATCTCTTCGCAGTCCAAGGGACTCTCAAGGGTCTTCTCCAGCACCACAATGTGAAAGCATCAATTCTTTGGTGCTCAGCTTTCTTTATGGTCCACCTCTTACATCCATATGTGACTACTGGAAAAACCATAGCTTTGACTATACAGATCTCTGTCAACAAAGTGATGTCTCTACTTTTTAATATGCTATCTAAGTTTGTCATAGCTTTTCTTCTAAGGAGCAAGCTTAATTTCATGGCTGCAGCCACTGTCTTTACTGATTTTGTAGCCCAAATAAAATCTTATCACTGCTTCAACTTTTTCCCCTTCTATTTGCCAGAAGTGATGGGACTGGAGGTCATGATATTTGTTTTCTGAATGTTGAGCTTTAAGCCAACTTGTTCACTCTCCTCTTTCACTCTCATCAAGAGGCTTTTTAGCTCCTCTTCACTTTCTGCCATAAGGGTGGTGTCATCTGCATATCTAAGGTTATTGATATTTCTCCAGGCAATCTTGATTCCAGCTTGTGTTTCTTCCAGTCCAGCGTTTATCATGATGTACTCTGCATGTAAATTAAATAAGCAGGGTGACAATATACAGCCTTGACGTACTCCTTTTCCTATTTGGAACCAGTCTGTTGTTCCATGTCCAGTTCTAACTGTTGCTTCCTGACCTGCATACAGGTTTCTCAAGAGGCAGGTCAGGTGGTCTGGTATTCCCATCTCTTTCAGAATTTTCCACAGTTTGTTGTGATCCACACAGTCAAAGGCTTTGGCATAGTCAATAAAGCAGAAATAGATGTTTTTCTGGAACTCTCTTGCTTTTTCCATATCCAGCAGATGTTGGCAATTTGATCTCTGGTTCCTCTGCCTTTTCTAAAACCAGCTTGAACATCAGGGAGTTCATGGTTCACGTATTGCTGAAGCCTGGCTTGGAGAATTTTGAGCATTACTTTACTAGCATGTGAGATGAGTGCAATTGTGCGGTAGTTTGAGCATTCTTTGGCATTGCCTTTCTTTGGGATTGGAACGAAAACTGACCTTTTCCAGTCCTGTGGCCACTGCTGAGTTTTCCAAATTTGCTGGCATATTGAGTGCAGCACTTTCACAGCATCATCTCATAATGTACATGAATCTATTTTTCGATGAGAAAGCTGAAGCTCCAAGAAGATGACAGATATCCAAATGCTCTTCAGTAGATATATGGGGAGAGTGGGGACCTGGGTCTTGGTGAAACAGGAGGGAAGAGGATAAAACCGTCCACCTCAGATTAGGACTTAAACCCTTGTGCCAGGACTTGAAGCCAGCCAAACCCATGGTCTTCCAACTGAAATCACACACTTGGTTTCAGGACCTAACAAAGCTCAGGTTTTTGATGTCTTGTTGCAGAAAGAATTCAGTGAGAGACAAAGTGATGGGTAAAGAAGTGGATTTATTTAGAGAGAAACACACTCCACAGAGTATGTGGTCTCAAGATGTGGTATGGTTAGATTTTATGAGCTGGGTAATTTCACAGGCTAGTGAGTAGGAGGCTTATTCCCATTATTTGGGGAGGGGTGGGGATTTCCAGACATTGGGCCACAACCCACTTTTTAGTCTTTGATGGTTAGCTTGGAACTGTCACAGCACCTGTGGGTGTGCCATTTAGCTTGCTGATGTGTTACAGTGAGTGTATACTGAGGTTCAAGGTCTAGTGGAAGTCGACTTGTCCACCATCTTGGACCTATTTGGCTCTAATCAGTTTATGTCAGGTCCTTCAGTTCAGTTCAGTTGCTAAGTCATGTCTGACTCTTTGTGATCCCATGGACTGTAGCATGTCAGGCTTCCCTGTCCTTCACCAACTCCTAATTGGGCCACAACCCACTTTTTAGTCTTTGATGGTTAGCTTGGAACTGTCACGGCACCTGTGGGTGTGCCATTTAGCTTGCTGATGTGTTACAGTGAGTGTATACTGAGGTTCAAGGTCTAGTGGAAGTCGACTTGTCCACCATCTTGGACCTATTTGGCTCTAATCAGTTTATGTCAGGTCCTTCAGTTCAGTTCAGTTGCTAAGTCATGTCTGACTCTTTGTGATCCCATGGACTGTAGCATGTCAGGCTTCCCTGTCCTTCACCAACTCCTGGAGCTTGCTCAAACTCATGTCCATCGAGTCAGTGATGCCATCCAATCATCTCATCCTCTGTTGTCCCCTTCTCCTCCTGCCTTCAAGCTTTCCTTGGGCTGTGTTATTCTTTCAGAAGTTGTGCCCTGCCCTCTTCCCTCCTCTTAACAGGGGCACAAATCTTTCTATGACGAGACATCAAGAACCAGAGCTTAAACCCTGAGACCAGGTTTATGATTGCAATTGAAAGAATTAACGCCCAATCTGAGTTGTCTTGTTTCAGTGGGACCGCCTCCCCTGCCCAATGCATGGGCCAGCCTGCCCCTAACACAGCTGGATCAGATAAGAGCATTTATACCCAAATGAGGCAAGTGAACAGAAACTTGCCTCCAGCAGCCAGACACCTCCCAACACCTGCTTCCCACTCTAAATTTGAAGCAAAGAGCAGTAAACAATTTGTGGCATTTCTTGCCTGTCGAAGTAGATTTCTTGCTTACAGAGGATATATGGGTTTCTGAATAATTAAGTACGACACTCAGTCTTGTTTCAGTGGGACCGCCTCCCCTGCCCAGTGCATGGGCCAGCCTGCCCCAACACAGCTGGATCAGATAAGAGCATTTATACCCAAATGAGGCAAGTGAACAGAAACTTGCCTCCAGCAGCCAGACACCTCCCAACACCTGCTTCCCACTCTAAATTTGAAGCAAAGAGCAGTAAACAATTTGTGGCATTTCTTGCCTGTCGAAGTAGATTTCTTGCTTACAGAGGATATATGGGTTTCTGAATAATTAAGTACGACACTCAGCTTCCAGGGCCCAAAACTCCAAAGGCACAGTGAAGCTGAGGCAGAAATTTTCCATCAGCAACTGAGCCAGAGAGTTTGAGAAGTTTGCTCCTCCCGTCTGAGGACCAGACAGACCTAGACTCCACCTGAGAACAAGAAGCCCAGGCTGGAAGGGGTCTCAGGGACGATCTAGGCCCAGAACCTCATTTCCAGTCAAGAGAACAGAGGGGGACTCACCTAGAGTCACCTGAAGCCCCGGGGAAGTGGTAAAGGGCTGAGATAGGGGTCCATACGTTAGGGTTCACATTCAGCTCTACTTTCTAGCTGTGTCATCCTGGGCAACCAGCTCTACCTCTCTGAGTCTTAGGTTTTCTCTTCTGTCGGGTAAGAATAGAACTTCACACATGCTGGGCTGTGTGTAAAGGCTGTGACTCTGTGCTCCCATTGCAGAGTGCCCCAGTTCAGTCAATCCCTGGTCAAGGGACTAGATCCCACATTTAAGAGTTCACATGTCGCAGCTAAGACCTGGCGCAGTCACATATGCATATATGTGCATACATATCCTTTTAGAAATGAAAAAACTTTACACATGTGATAACTCCCACTCTATAAATGAGGGAGGAAAGGATGTGATTAAAGTGAAAACTGCTGTTAAATTATAAAGAGATTTGCAAAGCCGGGCTTCGGAAGTCAGACCCGTGCCTCTGGGTTCCAGCACCGTAGTCTCTTCTCTCCCCAGTTCATCCTTCTCCTCCCACCTCTGGTGCCTCCAAGGAAAGAGCAAAGGACACATTCAAGCAGCGACAGGAAAACAAGACTGAGTTAGAAGCAACGTGCCACCTTCAGAAGAGTAGCAGAACTTGACAGAGAGGCAGCTGATAGCATAGCTCCTGGAAGAAGCAGAGTGCGAGACAAGCAGACTTCTGACCGCTCACCTCTCAGGGCTGTGAGGATGAATAGTCATCATCACTAGCGTCTATTGCCTGCCTACTGTGTGCCAGCGCTAGGCTGAGCCCTTTATGCACTCTGTCACGTTCAGTACTGACAACAGCTCTCTGAGATAAGGTACTATAGTCCCACGTTTTACAAGACTGAGGTCAGAGAAGTTAAGAAATTTGCCTGAGGTCACACAGCTAGGAAGTGGTAGAGCCAAGTTTCAAGCAGAATGGTCTGCCTCTGAGCCTCATAAGGGTCCTCATAAGTCCTCTGCTTTTCTATCTCCTCAGAACATTAAAGATCTCTAGAATAGACATCATCACTAGTGTCTATTGCCTGCCTACTGTGTGCCAGCGCTAGGCTGAGCCCTTTATGCACTCTGTCACATTCAGTACTGACAACAGCTCTCTGAGATAAGATACTATAGTCCCACGTTTTACAGGACTGAGGTCAGAGAAGTTAAGAAATTTGCCTGAGGTCACACAGCTAGGAAGTGGTAGAGCCAAGTTTCAAGCAGAATGGTCTGCCTCTGAGCCTCATAAGGGTCCTCATAAGTCCTCTGCTTTTCTATCTCCTCAGAGCATTAAAGGAGATCTCTCTGAACCCCAGGGACTATATACAGTTCAAAGACAGGAGAGAAGACTGTGTGAGTATCCACAGTCATAATTTACAGAAGGTGGTAAAAACCTCCTCTCACCCCTGCTCCTGCCTAGAAATGGAAAAGGGCAAGGAAAGAAGAGGAAGAAAGAAGTTAAATAACTTTTCTGTTTTAGCCTCGCAGGACTGTAAGTGAAGCTGAATAAATCTCTCCGGGGCCAGGGAAATGGAATAAGACAGAGGGAGGGTGGGATCCCATTCATCACAGCCCCCTGCATGTAATAAAAGCTCTGGAGGCCTGGCGTGCTGCGATTCATGGGGTCTCAAAGAGTCGGACACGACTGAATGACTGAACTGAACTGAACTGAACTGATTGAAGCACAGTGAGTTAGCACCTTTCTCCACATACACTTACAGTCCCACTGCAACTGCCCTTTGCCCTGGGAACAATGTCTTCACGCCAGTGGGTGTCCCCTCATCCAAAGGTCACTGAAAAATCCCCAGGAAATGGTGGTTAGATAGGAATTTCAGGGGTCAAGGCATGACCCTACCAGGGGCTCAAGTCACAACTTGTTATTGTTGAGTCGCTAAGTCGTGTCCAACTCTTTCGTGATCCCATGGGCCCGCCAGGCCCCTCTGTCCATTTCCCAGTCAGAATACTGGAGTGGGTTGTCATTTCCTTCTCCAGGGAATCTTCCAGACCCAAGGATCAAACCCACGTCTTCTGCACTGGCAAGCATGTTCTTTACCACTGGGCCAGCAGGGAAGGCCCCAGTCACAACTGCCCCTCCCCAAAAGCCGGCAGGGCAGCTTCCCACAATCTCTGTCCAAGCCTCAAGCCTCTCAGGTGTGGTCACACCCACCCCAGGGCGCAGGCTGCGGGGAAGGGCCTCCTGTAGCCACAGAATCCGACTTGAACTCAGAAGAACTGGTGGGAATGAACGTGTTCTCATCCAACAAGCCCACTGACACACAGAGAAATGGAGGCCTGAAGAGTCATTAGCCTCATTCGAATAAAGCCGGGATGAGAAGTGGTTCTCCTGGTTCCTGATCCAGGGTTCTCTCACTCACTGTAGCTGTAGTCTCCAGGCTGAGCTATGTAGCTGTCCCTTGGATTCCCTACTGCGTACGTGAGCCCTGGAACTGGAAGCTGAGGTGCTATAGGGCCTGCCAATCACCAATAGCTCCTCCACACCACGGCTTAAGAGCAGAGGTTGAGAATGGCAGCCTGGCATAGCAGCATCAATGCAGAATGTTAGTACCAAACAGGCCTGGCTTCACATCCTAGCCTGGCCATTATGTCAGTTATCTATTGTGCTGTGCAATAAGTACTCCAAAACTTAAGAGCTTGAAACAGTACATATTCACTGTCTCACATTTTGTGCAAGTCAGGAGTCTGGGTCCAGATTATCTGGATCCTCTACAAGCCATGGTTTCCCACAGGCTCCAGTTAAGGTGCAGGCCAGGGCTTCCCTCATAGCTCAGTCGATAAAGAGTCTGCCTGCAGTGCAGGAGACCTCGTTTCAATTCCTGGGTCAGGAAGATCCCCTTGGGAAGAAAATGGCAACCCACTCCACTATTCTTGCCTGGAGAATCCCATGGACAAAAGAGCCTCGTAGGCTATGGTCCATGGGTTTACAAAAGTCGGACACGACATAGCAGCTAAACCACCACCGAGCCTATGGTCTTATCTGATGGTTTGAACTGGGAAAGAATTCACTTTCAAGCTCCTCACGTGGCTGAGTTTCTTGCTATTGCACTGAGGGCCTCAGTCCCTTGCTTCATGGGCCTCTTCCACCTGGCATCTTGCTTCATTAGAACGTACAAGCCAGAGGACAATAAATAGAGTCTGCTAGCCGTCTCTGGGGTCGCACAGAGTCGGACACGACTGAAGCGACTTAGCAGCAGCAGTAGCAGCAGCAAGAAAAACAACTTCCCCGGTGGCTCGGCATAAAGAACTCACCTGACAATGCAGAAAATCAAATGCGGGTCCCTGGGTTGGAAAGATCCCCTGGAGAAGGAAATGGTGGCCCACTCCAGTATTCTTGCCCGGGAAAGCCCACGGACAGAGGAGCCTGGTGGGCTACAGTCCATGAGGTCACAAAGAGGTGGACACGACTGAGCAACTAAACAATAACAACAGTGAGCAAGAAGGAAGTCACAAACTGGTAACCAAATCACAAAAGTGGCAGCCTATTACCCTTGCCATACATTCTCTCTCTCTCTTTCTTTTTGGCTGCACTGAGTTTTCGCTGCTGCATGTAGGCTTCTCAAGTTGCAGCGCGTGGGGGCTACTCTCTGTTGCAGTGCACAGGTTTCTCATTGCGGTGGCTTCTCTTATCGTGGAGCAGGGCTCTAGGTGTGCTGGGCTCTAGGGCTTCAGTAGCTGTGGTGCACAGGCTCAGCTGCTCTGTGGCATGTGGAATCCCCCCGGACCAGGGATCAGATCCATGTCCCCTGCATTGGCAGGTGGACTCCCAACCACCGGACCACCAGGGAAGTCCTTGCCATATTCTCTTTATTAGAATCAAGTCACTTGGTCCAGCCCACTGTAAAGGGGAGAGAACTACACAAGGGTGTGAATACCAGGAAGTAAAGATCGCTGAAGACTATCTTATAAGTCTACCTACCATGGCCTTTGCCAGTCGTGTGTCCTCAGCCACATTTCTTAACCTCTCTTGAGTGTCAATTTCCTCCCTACAACCTTAAGGATGAGGTGCTGTGATCAGCATCAAGCATATAGAAGGTGCTCAAGAAATGGTGGTTATTAACTCTTCCAAGTGCTATTGATAGACTGAGAGGACAGGAGAGACAAGTCAGGCTGATGAGCAGCCAGGCACACCCGAGGAAATGAGTAAACCTAGACACAGGGCAGAGACGGTGGACCAGGTACATGGACCCTCCCAATCTGGGCAGGGGAGGGAAGACTTGTTAATGAAGTAGAGGAAATCATTTACTTAATTGGATTCCAGCAGCAGTGTAACAGGGAGAGTCCAGGGCATAGAGTAAGTGCAGAACCTGCAGATGTTGGATAGGAACCTTGAGAGTGAGCCATACAGAGCTCCTGTTCACATCACAGCCTCAGGAGGCAGGCTGGAAGCTCAGGGGTTTGGAGGCCCAAAGAGCTGGTCTCCTCTAAGAAGATCTGAAGGGAACCAGCGCTGAGTCCAGCAGCGGCCAGCTGGCTGATCATACAGGACATCCGCAAGTCAGATGTCTGCAAGTCAGGGGAGCTTGCACATACCACCAGCCAGTGCTGAGTGGAAGGCGATACCTGTGGAGAGCAAGGACTTTCTTGAAGAGTTCTGCTTCACGCTGTTAGAACAACTGTCTACAAAAACTGCAGCCAGTTACTATAGGCTGTAAGCCACAGAAAAGGAAAAGAATAGAATCCTGGAGTACCCGAGCTGAAATGACTTCAGAGGATCACAGATGGGCAACAGGGAGCCATGAGCCCTCTGAAATTATTTACCAAATTGTATGTGTGGCCACGGATTTTGTTGCAGGGAGAACAATCTGTCTACCATCCCAAACAGATTCGGAGCACAAATTCTGTCCAACTCTCCCATTTCTACAGATAGAGACGGGGGCCCAGGTGATAGCAGAGAACTAGCAGGCGAGCCAAGGTGAGGACCCAGGCAGCCTGTTTTCCACATTTCTTGGGCAGGCTCAAAGTCCACCCTCTACCTGCAGAAGCTGAGGATCGGCATCCTAATAAGGCAGCAACGTCTCTGAATGATGTCTAATTATTTTGCAAGAGAATTGCTTTAATGGGTTGCAGGAAACTTAAAGGATTTTTAATAAAATCTCACAAGCTCTGGGTGCTCCAGTCCCATCCCACCGCTCCCCTTTGTTCTTTCTCCTGATCCCATGAAGATATCACATTTGTCACTGTTTCATTAGGAATCATGGTGCCCCATGTTATTTATGAGCTTGCTATTTATTGAAAATTGTATTTTTGAGGGGGAAGAAGGGGGGGATGAAGTTTATCACAGAGAAGCCTTGGCAAGAAAATTAGTGACATTTCAAAGTCCCCAAATCCCTGCTCCTATAAAAATTGAATGTGCTCAGTCCCCAGATGTCAAAGCATAACTTCAAGTCCTTTTCCAGGTGGGGGCTGTCACAAGGTCCCTTGGTACCTTGATGATCCTTAGAAAAAGAGGAAAGCTTCTATAATCTCCTCCTTCATCTGACCCATGTCTATCTTCCTCAGCACAAAACAAAAAATACCTCCCAAAACTGTTTTATTCCAAATACTATATGCACAAGGTTAAATACAGCATCCTGCTAAACTGCTTCCTACTTCCAGATCTGTTCCCCTAAGGCAGCCATGTCTAACTTTTTAAAATGTCTCTTCTTATATTTATCTTCATTTTTCTAAATAATATGCTTCTGCTGATATTTCTTGATGCATCAATTTTAGACACAATCTATTGACTTACTACTGTAACAGACGAGGATTTATCTGTCTTGCACCACCTCCACCCCCTCCTGCCATGTCTCTATTTTTAGTTCTTCCATTGGCTACCTCTGTGATCTTCTACCCTCTAGAGTTGCACTTTGCAAAAGAGAATCTGCACTTTGTAAAAATAGGATATCAATACTCGTATATCCTTCTTTTCACCTCACTGTCCCACTTATCCCTCCTAACTTCTGTCATCCATACTTTTACTTTTATGTCGGTAAAGTTGATAATATTTACATTTATTCTATACCTGGATTGGAGCTTCTCTGATGGCTCAGCAGGTAAAGAATCTGCCTGCAATGCAGGAGACGCAGGTTCAACCCCTGGGTCAGGAAGATCCCTTGAAGGAAGAAATAGCAACCCACTCCAGTATTCTTGCCTGAGAAACCCCATGGACAGAGGAGCCTGGTGGGCTACAGTTCAAGGGGTCACAAAGAGTTGGACACGACTGAGCAACTAAGCACATAACCAGATTAAGCCTTTTGGATTAATTCTAAAAATGGAGGGATTTCCCTGGTGGTCCAGCAGATAAAACTGCACTCTCAATGCAAGGGGCCTGGGTTCAATCCCTAGTCAGGGAGCTAGATCCCACATGCCACAACTGAGAATTCTCATGCCACAACTGAAGACCTGTCATGCCACTACAAAGATACCATGTGCCACAACTAAAACTTGGCACAGTCAACTAAATAAATAAATATATTTTTTAAAACAATTGAAAATCACTAGGCACATTATTATGCCTAAGTAAAGACTATTCACTGCAGAGCTAAGTAGTGTTCTATATATAATTACAGTTCTCTTTCAGGTACAACTGTGTGCATGTGTGTGTGTGTGTGTGTGTGTGTGTGTGTGTGTGTGTATTTTGGGTTTCAAGTTGCCTTTCTTCATTCTTTTGTCCTACTTGTCTTTATTACATTTCCAGTTCTTTTAGAAGTCGTAATAATGCGTGTTCTATCTGGTGCCCCTTATCATCGGAGACCGCCACCAGCCCTGCCTGCTGGGACTCTTGGTCCTCTTACTTCAGTCAGGACTGGTTGCTCTCCAGGCCTGTGCACAGTTCTTACCCTGGAACTTATCCTTGCTCTTCCAAATTCTATCTATGGCTTCTTGCCTTCTCAGTCTTCCCCTTCTCCTGGATTATCCGTTCATTTATGATAATGCATCCTCAAGTTGCTTCACAGGAGAAAACTGAATGAGTCCTTACAATTTGCACAGTTGTGTTGGCTGGATACAGAAATCCTAGATTGAAAACCTTTTTTTTTCCTTTCCAGAATTTTAAAGATATTCGGTGTTGCTAATGAGAGTTTGATGCTAGCCTGATTCTCATTGCTTTGTAAGGGACCTGATTCCCCTCTTGGAAATCTCTAGAATATTTCTTTCTCCTCTTGTTCTTCTGACTCACAATGATTTGCAAAATTGGTGTGGACTTTTTTCTTTTATTGTGTTGAGGACTCAGTGGATTGCTTTTTAAGTTGGAATTTACATGTAGTTTTGTAACTTACATATTGTAAACTACAGAAATATATATCAAAATACAAACATTTCCAGTATCTAAGGAGTTGATTCATGCCTTCTCCTGTTTGATAGGTTTCCAAAAGTAGCCCCTATTCTCTCCTCCTATTGCCATGGACTAGTTATGTCAGTTTCATATGAATAAATTTTACAGTGTGTATCCTTCTATGCCTGGCTTATTTTGCTTAACAATATGTCTCTGACATTCATCCATGTTGTTCCATGTAGAGTTTATTGGTTCTTTTTCACTGATGCATAATATTCCATTGTATATATACCACATTTTATAGAAATGGCAATAGGCCTCTGAATTATCCCCAGTTTTGAGCTAGTATAAACAATGTTTCTGTGATGTTCTTGTCTATGTTTTTCAGTGGAAATAAGTTTTCACGTCCCTTCAGTCTACATTTAGAAGTAAATTGTTGGATCACTGGGTAGTCATACAATTTAATTTTTGTAGGTGCTGCCAAACAGCTTTTCAAAGAGTTTGTACAAATTTAAACCATCAGCAGCAATGACTGAGAGTTCCAGTCGCTCCTCATTCTCACCAGGGCTTTCAAACCTTTTATTTTTGCCATTCAAGTAGGAGTGTATAATAGTATTCTAATGTGGTTGTAGTTAGCATTTCCAGGTGACTAATAATATTGAGCAGCTTTAAGTATGTTTATTGACCATTTTGTACTTCTTTTATTGATTTTTATTGTATTGATTTATTTTGTAAACCTTTTGCTCATTCTTACAGTTTCTTACTTTATGAGTTTGTAGGATTTCTCTATATGCTATAGAGGTACCTTCTGTGTTGGGTATATGTGTTACAAATACTTCTCCAAGTCTTTGGCTTGTCTTTTTCACTCAATATCATCTCTACTGAAGAGAAGTTCTTACTTTTAATAGGGCATAAATTTTGTGATTTTTCTTTTATAGTTAGTGGGTTTTGTATTCTATCTGAGAAATCTTTGCCCATCCCAAAGACGTGAAGCTATTCTTCTGAGGTTTTTGTTTTCCCCCTAGGAACTATAGCATTTTACTTTTCACATTTAGGTCTACAATTCGTCCTGAATTAATTTTTGCATATGGTATGCGATCAGGATTAAAGTTCCTTTTTCTTTTCGTATGGCTATCCAACTGGTCTAGTATTCATAGGTTCTTTCAACATGTAGATTCAAGTCTTCCAGCTTTAGGAGATTATCTTGCATTATTTCTTGATGATTTTCACCCCTCTGGGAGGAGCACTATCACTCAGATTTTAGTTCTGAATTGCTCCTCTTGATCTCTTCTCTTTTCTCTCATTTTCCTTTTCTTTTTTACTTTCTTCAACTTTATCTTTTGTATTGCATTTTATCTCAACAGTAATATTTTTCATTTCCAACTACTCTATCTTGTTTTCCCATTGTTCTTGTTCCACTTTTAGTCGGTACAGGAGAGCTGCCCTTTTATATCACTCAGCAGGTCATTCTCCCCCTCTGCAGAGCCTTTTGCACTGAAATGCGGGCTGAAACATCTGGCCTTCATCGGAGTTCCAGAGAGGGACCCATAGCTTCAGAAGGTCCATCCCCTTTCCTCCACTGCTTCTGCTTTTCACATCTTCTTTCTTCTTATTCTTTTCTTGTCTAAGATTGTGTTCTCTTGGAAAATGAAACAGAAATTTACTTACAAGAGATATATGGGAGTGCCCCCAGGATCAACCCTGAGGAGAGGGTGAAGGAAGCAGAAATGGCAGATGAGGAGGCGAATCGCAATGCACTTGCACCAGAGGCTTCACTTGATTTCCAAAGACAGTGCTGGAGTGGGAAGGGCCCTCCGGCCATCCCACTCTCAGGAGAAGGGGCACGAGCTTTATCCTCCCCACCTCACTGTCAGCTGTTGAATGAAGCCTACTCAGGGTGGCGTGTGTGTGTGCTTAGTCGCTTCAGTCATATCCAGCTCTTTGTGACCCTATGGACTGTAGCCCACCAGGCTCCTCTGTCCGTGGGATTCTCTAGGCAAGGATACTGGAGTGGGTTGCCATGCCCTCCTCCAAGGGATCTTCCCGACTCAGGGATCGAACCCGCCTCTCTTATGTCTCCTGCATTTTTGGCAGGCTGGTTCTTTACCACTAGCACCACCTGGGAAGCCCCAAGGCATCTCAGTAAAGGGATGCTAAAGACAGCTTACAGGTATTGGAAGCATGTTAGATGATTTAGGGGAGGGTTCAATTTTGCCCTGAATCGGCTATTAGGAAGCAAGGGTTCTTCAATGCTTCATATGCATCTATGATCAGATGTCCTGTGATCAGATGTCTTAATAGTCTAATCTAGAAAGAGGGAGACCAAAGTGAGGCTACAGCCATGGTTGGTAAAGAAGTAGCATCATTCACGTTAGTGAGTATAGGGCGATGTTTGGTATTTTTGTAGTTTGGACAGTGGTCGGGTTCTGCTCGGACGAGATTACAGAGTGGTCTTGTTTTCTGTCTCCCATGGTTATGGTCATGAGTGGTCTTGTCCAACATTCTGTGGGAAGGTTTACGTCTAATGGTCCTGGGTCTAAGTGCAGGGCCAGCTCCCGGATGTCAGAGGCTGCTTGTGTCCGTCTCAGGAGTGAAGGAAGCAGGACTGGGTGGAGGGTGGGGCTGAACTGTGGTACAGCCACCGCAAAGGCCTCAGCAGATCCCACAGCAAGTTATGGGGCTGAGACACCCCTGCAGAGCAATCCCTGCCTGAGGAAGGGGCTGAGCCCTTGTACCACCCTCCCAACAGTCAGAGTTGTTGAGGGCAGACCATCCCAGGGAGAGGCGAGACCTCAGGTGAGGCAGCTCATTTGTGGCTGCAGTTACCCCAGAGAACAACAGCATCCACTAGACACAGTCTCTCTCTCTCTCTCACGCACATGTGTCCTGGGTGAAAGCAGGACCCTGAAGCTCCCCGTCTGTACTAGACCTCACCCTGGGGAAATGAAGGAATCCACATGGTGCATTTCCCCCTCAGCCCCATAAGTCCCTCTCACTACACCCACACCCACTGTTTGGAACCGAAGGATGGGGCAGATCAGGGAGAGGCTGGAGGAGAAGGAGGACGAATGACAATTCTGTCCTGGACCAGAGGTGGGGGGTAGAATTAAAACCACTAAAACTAGCACTTTGGTATCAAAGCCTGCCACCACAACCCCCAGCCCAGCCCTGTCTTCCCCATCCCTCCTGGGAGCAAAATAATGTAAAATATCCTTCCAAGTTGCTAATCTGCACTACAAAGAGAAAATTGGGGTGGGGAGATTCAGGCTACAGGGAAAGATTCAAATTGAAAACGCTCAGGGGGCCCCATTAATAAAAATAATAATTCTGCTCCTTACTGGGTAATCCCAGAAAAAAAAAATTGCTGAGTCTCCACCTGAGTGAGGAAGGGGGACAGAGGATGCAAAATGGGGACATGTTGACAGGCCGGGCTCTAGCCCACAGATGTTCCTTTGAGTTTCTCCAGAGAAACATGAAGGTCCGTGGTTTTACTAACCCTTAATGGGGCCTGGGGAATCCCATGGATGGAGGAGCCTGGTGGGCTACAGCTCATGGGGTCACAAAGAGTCGGACACAAATGAGCAACTAAGCAACAACAATGGGCCCAGAAGCAATCTTTCCCCTGGCTGCTTGCCAGAGGTGTCTCCCAGCTGGAGCAGGGAAGATCCAGAAACTTGAGCTGACTGGAGACCTGGGTTCAGTGAGAGCCTCTCTGCACCTCTCAGGTTTTCTGTATAAAGAATGGGACGGGCACGAACATGGCGGCCTCCAGCTCAGCTCAGGAACTGTGCTAGCTACTCAGTCCCTTAGCTCCTATATAATGTTTTGGGTTTTTTTTTTCTTTTTTTCTTGGCTGCAATGTGCGGCTTGCAGGATCTTAGTTCCCCAACCAGGGATAGAAGCTGTGCTCCCCAGAGTAGAAGCACTGAGTCCTACCATTGGACCACCAGGTAAGTCTCTCCCATATAAAGTTAATAATAAAATAAGTAGCATAATCTGGAAACCCAGATAATCACGATGGTGTGATCACTCACCTACAGCCAGACATCCTGGAATGTGAAGTCAAACGGGCCTTAGAAAGCATCACTACGAACAAAGTTAGTGGAGGTGATGGCATTCCAGTTGAGCTGTTTCAAATCCTAAAAGATGATGCTGTGAAAGTGCTGCACTCAATATGCCAGCACATTTGGAAAACTCAGCAGTGGCCGCAGGACTGGAAAAGGTCAGTTTTCATCCCAATTCCAAAGAAAGGCAATGCCAAAGAATGTTCAAACTCCCGCACAATTGCACTCATCTCACACGCTAGTAAAGTAATGCTCAAAATTCTCCAAGCCAGGCTTCAGCAATATGTGAACCATGAACTTCCAGATGTTCAAGCTGGTTTTAGAAAAGGCAGAGGAACCAGAGATCAAATTGCCAACATCCGCTGGATCATGGAAAAAGCAAGAGAGTTCCAGAAAAACATCTATTTCTGCTTTATTGACTATGCCAAAGCCTTTGACTGTGTGGATCACAGTAAACTGTGGAAAATTCTGAAAGAGATGGGAATACCAGACCACCTGACCTGCCTCTTGAGAAATCTGTATGCAGGTCAGGAAGCAACAGTTAGAACTGGACATGGAACAACAGACTGGTTCCAAATAGGAAAAGGAGTACGTCAAGGCTATATATTGTCACCATACTTATTTAACTTCTATGCAGAGTACATCATGAGAAACGGGCTGGATGAAGCACAAGCTGGAATCAAGATTGCCAGGAGAAATATCAATAACCTCAGATATGCAGATGATACAACCTTATGGCAGAAAGTGAAGAGGAACTAAAAAGCCTCTTGATGAAAGTAGAAGAGGAGAGTGAAAAAGTTGGCTTAAAGCTCAACATTCAGAAAACGAAGATCATGGGATCTGGTCCTATCACTTCATGGCAAATAGATGGATAAACAGTGGAAACAGTGTCAGACTATATTTTTGGGCTCCAAAATCACTGCAGATGGTGACTGCAGCCATGAAATAGAAAGCCACTTACTCCTTGGAAGGAAAGTTATGATCAACCTAGATAGTATATTCAAAAGCAGAGACATTACTTTGCCAACAAAGGTTCGTCTAGTTAAGGCTATATTTTTTCCAGTGGTCATGTATGGATATGAAAGTTGGACTATAAAGAAAGCTGAGCACCAAAGAATTGATGCTTTAGAACTATGGTGTTAGAGAAAACTCTTGAGAGTCCCTTGGACTGCAAAGAGATCCAACCAATCCATCCTAAAGGAAATCAGTCCTAGTATTCATTGGAAGGACTGATGTTGAAGCTCAAACTCCAATACTTTGACTACCTGATGCGAAGAGTTGACTCATTTGAAAAGCCCCTGATGCTGGGAAAGATTGAGGGTGAGAGGAGAAGGAGACGACAGAGGGTGAGATGGTTGGATGGCATCACCGACTCAATGGACATGAGTTTGGATGAACTCTGGGAGTCGGTGATGAACAGGGAAGCCTGGCGTGCTGCAGTCCACCGGGTTACAAAGAGTCAGACACGACTGAGTGAGTAAACTGAACCGAACTGATTCTATACTGCCTTCTCTGCATTATCTTACTGATCTTCGTAACAAAACTGAGAGGCAGACCTATTCATAACCTCATTTTTCTTTGGTTAACAGTTTTGTTGAGATATAATTCACATATTTTACAACTGGCCCATTAAAGTCCATAATTCCACGGTTTTTAGTATCTTCTCAGGGTTGTGCAACTGTCACCACTATCAATTGTAGAATGTTTTCATTACCTCTCCCCAAAAACCCACACCCTTTTAATTGTCATCCCAGCCACTCTTCCATCCCCTTAGAGACAACCACTGGTCCACTTCCTATCTCTATGCATGCCAGCATGCTAAATTGCTTCAGTCATGTCCGACTCTAGCTGGCCAGGCTCCTCTGCTCATGGGATTCTCCAGGCAAGAATACTGGAGTGGGTTGCCATGCCCTCCTCCAGGGGATTTTCCCTGGCCCAGGGATCAAACCCACATCTCTGATGCAGGCAGGTTCTTAACCACCAGAGCCCCCTGGGAAGCCCTTCTCCAATGCATGAAAGTGAAAAGTGAAAGTGAAGTTGCTCAGTCGTGTCTGACTCTTAGCGACCCCATGGACTGCAGCCTAGCAGGCTCCTCCGTCCATGGGATTTTCCAGGCAAGAGTACTGGAGTGGGGTGCCATTGCCTTCTCCACCTATTTCTATGCATTTGCCTATTCTGGATATTTGACACTATAAACGGTTATAACATGTGATCCTTTGTGACTATCTTCTTTAACCTAGCACAGTGTGTGCAACCTGCATAGCATATGTCAGTACTTTGATCCTCTTTATTGCTGAATAATATTTCATTGCATGAGCACACCACATTTTGTTTATCCAGTCATCAGTTGACAACCATTCCGTTTGTTTCCACCTTGTGGCTATTAGGAATAATGCTTCTATCTCTGCTCACTGTTATATGGCAGCCTGGATGGGAGGGAAGTTTGGGGGAACATGAATACATGTATCTACATAGCTGAGTCCCTTTGCTGTCCACTTGAAACTATCACAACATTGTTAATCAGCTATATGACAATATAAAAGAAAAAGTTTTCTTTAACTTTTTTTAAGTTTTATAAAATTAAAATTTTCTTAAAGAAGAATGTCCACAAAGGTCTGTCTAGTCAAGGCTATGGTTTTGCCAGTGGTCGTGTATGGATGTGAGAGTTGGACTGTAAAGAAAGCTGAATGCCGAAGAATTGATGCTTTTGAACTGTGGTGTTGGAGAAGACTCTTGAGAGTCCCTGGGACTGCAAGGAGATCCAACCAGTCCATTCTAAGGAGATCAGTCCTGGGTGTTTATTGATAGGACTGACATTGAAGCTGAAACTCCAATACTTTGGCCACCTGATGCGAAGAGCTGACTCATTTGAAAAGACTCTGATGCTGGGAAAGATTGAGGGCAGGAAGAGAGGGGACAACAGAGGATGAGATGGTTGGATGGCATCACCTACTCAATGGACATGGGTTTGGGTGAACTCCAGGAGTTGGTGATAGACAAGGAGGCCTGGCATGCTGTAGTTCATGGGGTCGCAGAGTCAGACACGACTGAGCAGCTGAACTGAACTGAAAGAAGAATAATGCTGCTATGAAAATATGTGTATAAATTTTTGTGTGGACACATTTTCATTTCTAGTGTATGCATAAGAGTGAAATTGCAGAATCATATGATAACTCATGTTCAACTTTTTAAGGAACTCCCAAACTGCTTTTCCAGTGTGGCTGTACCACTCTACATCCTCACTATCAGTATATGAGTACTCCGATTCCTCCACATCCTCACTAACACTTGCTACTCTCTGTCTTTTACAGTTACGGTCATCCTACTATCATAAAGTGGTTTATCATTGTGGTTTTGATTGGCATTTCCCTAATGGTTCATGATGTTGAGCATCTTTTCCTGCACTTGTGGGCCACTTGCACATCTTCTTTGGAGAAATGTCTGTTCAGATCCTTTCCTCATTTTAACTGAGTTATTTGCCTTTTTTTATTTTTAAGTTGTAAGTGTTCTTTGGGCTTCCCTGGTGGCTCAGCAGTAGAGAATCTGCCTACAATGCAGGAGACCTGGGTTCGACCCCTGGGTTGGGAAGATCCCCTGGAGGAGGGCATGGCAACCCACTCCAGTATTCTTGCCTGGAGAATCCCGTGGACAGAGGAGCCCAGTGGGCTACAGTCCATAGAGTTGCACAGAGTCAGACACGACTGAAGCGACCAAGCAGCAGCAGCAGCAAGAGTTCTTTATATATTCTAAATACAAGTTCTTTATCAGATATATGATTTGAAAATACTTTCTCCCATTCGTAGGCTGTCTTTTCACTTTCTTGATAGTATCTACAAACATTTTTAATTTTTATGAAGTCTAATTTGTCTACTTTTTATTTCATTGCTTGTAATAATCCCACTTTACATATGGAAAAAAAAATGAGGCAGGTGTTTAGCAACTTGCCCCAAAACAGAGCCAAGATTCTATCTTGGCTCCAAAACGTCCTTTGAAGACCCAAGGAAGTCATTGTGAGCAGGTGCTGAGTCTCCTGTGATCCTGCCGGAACTGGTGCAGGTCTCCAAGCCCCAGGAGGATGCTTACTCCTACCCCTGCCCACAGGAGTCAGAAGTGGCCCAAGCATCAAGTCCTGGCAATGACATATGCTACCCTGCCCCACATGCAGACACCTGAACCACCTCACGGCAAGTCCCACAGGGCACAGAAGAGAAACTCTCCCACTTGGAAAATGTCCATATAGTGTGGTCTGTGGCAGGTGGATGGACAAAAGAAACCTCTCAATCAACTCATGAACTCACCAGAGATCAGCAGCTCTCCCAACAATATTGAGAGTCTTAAAAAAAATCCTCTATGTTCCAATTTAATGTTTTCCATGCATCAGCTCATTTTTCCCTATAAATATTCTTTGCTTCAACACATGTGTATCAGGCACCCATGTAAGGCAAAGCACTGGGCTGGGAAACTGGAAGGTGAAGTGTTTTTCTCTTTAGACCACTCTGGCGAAATGGAGGAACTACTGACCCTGGTTAAGAGATGAAGAAATGGAAGCATCAGAATGCTTCATAGCTTGACCAGGGTGACAAAACCAGCCAGTGGCAATCTAGTAGAGCCCAGATCCCTGGGCCCTGGTGTCCACGCTCTGTCTACACCACAGTGAACATCATTAGTCCAATGGGGTCAAATTCAAGGTTGCCTCTGCCTTTGTTTCCCATCTAAGAATGGGACTCGCCCATCAGAAAAATATCACTCAAACCCCAGAACACAAAGTTGGCCGTAAGTGGGTCTCACAGCAACCATTCCTTCTGCTCCTTTTGCAGAAACGCATGGCAGCTCCACAGCTTCAGAAAGGATCTACTGTGATGCTGATTTGGTGATCTGGCTTCCTGGCTTCCATCTTTTGACTGTTATTATTTTACAACTAATTTTCCAGTCAAATCGTTTATTTGTGCAAAAGCCCATTCAGCCTTGAGCACTTTTCTTCTTGTCTTTGAATTTTATCTCTCTTTTTAATTAAAAAAAAAAAAAAAACCACTCATACAAGGCAGCGCAAACTAGGTCACCATCAAAGACTTCCCTTCCCAAAGAGCCGCTCTACAGACGTTAACCCTTGCACTGCCACTGACGCAGGGGTGACTGTGTCCAGGTCACATCGCCTTCCGAGGCTCAGTATTTTTCTCTCAAATCACTGGTTTAGGTTCTGCTCACCTAAAAGTCCCTTCCAGCTCTTAACATTCTTGGGTCCTCATCTAGGCCTGAGTCACAAAAACATATCTATTCAATACATAGTTGGGATGGGATGGTAGCCACGTGGCACAGTGACATCAAATGCAAACCAAGGGTGCACCTCATCTGTTCTTGAGGATGACAGGCCCATGTATTGAGTCCCTGTTGCATGTCAGAAACCTCATCTTTAATCTTCCATCACCACTGTGAAGGAGCAGTCAGAGGAATTCACTTTAATCATAAGCTAGATCATATCATTTCTCTGTGCAAAACTCTCCAAGTGCTTCCTTCTCACTTAGAGTCAAAGCCCAGATCCTGACATTGACCTACAAGGTCCTATATGAGCTGCCATCTCTCCATCCCTCTGCCCCCTCTCTCCCTCCAGCCTACTCCACCCCAGCCACAGTGGTCTCCTCGCTGTTTCATGGACGTACCAAGCATGTTCTCAGCTCTGGGCCTTTGCACTTGTCATCTCCCATGCCTAGAAATCTCTTCTTCTAGACCAGTAGTCCTCAAGTAGGGGACTTCCCAAAGGATACTGTCTGGAGACATTTCCAGCTGTTACAGCTAGATAGAGGATGCTACTGGCATCTGGTGGGTAGAGGCCACAGAGGCTGCTAATGTCCAGCGATGCAGAGGACAGTCCCCCACAGCAAAGGGTTATTCCATCCAAGAACTTCCCTGGCAGTCCAGTGGTTAAGAACCCACCTGCCAATGCCGGGGACACGGGTTTTGATCCCTGGTCCAGGAAGATCCCACTTGCCTAGGGGCAACTAAGCCTGTTTGCCACAACTTCTGAATCCACCCTCTAGAGCCCGTGCTCTGCAACAAGAGAATGAGAAGCCTGCAAACCACAATGAAGAGCGGTCCCCTCTCACCAAAACAAAGACCCAAGGCAGCCAAAAATGAATAAATTTTTAATATAAAAAAATTATTTAAAAAAAAAGAATTATCCCATCTGAAATGTCAGTAGTGTCAAGGTTGAGAAACCTTGACCTAAATGGTGTCATGGCACCCTCCATTCCCTCCAGGTTCCTGCTCTGCCTTCCATGTATAAAGTAGAGAACACCTCAACTCAGCAGTCTATCTCCTTTCTGTCTTAGGTTTCCTTCATGAAACTTTAAGGAGTCCATACAACTTAGCCCCCTCTGACTCAAGTCCTCTCTCTTTCCAGCTAGAACGTAAGCTCCTGCGTTTACGTTTGTCTTGTTTGCTGCCACGTTTCCCAGCACCAGAAAGAGGTGCTGGACAAATAAATCCATGGCCTCCATCTCACGATTATGGAAACTGAGGCTCAATTAGGCTAAGCAGCTTACTCAAGGTCACTGTGATCGATGCTGTCCCTCCAGGACTGAGGTGCTCACTCCCCCAGAGGCCAACACTGGTAACAATTGAGGTTCACAATTGGTCCTGCTCCAAGCATTGCCCTCAGCCTATAGCTGCCTTGTCAGAGCCTCCAACCCCTTCCCTGGGAGCCCACATCCAACGACTGGACAATGAGGGTACAGAGATCTGGCTCCTCTCTCTCAATCTGGGAGCACTCTCAGGGGCCACTCCAGCCCCAGGACTTCCCACGGCATCAGCGGAGGCCTTCATTACAGTGGCACCATGACTCAGGTTCTCCCTCTGCTCCACCCTGCTGTCTCACTCCCTTATAGTATTCTCCCTGAGAACACACCCCTAGAAACCTCCCACACAGACTCAGGTCACAGAACATGCTACTGGGGGAATCTGACCTTTGATGGTCACGCAGCTCAAAGGTGCCAGAACTTGAATTCGAACTCAGACTTGACCAACTTGAACATCTTTATTATCTCAGCTTTTCCATGCCGCCTCAGCCTTGATTTTGATCGGCCACAGGTAGGTTAGGGGCTTGGGGATACTCCAGTGAACATGACAGAGTCCTTGTCTTTGAGACAGTTCTCAGGAAGAAAGGGCTCCCCCGATCAACTCACCAGTGGGAACAGGGTGCCAAGTACAGAGTGGACCAAGTGCTAGAGGACCCCATGGGCAGCCACACGAGGACATGCCGCCTTGGGATCTAGACCGGGGTCCCCAACTTCCGGGATCTAATGCCTGATGATCTGAGGTAGATCAGATGTAGGAATCATAGAAATAAAGTACACAGTGAATGTAATGCGCTTGAATCATCCTGAAACCATCCTCCTGACCCTGGTCCATGGAAAAATCGTTTTCCACAAAATTGGTCTCCAGTGCCAAAAAAATTTGGGTTTTGTTTTTTTGTTTGTTTTGCAGATTTAGACCACAAAAATCCCCTGGAGGAGGGCATGGCAACCCACTCCAGTATTCTTGCCTGGAGAATCCCCATGGACAGAGGAGCCTGGCGGGCTACAGTTCACGGGGGTGCAGAGTGTCAGACACGACTGAGCGACCGAGCACCAAGCACAGACTACACACACTGCCTCCTACCAAGAGTCAGCAGAGCAGTCCCCTCCCCGACTCGGGACACAGACCCCACAGGGTCCAGAGTGGGTCCCGGCCAGCAGGATCTAGAGCAGCCCCTGTGTGGTTCCCTGGGTTCCTCAGAGGTAATCCTGGATGAAAGGACTCTGAGATGAGGTTTCGATGGAAAGGGACACAGAATTCCCTGTTCCTGACTGGGGTCTCTGCAGACTCAGCCTGGCTCTCGATACATGAACACCCACTTTCCCTTAAATTCCACTCCTCCAGCTCTCCTGGGGCTTGGCTCTGATCTAATGGCCACTTTTATCTTTACAGTACTTTATTTTTATTCTTTCTTATGCCTCCTCCAGTTCCTGAGAGTGCCAAGAAATTCTCCAAACAAACTCCCCCCTTTCTTACATAATTCCATTGCCCAGTCCCACCTCCCAGTCCAGGCTTCTGCCACTATCCCAGGCTTCTCAGATGCTCAAATGTCATAAAAGGAAAAAGGAAGGAAGAAAAGGGGGGAAGAGAAGGGCTCAGAAAGTGAGAAGAAGAAGATCAAATGCACAACTCATGACAGGGTTGCCCTATATTTATCTGATTTGACTACCAGGGCCTCTGAAGCATCATTTAGGAATTCGTCCATCGCTCATTTCCTCCAGGGCAAGTCCTTTGCCTCCATCTTACAGCTGGAAGCACTGAGGCTCAAGAAAAGAGACCGCTTTCCTGAGTACATTTAGAGGCAGCTGCAAGAGATTCTGATCGTGGGCATCCTAATTGCCTGGCTGTGCCCAGACCCTGGGTGTGAAATACCAATGGGCAGTTTCCGCCCCCGCAGTGATCAGAGAGCCGGCTACCGGATGCTCAGACAGCTGGGCGGTGCGCCAGCAGGAGGCACACTGGCATCGTTTATCGTTCCACCCCTACTGGCTTCGGGTAAGGGCCACAGGGTCCCAGGAGCCATCCAGCTCCTGGGGGGCGACCCCTGGTGCCTTCAGGCCGCGCCATCCTCCACTCATCCTCATCAACCCGGCTCTGGCTCCACAGCTGAAGAATGAAGGCCAAGCACCAGTTCTGCCTCCTCTCTGCTGAGGAGCCTTGGCCAAGGCCCTTTCTTCTCTGGCCTCAATCTCCCTGCCTATAAAGTGTGAAAGCTGGAACATGATGAGGTTACGTAGGGACGTTTTCAGCAGGAGGACATCCAGGCTCTAAGGCCCACCAGGTAAGAGGCCCATGCGGGCACCCTCCCGGTAAGAGGCCCATGCGGGCACCCTCCCGGTAGAGGCCCATGCGGGCACCCTCCCGGTAAGAGGCCCATGCGGGCACCCTCCCATGGGGCCTCTCGCCCTTTCACCCAGCCCCCGACTAAACTGGACGCTGGCCCCCTCTGACCAAGCATTGCACAAAGCTGGGGTCCCTCCAGGTGCCTCCCATCCCAACCTCCCTTGCTTTCCTAGGACTCTCTGACCTCTGGCTCAGGAGCTTGGGCCCAGGACCTCTCACAGCTGGAGAGAAGGAGAAGCGAGACCAGCACCTGCTAAGCACCTCATCTGTGCCAGGCACAGAGCCATGGGCTTTTACACGCATTTCTGGTTGGGATCCTTCCAAAGGGTAGTCATCCCCACCTGAGACGTCTAAGGCTCAGAGAAGTTTGGTAACTTACTCAACATCACACAGCTCTTGGTGGACAAAGCCAGAATTCCCACCTGGAACAGTGCATGTTGCTTTTACATCATCAGAAAAGTCACTTAGAGTGAGAAGCCCCTCCCTACCCTCCTCTGACAGTCAGAGAACAGCCCCGTCATTGTTAGAAGAGGAAGACAGCATGTTGCTCTGAGAAGCCAGGCTTTAGGGCTCATGTGAGAAGCAGCCAGAGACGATGGCAGAAACCCAGACTCTCGAGGCACCAGCCTTGAGATCAGCTCTGGACTCTGACACTTGCGAGTTATAACTTCAGTTTTTCTTATCTGGAATGAGAGGACATCAACACCTACCTCATGGAGTTGCTACAAGAATGGAACCTGACAAGGAATATGAAATAGCTGGCACAGAATATGTGATAGATAAATACAACCCTCCTTCCCTTTCCTGCCAGTGCTGCTTCTCTGAGGCTGGTCCTGATTCTTAGATTTTAAACCCTGAAAGCTGAGCATAGCTGCATCTCCCTTAGCTAAATGATTCAAACATAAAGACACACTCAAGAAGGTGGTTTCCGTCCCCTGCCCCTGGCCCACAGAGGAGGCGCAGTACAGACAGTGGCCACGGCAGCCACAGCCAGCACGACAGCCAAGCAGACCGCAGCGGCTTCGCCTTCTTTCCCTCCAGCCTGGGTGCCTGCCATCTTCCCGCATTCTGTGCAAGCTGAAAGTTGGCACACAAGTGCCACAAGCCAGATGTTTGAGTTTTGTTAAGAGTGGCTTAAATAAAGCCTTTAAAACAATAATTCCCAGCCATCAAAAGAACATTTCTCTTTTTGGCTTCAAGTCTAAACACACAAGGTTTTTTAGTTTAGTTTTTTTTTCTTTTTTTTTTTAAAGAAGAAAAGGGAGAGAAAAACAACCCCTCTACAAAGAAGCAACATTTCTATAAACACATGGATTTTGCCATCAGGCTCTGGCCTTTCTGATACCACCAACAAAAGAGAAAAGGAACTAGGTGAAGAGCCAGTTTCCTCCAGCCCTTGGCACACACCTGCAGCCCCAAAATGTATCTGGAGGAACCTGGACAGGTGGTGGCCATCTGACAAACTCCCAAAGGCAGAGTTTAAAGAGACATAGACTTGGATGGCATTGGTGAATAGAAGAATCTGGCTCCTTCTCCGTCCTGACCCCTTTTCTCCTCCTAATGGAGACTTTGCCAAGAGTGTGCTTTTGAGAAGGACAGAGCTGGCCCTCTACCTCCCCACATGAGGGCACTTGGAAGTGAGCCCTGAGGTTGGATGCCCTTTGTAGTCTGGAAGTGATCCTTGCCAAGGAAGGTGGTACTGAGGGAAAGAAGCACTTGAGGCAAAGCCACCCGGAAGGTTGTCATGAACGCAGGTGAACATTTCCAAAAACCAGTGACAATACATTCTTGTCTTAGTGTAAATACCTACTGCTGCTGCTGCTGCTGCTGCTGCTGCTAAGTCGCTTCAGTCGTGTCCGACTCTGTGCGACCCCATAGATGGCAGCCCACCAGCCTCCCCCGTCCCTGGGATTCTCCAGGCAAGAACACTGGAGTGGGTTGCCATTTCCTTCTCCAATGCATGAAAGTGAAAAGTGAAAGTGAAGTTGCTCAGTCATGCCCAACTCAGCGATCCCATGGACTGCAGCCCACCAGGCTCCTCAACCATGGGATTTTCCAGGCAAGAGTACTGGAGTGGGGTGCCATTGCCTTCTCCGAAATACCTACTAGTATAAGTTAAATACTAGATTCCCAGACTGCCAGGTCTGGTATAGCTTTAAGAACAGACCCTGTCTAGTAAGAGCTATTAGAGGAAACAGGTGCTCAAAAGTAGAACAATACTTCCAACGATGGTCAGCTGGCTCCTTTCTGACCTATCCTCCCACACATAACAACGATTAACTCTGGATAAGATATTTTAAAACCACCTAAAGGCACTGCTAAAACAAAGGGGACTTCCCTGATAATCCAGCGGTTAAGTATCTGCCTTCCAATGCAGGGGATACGGGTTTAATCCCTGGTAAGGGAACTAAGATCCCACGTGCCAGAGGGCAACTAACTCCTCGAGCCACAACTCCTGAGCAGGCAGGCCACAAGGAAGAGCCTGAATGCTGCAACTAAGACCCAACACAACCAAAAGTATATGAATAAATAGATAATTTCTTTAAAGCGAGCCTGGAATAAGAAGTCACTTTTCAGGGGAAACTCTGTGTGGTCGGATAGACCTGGCTTTGCGTCCCAGCTGCACCACTCCACCATGTGAGCTTGGACAGCTCCTGTGCTCCTGTACTTCTCTGAGCTTCTGTTTTCTCATCTACCAAAAGACAATAGCATTTCTTTCCTCCCATAATTACTGTGAAACCAAATGAAAAAAAAAAAAAAACAAAAGTGCCTAGAACAGCACGTGGTACATAGTGTGACTCAGTAACTATTTGTTGGCTCTAAATAATGACTCCCAAGTCAACAGTGCATCTTCACCCTTAACTGAGCCGTCTTAAGCCTCTCCACATTCTATCTCTTCGGTTCTTAAAATGAGAATGTTCCATATTGTACAACCTGAGTTCTGGGGAAACCTTTCTGATACATTCTAAGGGACAGCCCCACCCATCTATGTCAGAAGAATGCACGCATCTAGTCATATCTTCAATAGGGCCCTGGAAGAGATTAAGAGAAAGCCACAAGGCCCCTACCTAAAAGTCATTTTATTAAGTTGTTTTTTGGAACAAAGTCCTGCCTCCTCCAAGATGCGGACCCTAAAATCCCTACCCTCAGTGAGGAATGTGTTGATTAGGAACTGAGATACCAAGATATCCGTAGCATTAGATCTTATTCACGTTGGAAGGGCCTGAGAGTTGACTCAGCCTAATCTCTTCACAGACTTGAGGAATCTAAAGCCCAGGAAAGAGACATGATTGAGGTTGATATCCATAGAAAATTAATAAAAGAATCTACCACTTTGACATAATATCTTAAGAGGATTACAAGCACATATTCTATCCATAATTTTATTTAAGCTTGGCAGTTGTATGAGTAAGTATATAAGAGGGGCTGTTGGAAAGGAATGTCATTCCCACTTTCCAGAGGAGGAAACTGAGCCTTAAGGGGTGATGTGAAATTTTTCCATCATGCCCAGACAAGCAATGTCTACTTGGGGCTCATCCCTACTCTCTCCATCCCTGATCCTCAGACACAGCCATTTCTATTAGATCATGTGCCTCTGAATTCAATCCTTGGAGTCCATCCTAAGTGGAGGAGATGGGACACAAGGTGGAGCCAAGCTGGGAGGTGGCAGGGACAAGACACTATTAGTCAGCCATGGGAGCAAAGTCAGACTCTCACGCATCCACCTCTACTGGGACCCACAAAATTTCTGGGGCTTTGACCTAGGGGTGGCATTTGGGATGTCTCTCTGGGATGCTGGGATTGGATTTATATGTAGTATCTCACCACCTTCACCTGAGGTTCCACCTGGGAGACTAGAAAAACCTCAAAATGAAGCCTGTGGGATAAGAGGAGCTCTCTCTCTCTCTTTCTCTGTCCCCTTGGAAGACCAGATAAGCCTCTCAATTCTGGTCTACTGCACTGCCCCCAAGGCTGGAGAATGCGCCCCCCTGCCTTGCCTTCATCTCCCTTCTCTGGGGTACCCAGACAAGGCCAGGCCACAGGGAGAACCAGTTAGGATTTGTAGGCTGGTCCCTCCCTCCGAGCCTGACCAGTCCTGCCCCCTCACTGAACACCACTTGCTCCGTTTGTCCAGGGCACAGAAAACTTCCCACAAAACTAGCAGTCTGGGTGCTAAGGTTCAGGCTCCCTCTGCTCTCTCCAACCCTACTGGCACCTCTGCCTCCCACAACTGTGCCCCCAACCCTTCAGACCAGTTCTCTGGCCTTCCCCTCCTGCCACCATGGTGCTATTCTGAGCTGCTCATAAATCGTCAAGTTTGACTCATTTTTCTTCATAAATCCAGAGCTTCCAACCTCCTGTATGATTTGTGTTCTTGAATTATCCATGAAATTTTCAATGGCTCAGCTAACAGCCCAGCAGAGGTCCCGCTCAGCTTCTAGAAGCCACTAGAGGCTCAGGTAAGTGATGGTGGGGGAACCAAAGTTACGAGTGTGTGCAGGCTCTGGAGAGGGGACAAGCATCGGGGACGTGGCAAGAAACTTACAGAAAAGAGTGAGGGGGAGCCATTGGCCAGGTCTGGAAAAGCCATTCTGCCCCACCAAAGGAGGTGGAATCAGAGAGGGAAATGGTCTTAGCAGAGGTCACACAGCCTGTTCTTGGATTAAAGATATATCCCCTGGCATTTCTTAGAATCCAAGATCATCAATCAAAAAAAACAATAAAACCAGAAGAAAACTACAGATTCCCCTGGTTTTTCTTTTAGAACTTTTGTGTTAAAATATACATAATAAACGGAGAAGTCAGTGGCAGCCCACTCCAGTACTCTTGCCTGGAGAATCCCAGGGATGGAGGAGCCTGGTAGGCTGCAGTCCATGGGGTCGTGAAGAGTCGAACACGACGGAGCAACTTCACTTTCACTTTTCACTTTCAGGCATTGAAGGAAATGGCAACCCACAGTGTTCTTGCCTGGAGAATCCCAGGGACGGGGGAGCCTGGTGGGCTGCCATCTACGGGGTCGCACAGTCAGACATGACTGAAGCGACTTAGCAGCAGCAGCAGCAGACATAATAAAATTTTCCACTTTAACCATTTTTAAGTGTACAGTCAGTGGTATTAAGTATCCTCACATTGCTGTACAACCATCACCACCATCTACCTCCAAAGCTTCACGTAGTTTGCAGACCGAAAACCCAAACGCAGAAGGACAGGAGGATCAGCTCAGGGCTACGGAGCATGTCTAAAGCAGAGGCCAGGTTAGAATTTGCCCACCAGAGTATCACCCAGAGGCAGACACTTGTGGGCGCGGAGGGGAATATGTGTTCCAGAAGAGAAAGGGCCCTTCTCACAACTCTTCCCCACCCCACAGGGCCCCCCACCTGACAGGGAGCCCCTCCTCCTGTGCACCTGCTCATCCCCTCGCTCCATGAACTTGAGAAATGGCTCCAGCTGCATGGAGTCAGCAAACACAGCAGGGGCTCTGAGCCCCCCGGTGGCTTTATGGAAGCCATCCGTCCCCAGCTGAGAGCTAAAACATATCTACATAATAAGCTCTCCCCGACCCTGCCGCTCCCACCATCTCTCAGGAAACCTCGCCGAGACTCTGATTCTTCTCTTTTTTAATCAAAACCATGAATCGACACCACCCCTCCTCCCCCAAGTCAGGGGAAGGGTGGTGCTATTTAGACCAAGATGTGACACACGCTAGATTTAGGGCCCTGGAAGGGGCACAAGGATAAAATACATCTCCCCAACACACACATACACACACAGTGTGAGCATTTAATTACCTTGGGAAATCGCTTCCTGACAATAAATGCCACCCTACTCTCGCTGCTCCAGTCAGATGACTTTTGCTGGAATATTTGTCCCCATAATGAGCCCTTGGCCTCTACCTGAATAATTCATACACGGGTAGGGCTGGCGGAGAAGGCAATGGCACCTCACTCCAGTACTCTTGCCTGGAAAATCCCATGGATGGGGGAGCCTGGTAGGCTGCAGTCTATGGGGTCACTGAGAGTTGGACACGACTCAGTGATTTCACTTTCACTTTTCCCTTTCATGCATTGGAGAAGGAAATGGCAACCCACTCCAGTGTTCTTGCCTGGAGAATCCCAGGGACGGGGGAGCTGGTGGGCTTCCGTCTATGGGGTCGCACAGAGTTGGACACGACTGAAGCGACTTAGCAGCAGCAGGGCTGGATCTTGTAGGGAGGTTTCAGATGAAGTGGAGAAGCCAGGGAAAGCCCCCAGGGCTGGCCAAGGTGGGGGTTCAGGCTGGTCTAGCATGGGTGGGAAGGGAGAACGTCTCTCTGAGAAGATGATGACATTTAAGCTGACGGCCGAAAGTTTCAAAAGACCCAATCATGAGAAGAGGGAGAAGGGGGCATTCCCGGCCAAGGGAAAAGCATATGCCAGGGCTGCACACGCGGGCCACAGGTCTCAGGCCGCCTGCACCCTCTTGTCCAGGCTTGTCTCTTCTTGGAAAGATTTCCCTCTGCCTGGCTCACCACTACTCCTACCCACGAACAGAGAGCAGTGCTTCC
Source organism: Aepyceros melampus (assembly GCA_006408695.1). Classification (NCBI taxonomy): domain Eukaryota; kingdom Metazoa; phylum Chordata; class Mammalia; order Artiodactyla; family Bovidae; genus Aepyceros; species Aepyceros melampus. The sequence goes on from SJXQ01008443.1 coordinate 235,200, forward strand.
CAGATAACAAGGAGTTACCACCCCCCATCAGCCTGTGAGTTGGATCAGGAAACGTTATTTTATTGTATTTTATGTATTTATTTATTTGGCTGGGTTGGGTCTTAGGTGAAGCTGCGGGCTCTCTAGTTGCTCCTCGGCACATGGGATATTAGTTCCCAGGGATCTAATCCGTGTCTCCAATATTGGAAGGTGGATTCTTAACCACTGGACCACCAGGGGAGTCCCAGGGAATCTTATAGAAGAGGAAAGGGCAGGTTAGAGGGTCAGAGGACCCTCCTTCCAGAGGACCCTTCATTCCCACTGCCCACCAGACTCTGAGGGGAAATCAGGGTCCCGGCAGAACAGCCCAACGAGAAAGAGGGTGGCTCTGGAACAAGACGGCCTGACTGTACATCCTAGCTCCTTCCCTCACTGGCTGAACCAGGAGGGCAGCTCCGTTCACCTGGCCCAGCCTCACCTTCCTCACCTGTACAATGAGGTGAATGTTTCCCCTGCTTGATAAGGTTGCTCTGTAGAGTAAACGCATGGCACAGTGCCCAGCATATAGCAAGCACTCAAAAAAGAAAAAATGGCCATAAATAAGATTAGTGCTTTTCAGGTTCAGGCCAAGACAAGATTGGGCTTCTTAATTTGTCTTAAAAATGAAACACACACCCTCCGATCCACACATTCACGGTTTTTATGTAAACCAAACACTGTCTCCATCCTCTCCCCCTTCCTCCCCACCCTCTGTGAACAGCCAGAAACTACTGACCACTGCTCCACGGGAAGAAGGCGCCAGGTTGCTTGATGATCCATTAAGACGATGCACACAGTGGCTGTGTGCGCGCTGGATGGGGCCGCACAAATGGCTTCGTTGATGAAGGTGCTCTTAGAGCACCAACCCCATTACCTGATGTTCCCAGACGCTACTGGTCCCTCTACTTCTATTTTTCGGTTATAAGCAAGCAGCCGTACAGCTGCGAGCGGAGTCAGGGACAGACCTTCCTGCTGTAATCAAATGAAACTTACAACAAAGTTAATCAGCCACATGTGGGTGCTGTGTGTTATGATAATTCTGCTATTCGGAGAGAGAATCTCCTTGGTAAGCAACAGCTCAGAGAGGAAGCGCTTCTGTTTTTCTCCTTTGTCTGTTCTTCTGAATCTCTGAACGAGGGTGGCATTACCCTGAATCACAGGCGTGCGTGCTGAAAGTCATGTTCAGGAGATTCCAGACCCTGGACCCATCAGCCAGGGCTCTCTGCTGCCCTGCCTCCGCTCAGCACCCAGATTGGGTTTCCTTGGGTCTGCAAGTGTGTCTCTCCCATCCCTCCCTCAATCAGGGTGTCTAGAATGTCAGCTGACCCGCCAGTCTCAGGGAGGGAGGTACCAAAAACGTAGATTCTGAATTAGAATATCTCGGATTCCAGTCTTGACTCGGCCACTCACTAGCTACATGGCCTAGAATGAGTCCACTTATCTTCTCAAGACCTTAGTTTCCCCATCTGTACATGAGGTCAATGGAAGGATAAATGGGGACTTCCCTGGTGGTCCAGTGGTTAAGAATCCACTTTCCAATGCAGGACACTCGGGTTCAGTCCCTGGTTGGGGAACTAAGATCCCATATGCCAGTGGGAAATCAAGCTCATTGCCATACCTGCTGAGCCTGTGCTCTAGAGCCCAAGAACTGCGATGAAAAGCCCACACAGTTAAACAAACAAACAAACAAACAAACAACAACAAACGCTTTAACAGAATGGCACGTTGTACAAACCCTGGTATCAGATCCTTGGATTCAAATCTCAGCTTGGCTACCTGCAGGTTGTATGGCCTTCGGCAAGCCATTTGACCTCTGTGTGCTTCAGTCTCCTCATCTGTAAAATGATGAAACAGTAGAAAGAGTAGAAACAGTACCTCGCCCCCAGGGTTGCTGTGGGCATAATAGGAAAATGAAAGTGAAGTTGCTCAGTCCAGTCCTACTCTTTGTGACCCCATGGACTGTAGCCTACAGGCTCCTCCGTCCATGCAAGAATACTTGAATGGGTTGCCATTTCCTTCTCCAGGGGATCTTCTAGACCCAGGGATTGAATCTGGGTCTCTCACATTGCAGGCAGACTCTTTACTGTCTGAGCCATCAGGGAAGCTTCAGGCACAATAGGGATGTTACATAAAAAATGCTAAAAGGAATGTCTGACACGTGGAACACATCCAACAAATAGTTGCTATAGTGCTTGTTAACAGGACTACTGGTCCGGTGCTTGGCACACCTTAGGCACTCCTCTAAACACACAGGCTCCCCGCTCCCACCCAAAGGGATAGCCTGGGAGTCCCTGGAGCCCGCAGCCATGCCTACCTGGCTAGGAGGCAGTAACACTGATACTGGGCTTCCCAGATGGCTCAGTGGTAAAGAATCCATCTGCTAATGCAGGAGACACAAGTTGGATCCCAGGGTCAGGAACATCCCCTAGAGAAGGAAATCTCAACCCACTCCAGTATTCTTGCCTGGGAAATCCCATGGACAGAGGAGTCTGGAAGGCTACAGTCCATAGGGTCACAAAACAGTTGGACACGACTTAGTAACTAAACCACAACAATAAATGTGCTTCCTTGGGGATAAGGTAGGGCAAGGAAATCTGGACAAGGCAAGGGCAGGGAGGAAATCAGAGAGGTGGAAGGCCAGGGCTCAGGCAGGGCTGGCTCCAGATCTCAGGGCTGGGACTGGACAGAGCTGCTGGGCCCAAAAATGTGGGTCTTCACCCTTGCAACTCTGAGACGGAGATGCCTAGCAGCCCTGGTTGAAATGTGCTCCACTCGACTGTGAATGAATAATCGACAGTCTTTGATCCAAAATCACTGCAGATGGCGATTGCAGCCATGAAATTAAAAGATGCTTACTCCTTGGAAGAAAAGTTATGACCAACCTAGACAGCATATTCAAAAGCAGAGACATTACTTTGCTGACTAAGGTCCGTCTAGTCAAGGCTATGGTTTTTTCTGTGGTCATGTATGGATGTAAGAGTTGGACTGTGAAGAAGGCTGAGCACCAAAGAACTGATGCTTTTGAACTGTGGTATTGGAGAAGCCTCTTGAGAGTCCCTTGGACTGCAAGGAGATCCACCCAGTCCATTCTGAAGGAGATCGGCCCTGGGATTTCTTTGGAAGGAATGATGCTGAAGCTGAAGCTCCAGTACTTTGGCCACCTCATGTGAAGAGTTGACTCACTGGAAAAGACTCTGATGCTGGGAGGGATTGGGGGCAGGAGGAGAAGGGGACGACAGAGGATGAGATGGCTGGATGGCATCACTGACTCGATGGACATGAATCTGAGTGAACTCCGGGAGTTGGTGATGGACAGGGAGGCCTGGTGTGCTGCGATTCATGGGGTCGCAAAGAGTCAGACACGACTGAGCGACTGAACGGAACTGAACTGATCTTACACTGCTGAGGAGGAGAGGGGGAAGGCCATGAGGGGACTGGGAACTAGAAATGGGAAAGGAGGAGAGCCAATTACTTAACCCTTGAGACCCATCTGGACTGTCAAGTCTCCTCAGAGACAATCCCTATGGTCCGGATGCTGGCAGGCTCCCTGATCCTTCCTCACTAGGGGACCCTGGCCCGGACATCAGGAGCCACGTGAATACGATTGGCTCAGTGTATCAGGAAGCCCGGCAGGAAAGAGAACAGAAACGTGAAAGCCCTTAAGCTGTGAACGTGTGATGCTTTAGCAGCGTGGACAAATGATTTCCATTGCTGTCACTTGGATCTCATCTCACCAGTTGGCACACCACTCTTTCATCATCAGAAAACACTGAGAGAGCCCTTTCTACACCAGCCTGTGGGTGTGAATGGCACTAACAACACCCAAATATTGCTAGTTCTAAGAACCTGTCTGCCAACAGGGATTCAATCCTTTGAAAATCCCCTCCCTGCACCTGGCAGCCCCCAGAGGGTAGCTCACCCATGAATTGGTCTGTGTTTTCATTCCCTTGATTGCTTTCCAACTTTGCTATGACAAAACCCTCCAATAAATGAGGTAAGGGGTGGGCGGTTATGGTATCTTATTATTACTTTAACCAAGTATCACAGAGAACCTACCTTTTTTTTTTTTTTGGCTGCTCTGGGTCTTCATTGCAGCCCATGGGCTCCCTAGTTGTGGGGCTCAGGCTTAGTTGCCCTGCAGCATGCGGGATCTTAGTTCTCCAATCAGGGATTGAACTCACATCCTCTGCATTGGAAGGCAAACTCTTAACCACTGAACCAAACAAGTCAGAATCACAAGGCTTAACTCCTGCATCCTGGGTCTGTGCTTGTGGGACAAGGAGAGGGAGTTGGGGCTGTGCCTCCATTCTGTCAGTACCGCCTAATGTGGCTCCTGACAACACAGCACCTGCTCTGGGGAGTTTATTCAGATGCTGAGGGAGGGTCACGTGGGCTCTGTTATCAGATATGTGGCTTCCTGGGATGCCTGTGCCTTCTCGGGTCTCAGCACGATCCTGTGTGTCTCCTCCCTCCCTTCACAGAGATCTCTATGCAGAGAAGCCTTCCTTGGGAATCCCTATGGAAACTTCTCACTGAAACCAGGCTCAGAGCCAAAGTCCAGGCCCAGGGGTTTTGTCTCACTTGCTCGTCATCTGAGCCCCTGTGGGAACCGATAGCACAGTAATAGTCAGCCTCGGCCTCCAGCTGCAGCCCAGAGATGAGCAGGAGCCCCACGGTGGCTGAGGCATCTTTGGATCCAGAGAAGTGTNCTTAACCCTTGAGACCCATCTGGACTGTCAAGTCTCCTCAGAGACAATCCCTATGGTCCGGATGCTGGCAGGCTCCCTGATCCTTCCTCACTAGGGGACCCTGGCCCGGACATCAGGAGCCACGTGAATACGATTGGCTCAGTGTATCAGGAAGCCCGGCAGGAAAGAGAACAGAAACGTGAAGAGCCCTTAAGCTGTGAACGTGTGATGCTTTAGCAGCGTGGACAAATGATTTCCATTGCTGTCACTTGGATCTCATCTCACCAGTTGGCACACCACTCTTTCATCATCAGAAAACACTGAGAGAGCCCTTTCTACACCAGCCTGTGGGTGTGAATGGCACTAACAACACCCAAATATTGCTAGTTCTAAGAACCTGTCTGCCAACAGGGATTCAATCCTTTGAAAATCCCCTCCCTGCACCTGGCAGCCCCCGGAGGGTAGCTCACCCATGAATTGGTCTGTGTTTTCATTCCCTTGATTGCTTTCCAACTTTGCTATGACAAAACCCTCCAATAAATGAGGTAAGGGGTGGGCGGTTATGGTATCTTATTATTACTTTAACCAAGTATCACAGAGAACCTACCTTTTTTTTTTTTTTGGCTGCTCTGGGTCTTCATTGCAGCCCATGGGCTCCCTAGTTGTGGGGCTCAGGCTTAGTTGCCCTGCAGCATGCGGGATCTTAGTTCTCCAATCAGGGATTGAACTCACATCCTCTGCATTGGAAGGCAAACTCTTAACCACTGAACCACCACGGAAGTCCCTGGAGCACTTACTTTGAAGCTGGTACTATGCTAAGTACTCAGCATTCTCCTGCAGGGTGGGAAGAACTTACCCTCGATTGACATTATGTTCAGATTCAGGTAGGAGGGAACTTCCCAGAGTTCCTAGGAACTTCCAGCCTGCCAATGCAGGAGACATGAGACTCGGGTTTGATCCCTGGTTGGGAAGATCCCCTGGAGGAGGGCATGGCAACCCACTTCAGCATTCTTGCCTGGAGAACCCAATGGACAGAGGAGTCTGGTGGGCTACAGTCCACAGGGTTGCAACGAATCAGACAAATGAAGCGATTGAGCAATGCGTGCACACACACAAGCAGGGAGTCCCAGCTCAGTGTTGCTTGACTCGCAAAGGGTTAGAGACTAAATGAAATGATTCTTTTAGTCAACACACTCGGTTTTTTCCCTCTGGGGACACTTAGGCTCCCGATGTCAATGGGTTCTAGGGGTTGATGACCAGCCACACGCCTGTGCCCAGAACCACTGCCCCTCCAAACCTCAGGCATGCTAGACCAGCCAGCCCTCAACACTGGAACTCTTCAGCCCTTTGTGATGAATTCTCTCTCGGGGACCCCTCTGTCCTCCGGCATCCTGGCTTCCACTGCCCCTTCCATTGGTCCAGCAGACACAACTCTGAATATATAGCCTCAATTGTGAACAGTTAAAGGTTTGGGTCCCCTCACTCCACCCCAACTATGTCTTACTCTCCCATGAATCTATGGATGAAAACAGATTCTTGGGGTAAGAAGGGTCATTATTACACATGCCAGCTAGACCAGAGCCTAGGCCATTCTGGAGGCTGCTGTCTCACTCCCCAGTCCTGGCTGGCAGCCCCCACAGCCTCCCTGGACACAGCCCCTCCTGTGAGGAAAGGAGCATGCTCTAGTGGGAAGCTCTTAAGAGGATGAACGGTCCCCTTCTTGGACACCACCTCTGTCCACAGAGCTGGGCCTGCTCTTTGCTGAGCATGGCCATGTGAGAGCCCCATGGAGAGCTTCCTGGGAAGCAGGCATCCAGGCATGGGGACCTCAATCTGGCCCTTCTGGCTGGCACCCAAGGAGGGCGGGAAATGTAGACTTCTGAAGAAGGGGGTGGTGACAGTGAGCCACAGGGCCGCCTCGTACACATCCCCCAGATCTGACAACACATCCAGGCCTGGGTATGACCTGGAGGGCCCAGTCTTCACGGGACCCAGATTTCTGTGGTCTTCTGCCTCCTTCTTGAGGCCAAGTCCCATTCTAGGCCCCTGTTCTGATATCTGCAACCAAACCCTTGAGCTTGAGAGCTTGCCTCAATAGCTAACTAATGAAAGTGAAAAGTGAAATTTGCTCACTCATGCCTGACTCTGCGACCCCATGGACTATACAGTCCATGGAATTCTCCAGGCCAAAATATAGGAGTGGGTAACCCTTCCCTTCTGCAGAGGATCTTCCCAACGCAGGGATTGAACCCAGGTCTCCCGAATTCCAGACGGATTCTTTACCAGCTGAGCTACAAGGGGAGCTAACTAATAGCAATAACAAAACCAGAACCAAACACTGTGACTTATAATTCATTTAGTCTTCACACAACTTTGTAAGTACTATTATTAACTCCATTTAATGGATTTACAATACAGACATGTACCCTAAAGCTGATGGATGGCCTCAGTTAGTAACCCACCGCCTGCTCACAGACCTCCCCAAGGCCAGCCCCTCACCTGACACTTCTCCTAGGTGTCATCTAGGCCAGTGTGTGTCAAAGCTGAAGACTGGATCCGCCTGGCCTCTGCTAGATCCCTCCTCTGGGTTTTATTCCATCCTCAGAATGAGTACGGATGGTAAGCAGTACTGCCCCACTTTGTAGACACCAGCACTGATGCTCGGAAGCTTATAGGTCATGCTTACCACCCAGTTGGCATGTGGCAAAGCTAGGAAGTGTATGGCAGGCTGTCCTCAGGCTTTTGCCAACCCAGCATCCCTACTACACGGGCATCCAGTGTCCACAGTTGGCAGGCAGGCATCCCACCACTATCTTTCCTCTCTCCATAGCTCTGGTCCTGGGGTCTTTCTTCCAGGTGAGACAAGAGGCAAGTGGGGCCCGGGCAAACGCTGCAGGCATGAGGACTTGGGAAGATTCTCTGGACGGCTGCACCCCTCTTCCCTTCCTTCCCCGGGGAATCTTGGTGAGGAGAGACACATGGTGATGAAGGCCTCTCGTAAGACTAATAAGAAGCCCTTCAAGCTTGATGAGCCGGTCTTTTACTCCCTCATTGCCAGGCTCCCGGGCTCAGGTTGGCAGATGCCTCTCTGCCACCTGGATGAACGAGTCTCTTCAGCATCCTGCACTCTCATCCTGGGACCCCACTGGAAGTGGAAGGCTGGGTACACCCTCAAACCCTTGCCCTGTAACCCAGCATAGGAGAGCAAGAGTGCAGACTGGTCCTGCTTCCCACACCTACCCTAACCCTCCTATTTCCGTTTCATATAAATTAGCCTCCTTATGAGGAGAAGGCAATGGCACCCCACTCCAGTACTCTTGCCTGGAAAATCCCATGGATGGAGGAGCCTGGTAGGCTGCAGTCCATGGGGTTGCTAAGAGTCGGGCTCGACTGAGCAACTTCATTTTCACTTTTCACTTTCATGCATTGGAGAAGGAAATGGCAGCCCACTCCAGTGTTCTTGCCTGGAGAATCCCAGGGACGGGGGAGCCTGGTGGGCTGCCATCTATGGGGTCGCACAGAGTCAGATACGACTGAAGTGACTTAGCAGCACTAGCAGCAGCCTCCTTATGGGACCTCTCTGGTGATCGAGTGAAGAAGAATCTGCCTGCCTACGCTGAGCAGCAACTAAGCCTATGGCCACAACTACCGAGGCTTCATGCTGCAACTACTGAAGCTGGCGAGCCCTCGAGCCTGTGCTCTGCAATAAGAGAAACCACTGCAGTGAGAAACACATCACAAACAAAGTAGCCCCCGCTCACCAAAACTGGAGAAGACCTGCGTGCAGCAGTGGAAACCCAGCACAGTTCAAAGTAAACAAATAAATTTCTTTTAAATAAATAAGCCTCCTTAGGCCAGGCAGCAGGCCCACCTCCCGAGCTCCCTGATCCTGTAGCCAGTCTGTCAAACCTGGCCTCCCACTGCCCCTTGCGAGAGAAGGAGCCTTTCCTGAGCAGCTTGCCCGGCTCCGCGTCTGCCATGTGGGATGTGTCCCTCTGGTGGAGCTGGAGCCTCTCTGAGGCTCTTGGAAAGTGCAGTGGCTGCCTAAACTCCCTGCATCCAGGCCTGTGTAAATGCTGTGTTGTTTTCAGGGGACCCACTCCACCTTCCCTGCCCCCAGTTCTTTCTCGTGCTTCAGTGTGCACTACAGGACTTCCCTGGCATGTCCACTGCATGTCCTCTGCATGTCCACTGCAGGGGGTGCACGTTCGGTCCCTGGTCAGGGAACGGAGACTCCACATGTTGTGCTGTACAGCCAAAAACAAAAAAACACTGCAGTGAAAATGTAGATATCTTCATCCGTCTGTGGGCTTCCCCGGTGGCTCAGGCAGTGAAGAATCCACCTGCAATGCAGGAGAGCCCGGTTTGATCCCAGGGTCAGGAAGATCCCCTGGAGGAGGAAATGGCAACCCGCTCCAGTATTCTCGCCTGGGGAATCCCATGGACAGAGGAGCCTGGCGGGCTACAGTCCTCGGGGCCTCAAAGAGTCGGACATGCCTGAGCGGCTAACACTTTCATTCCTCACTTTCACCCGTCTGTAGCCGCCCACAGTCACCCGAGGTTCATTCTAACCTGCCTCAGTGCCCTCCACAATGCGCCTCCTGTTGCCATCCCCATCAGGAGCCCGAGCTCCTTGGCAGCAGGGCAGGGTCTTGCTGGCCCACACGGGGCCAGCACACAGTGGGCACTCAGGTCAGTTCTCCTTTTCCCTGGGGTGGGAGCCCTAGGAGGGGTGGTCCTCAAGCCTCTTAGATACAGCACTGCAACATGAAACAGGGACAAGGGCAGACTCCACCTAAAGCCGGGCACCGCGTGGGCACTCAGACCACACTCACAGACGGTGGGCAAGGACAGCATTTACCACCTAGAGCCGGGCACCGCGTGAGCACTCAGACCACACTCCCAGACGGTGGGCAAGGAGAGCCGGGCACCGCGTGGGCACTCAGACCACACTCCCAGACGGTGGGCAAGGAGAGCCGGGCACCACGTGGGCATTCAGACCACACTCCCAGACGGTGGGCAAGGACAGCCGGGCACCGCGTGGGCACTCAGCCACACTCCCAGACGGTGGGCAAGGACAGCCGGGCACCGCGTGGGCACTCAGACCACACTCCCAGACGGTGGGCAAGGACAGCCGGGCACCGCGTGGGCACTCAGACCACACTCCCAGACGGCGGGCAAGGACAGCCGGGCACCGCGTGGGCACTCAGACCACACTCCCAGACGGTGGGCAAGGACAGCCGGGCACCGCGTGGGCACTCAGACCACACTCCCAGACGGTGGGCAAGGACAGCCGGGCACCGCGTGGGCACTCAGACCACACTCCCAGACGGCGGGCAAGGACAGCCGGGCACCGCGTGGGCACTCAGACCACACTCCCAGACGGTGGGCAAGGACAGCCGGGCACCGCGTGGGCACTCAGACCACACTCCCAGACGGTGGGCAAGGACAGCCGGGCACCGCGTGGGCACTCAGACCACACTCCCAGACGGCGGGCAAGGACAGCCGGGCACCGCGTGGGCACTCAGACCACACTCCCAGACGGTGGGCAAGGACAGCCGGGCACCGCGTGGGCACTCAGACCACACTCCCAGACGGTGGGCAAGGACAGCCGGGCACCGCGTGGGCACTCAGACCACACTCCCAGACGGCGGGCAAGGACAGCCGGGCACCGCGTGGGCACTCAGACCACACTCCCAGACGGTGGGCAAGGACAGCCGGGCACCGCGTGGGCACTCAGACCACACTCCCAGACGGTGGGCAAGGACAGCTGGGCACCACGTGGGCACTCAGACCACACTCCCAGACGGTGGGCAAGGACAGCATTTACCCGGGCACTTACGAGGGTGCTGGTGCTTCACTGAGCACTTCACATCCATTATCCTATTTACTCGTCATAATAACTAAGTCACGTGGATACCATTAGGCCCATTTTCAGGTGGGGAAATGGAAGATCAGAGAGGTTAATTAAGCTGACCGAGCTGAGACAGCTACTCAGTGGCAGAGCCGATACTCAGGTCTGCCCTTGGAGTTGCTCGCCCGCCCACCCTGGGCATTCACACCCACCTCCAGTGGCAGTGTTCCCCTTGCAGTTTGGGTCTGAGGTCTGTGTGAGTCCTCAGAGGACCAGAGGCTCAGCCAAGACGGACAGCACCACCCCTGCCCCGTGAGCCGGGACTCAGACTGCCAGGGTACCCCATCAAAGGTAAAACACCCTGGTCAATCACAGAGTCAATTCTCCAGCTCCAGGAGATGAGCCTCACCTGTCAGATGAAAGCCTTATCCCTGGCACCCAACCACCTGCAAAAGGTAATTACAGGGAAGCCCAGGCCTTGGAGGCGGCTGAAACTCCCCACTGGACCCCACAGGCGCACCTGGCCCTGCCTCCCTCAGCTCCACCCACCCAGGCCTCTGTTCTCTTCCTGAACCTGCCTGCCTTGCTGCACCAACCCCCCAGGCCTTGATAATCCCACCCCCGGACAACCCAGAGGAAGAGGGGTCATCCTCCCTGGCCCTAAGACTCAAGGACTGCACGGCCAGTGGGGGAGGTTCCAAGCTGGAGGTGAACTGATGGGGGCTCAGGGCCACAACACTTAAAAGAACTTCAAAGTCACTTTTAAAAGAAGGGGATGGTGGGACTTCCTTGGCAGTACAGTGGTTAAGACCCTTAGTTTCCAATGCAGGGGACGTGTGTTCAATCACTGGTTGGGGGACTAAGATCCCACATGCTCTGTGGTGCAGCCAAAAGATAAAACATAAATTTAAAAAAGAGTGTGATCACAAGAAAATCACTTCATCTTCTGAGCTTCCAAGAGCTCACCTGTAAAATGGGTGGGACTCCTGGCAGACCTGTCTCAGATGCTGCTGTCAAATTTATGGCCATGAGGGAGCCCTGTTAACCACAAGCTGGCACTTGCCACGGGTGCCCGCCATCTACCTCTACAAGGCTTAAATCATGTGCTGTTGCAACTGCTGATTTTCAACAGCTCTTGAAGGAGTTCAAGGTGGAGAGCAGAAACGAGGCACTCTGTTCTCTGGGAAAACGGGCAGGGCAGGTCCTCAGATACTTAGATATTCTCAGGAGCTAATTTTATGACCCAATTCTTATATTTCTTCATGTAGAAAAGCACAGAAATCCTTCATGCTGATGACTGTTTCTTGTGACTAGCAGAAGCTTCGTGAGACCAGCAGAAACTTTGTGCAAAAAATACGTGTTTCTATTTGGTGGTGAAGTCGCTCAGTCGTGTCCAACTCTTTGCGACCCCGTGGACTGTAGACCACCAGGCTCCTCAGTCCATGGAATTTTCCAGGCAAGAGTACTGGAGTGGGTTGCCATTTCCTTCTCCAGAGGATCTTCCCAACCCAGGGATCGAACGTGGGTCTCCTGCACTGCAGGCAGAGGCTTTAATCTCTGAGCCAACAGGGAAGATAGCTAAATAGGACATGGAAGCAACCTATATATGTGTCTGTCATCAGATGAATGAATAAAGAAACTCTGGTACATATATACAATGGAATATTACTTAGCCATAAAAAGGGATGCATTTGAGTCAGTTCTTTTGAGGTGGATGAAACTAGAGCCTGTTATACAGAATGAAGTAAGTCAGAGAGAGAAAAACAAATATATTAATGCATATATATGGAATCTAGAAAAATGGTACTGATGAACCTATTTACAGGGCACCTATGGAAACACAGACATATAGGGACTTATGGACACGGGCACGGGGGAGGAAGGAGTGGGTGGGACGAACGGAGAGAGTAACATAGAAGCATATACACTACCATGTGTGAGACAGAGAGCTGGACCATAAAGAAAGTTGAGCACCGAAGAATTGATGCTTTTGCACTGTGGTGCTGGAGAAGACACTTGAGAGTTCCCTGGACTGCAAGGAGATCCAACCAGTCCATCCTAAAGGAGATCAGTCCTGGGTGTTTATTGGAAGGACTGATGCTGAAGCTGAAACTCCTGTACTTTGGCCACCTGATGCAAAGAACTGACTCATTTGAAAAGACCCTGATGCTGGGAAGGATTGGGGGCAGGAGGAGAAGGGGACCACAGAGGGTGAGATGGTTGGATGGCATCACCGACTCGATGGACATGAGTTTAAGTGAACTTGGGAGTTGGTGGTGGACAGGGAGGCCTGGCGTGCTGCAGTTCATGGGGTCACAAAGAGTTGGACACGACTGAGCGACTGAACTGAACTGAGTGGGAATTTGCTGTGTGACTCAGGGGACTCAAACCAGGGCTCTGTAACAACCTAGAGGGGTGGGATAGGGAGGGAGGTAGGAGGGGGGGTCAAGAGGGAGGGGACGTATGCATGCTGTGCTGTGTTTAGTCACGAAGTCATATCCAACTCTTTGCGTCCCCATGGTCTATAGCCTGTCTGGCTCCTCTGTCCATGGGATTCTCCAGGCAAGAATACTGGAATGGATGGCCACACCCTCCTCCAGGGGATCTTCCCAACCCACATTGCAAGCAGATTCTTTACCAGCTGAGCTACCAGGGAAGCCTCAGATGTATGTATACCTATTGCTGATTCATGTTGACATTTGGCAGAAACCAACACAATACTGTAAAGCAATTATCCTTCAATTAAAAATAAATAAATAAGTTTGGTGAAAAAAATACATGCTTAATTGCATGTATTTCACCTTTACCAAAATCACATATGTACCATCCTCAGAGCAGTCTCTCAGAGCTAGCTGAGGTGCTGTCTCCCAGGCTGCAGTCCTCATATTGCTCCAAATAAAACTTAACTTGCAACTCTCACACTGTGCCTTTTTTTTTTTTTCAGTCGACACTGCTGTGCGGAGTTCAAGCAGCACATTTGGGGGAAAAATGTGCAAGAACTTGAGGGTCATGCAAATGTATGGGTCTGTGACAGTTCATTGTCGCAGAGGGCTCACGTGGAGCAGGCACGATTCTCAGTGCCTCATGCATAGTAACTTATTCCATCCTCAGAGCAACCCTCTGAAGTGGGAACAATTATCCCATTCTACAGATGGGAAAAGTGAGACCCTAGGCAGTGTGCAGCTGTGCCCACTTGTGCAAGAGGACAGTATGGCACCAGGCTCTGCTCTGACCACAAGACCACACTGCCTCTCTAGAGCTATGGTCTGAAGGGGAGAAAGGAGGTAGGGAGTCAGCCAGTCTGGACAAGATGGTCAGAGGGAGCTGCCCCTGGAAAAGCACCTGCTATGTGTCAAGCACTTTCCTCACCTCTCTCTTAATTCAGCAGCCCAGGCAGTGGGGTATAGGGGTGGGAGCAGGTGTCCCAGTCTCGTGGGTGCACCAGGAGTCGGAAGGCAAGAAAACCCAAGGTCTCTTGGTTGGTAGGGACTTGAACAGGGTCCTCTCATGTCCCTTCCTGGTTACTTCCAGCCCATCCCAGCTGTGTCTTCCTGAGCCTAAACACCCTGCACCCCCTGCACGTCTGGTGCCTGGGGGATGGGCAGAGAGGTGGCCAGAGGCTGGACGCGGACCACGCCCTGCCTTACACGCCCTGGCACAGGGCTCCCATCTCTCCCTGCCCACGTGGCCACCGACTCCCACCTCCTCTCCCCATGGCCACATCCAAACCGTGTCTTTAGGGCACACATCAGGGCCCTGCAGAGTGAGGCCTGGCGTGGCCACAGCCTGGCACTGGACAGCTTTGGAATGTGGTGAAGGCCTCCCCCCTGAGCCAGCCTGGCCTTCAGCATCCCCAGGTGCCCCTGCCCAAACATTCAACTGTGCTCTGGCTGCCCTCAGCCGCGATTGCCCCTCCCTCTCCCCCACCTAACCCTGAGAGCAGCTAGGCTCCTCCAGGCTCTACAGAGGGTCTGTGGGGTAAGGCTGCCCCCCACAGGCAGTCAGGGGAGGAGGTTGCTTCGCTCGGAAATTTCTTTGTATGCAAGGGGGTAGGGCGGGGATCTGTCAGAATCTCTTTGTTGGATTGTCCCTGGGACCCGGAGGCTGGGAGAAACCTGTTTAAAGGCTATTAGGAGCAGGTTCAGAGTGGTGGGGGCGGGGGCATGGGTGGAGGGGTTCAAAGTCCTGCATATAACCCCTGAGTCAGAACCCTACTCCCCCTAACCCCGTGCAGGCTAAGAGGTCATAAGCCACCCTCTAACACCACCCTTTTCACTGTCCCTAAAGATCCCACCCTATGGGCACCACATCCCACCACCCCTAATTGTCTAGAAGTGCCTCCTGGGATCTACCCAGAATCTTTCCTGCTGTAACTGAAGCCCAGGTCCAAATGCTCTGGTCCTAGTTGGTCAGGAGAGGGGAGATGAGTGAGTGAGCACAGTGTCACACCCCTAGGGCTGTCTGAACTGGAGAAGGGGCATAGCAAGTTTTGGAAGGGAGCCAGTGGGGTGGAGAGAGCCTCAGGAGAAATCTTCAGTCCAAGGGCAGCAAAGCGGAAAGCAGAGCATCTCCTGAAGACGGATCTCTCCGCTGCCTTTGGCTCAAAGCTCCATTTGCATAAAGAAACTATCCTCACTGCTCTTTTGCCTAATTGGCAAGGAGCACCTGCCCACATGGACAGGAACCACCGCTAAGCAGCTCATAAAAGCTGGTGTGAGCCCACTCCTTGGCAGGACAGGACCGCAATGTGGCCGTTTCTTCCCGGCATGACCTGATCCCAATCCCAGGTCTACCACTTCTCTGAGTCACAGTTTCTTCATTTGTTAGGGAGGAGGAATAATTCTTGCCTTATTTGGTGCTTTAAAAGATTTCAATGCAGTAGCATGTTGGAAGGTTTCCACGCAAAGCTGGGGACATGCTCAGTGCCCCACACACATCCAAGAACAAGGTCTTTGAGGGATGGCTCCACTGGGCTCCAAACCATCTCAGCCAACTAATTCAGTGTTCTTGGGGAAATTACTTACCCTCAAGACTTCCCTGGTGGTCCAGCGGCTAAGACTCTGAGCTTGCAATGCTGGGCATCACGGTTCAACCCCAGGTCAGTGAAATAGATCCCACATGCCATAACTAAGCGCTCACACGCTGCAGCTAAAGAGCCCGCATGCCACAGTTAACACCTGTGCAGCCAAATAAATAGATATTTTAGAAAATCACTTGCCCTTTTACCCAATGCCCACCACAAGGCTATAATTCCACTTAAGTAAGGCAGTACATGTAAGAGTCCCTGGCACACAGTAGGTCTGTGCTGAATCAGGATTATTGGTAACCAGTGCCATCAACCTATCTTCCAGCAGAGCAAGGAACCCTGACACTTCGGGTTGACATGCTGAAGCCAGCTGAGGGGTTTCCCAATGGCGCCTCCAATTTCCAGTTTCCCTCATCTGAATAGTCCCATCCACCACCCAGGTGGCAACTAGGGGTTAAGAACCCACCTGCCAATGCAGGAGACATGAGAGACAGGGGACCCATCCCTGGGTCAGGAAGATCCCCTCACTCCAGTATTCCTGCCTGGAGAATCCCATGGACAGAGGAGACTGGTGGGCTACGGTCACAGAGAGTCAGACGTGACTGAAATGACTTAGCACAGCACGCACCATGTTTCAGGGCCCTGGATTCCAGGGTCAGAACCCCTGAGCCCTCATCAGGGCAGAAGCAAGATGAGCCTGTGGACCCATGACGTCACCACTGGTTCCCTTGGAGTCAGTGTGGACAAGTCAGCACCCTGGCTGCATCTCAGACCCACACCCAGTGCTGCGCTCACCCCAAGCTCCAGCTCTGAGACCCTTACATCAGCTGTACTCTATGTCTCTCTGAGCCCAGGAACCAGCAGGAGGACAGGAAGGGTGAGCTTCTGCCTGGCTCTGTTCAGGGCTCTGTCCTGGGGAGCCTCCAGAGCTTGCCTGTCCTTTGGCTAAGAGGATCCTTCCGAGCCCCCAGACCTAAAAGAGTCAGGTCATGGCTGGAGACCCATCCACTTCTAAGGAGAGAGCCATGGCATCAACTCAACAGGACCACTCACAGGTTAGAACAAGGAGTCATCAGCGAAACTTGAAGAGGATCTCAGACCTACTGAGTCCTGGGCCAGAGCCTTGCCCTAGTACCTGCCTCTCTCCTGAGGCTAGGAATGGCTTCACTGAGCTGGGGAGCCCTGTCTCTACCGAATGTCACTCGGTGCTAGAGTGCACTGCAGATCTGAGTTCAAATCCTGGCTCTTCTACTTCCTGGTTGAGAAAAACCCCCTCAAGATCTCTGAGCCTCTGTTTTTCATCTTTAAATGAGAACATAATTGCTTCTTCTCAGGATGGCTGTGAGGATTCTGGGAGATAACGGAGAGGAGTTTGGGACAAGGATGTAGCAAGTGCCTGGTACCTAATGAGCATACAATACGGGGAAGCAGTTTCCACGGCCACCCCTCTGTAAGCTGTCTTCTTTCACACATACCCAGATGCACATACACCCCATGTGCACAAACACGCCCACTCAAACATATATACACACAACACACACTGCGAATATTCATAAAAGAGAAAAACTTCAAGCCAGCAAGCTGGGGCTTGGTCCCATCCCTGCACACCTCTGCTTTTGATGGTACTAGACGGAGAGAGACAGGGAAGCGGGAGAACAGGAAGAGGACAGGACCTGAGAGGGGACAGGGATTCACCCAGAAGTGAACAGTCAAAGGGACAGGGGAGAGGCAGTCCTCCTTGCCTCTCCTCCAGCCCCTGCTGGTCACCGAGCAACAAGCCTCTCTCCAGAATGTTTCCCACACTGCTGAGAGTCTTCTGCCCAGCAGTGCCCTCCATAACATCCCCTCGCCCTTCTCCTCCCAGCACAAGCTGCCCTCACCTGCAAATCCACGCCTCCCCTGCCCTCCAGGCCCACCTCCCAGGGCCAGGAGAACTGCAGGAAGGGACAATGGCCAAGGTGCTAGGCTCTGGATAAGGGATGACTATCTGGGTGTCCCACGTGGAGGGGAGGGGCCATCAGCCTGGGATAGTCAGGATCAGGCCCCAGGACGAGGCCCCTAACCCCACCCTGAGAAAGGACAAAGGAGAGGACACAGGGCCACCTGAGCTTTCGCTTCAGAAGGTACAGCTGTGAAAACCCAGAGCTATTTAATGTCTGGGATCAGAGTTTTGGGGAAAGCCAGAGTGGAAGAGGGAAAAAAAGAGGAAGACTGTTGCGCTTATACTGTGTGCCAAACAGTTCACACACACACACACACACACACACACACACAGTCTCTATCCACAAACCCCTTCGAGGTTGGGACTTGGAACCTCACTTCACCCTCAGAGCAGCCAAGCCCTTGAGAGCGAGGTCCCTTCCCCTTTGGTCAAAGAGCACATGGGCAGCAGCCCTGGGGTCGGAACTCAGACCTGCCTGGCCTCAAGGCCTGGAATTTCAGGGCTAAGTGCCCTCCTCTCCTCTCGGGGAATGGTGATGTCCACGTCCCACCAGCCCTAGGCTCTGGGCCCCCGTGGAATCACTGGGCTCCTCCAAGGGCTTCCCCAAGCCCCGGGGTCTCTAACAGGCAACAACCAGCCACCCCAGGAGACCTCCTTGCACTCCCGGCAGTCCTGAGCTGCCTCTGAGAGGCCAGGGCTCTTTATTACTGATCCAGCACCATTCCAAGAGGTAGGCTCTGCACATGGCGGGCGGGATGGCTGCTGGCTCTATGGAGAGGCGGAGATGGAAACAGAAGTATTAGCTGAGTGCCCCTCATCCAGGCAGCCAGGCCCCTCAGGGCAGGGTATGGGGTCGGCTGGCGGCATGGAGGCTCCCTGCCCAGGACCTGGGTGTGGGGTGGGCACCTGCTCCCCCATCTGCAGCCTCACACCCTCCCTGCATCCATCCTCTGTCCACTGCTTCACAGCCCCCTGAACACGCCTCCCTCCCCCAACCTTCATGCCATCCCAGGCTCACTCTGTTACCCATTTCCCCATCAGCTCCTCCTTCTTCCTGTAATTCATCAGATCTCACTGCTGGCTGCACATTAGAATCACCAGGGAGATTCTGACTCCATAGGTCTGAGCAGGGCCTGGGCATCAGCATTTTTTAAACCTTGTCTAGGGATTCTAGTGTGCCAACTGGAGGAACGCCCACTTTTTATCAGACCTCAGGTCAGAAGTCAACGCTTCTAACCATCCCTCTATCCCCCAGCCTGGGCTAGATGCTCCTCTGAGCTCCCGGGTTCCCTGATACCTCCACCTATTGACAGCCTTATCAAAAAACACTATAATTGACGTTATTGCAAGCTTGTCTTACAAAGACTACAATCAACTCCAAGGCCAGAACTGGGTCTTGTTCAGTGTTATATCCCCAGCACAAAGCCTCTATGCAGAAGCTTCAGAAATGTTGAATGGATGGACGCACACATGGATGGATGGATGGATTCATGAATTCATGGATTCATGGATGCATGCATGAATGAACGAAGGAACCCAGGTGCTAATGCTCTGCTCACCGGTGTCTCTTCCTCTTTTTCCTCAGATAAACCTCCCAGACTGCTAAGCTACCCAAGTCCCCTTTGCTTAATAATCCCACTCCAGCTGCCCAGCTGTTGCCTACACAAGGGTGCCCACCACACCAACCTGGGTAAACCTCTCAGATCATTCTAACTGCTCCAGAAATCTCTCCTGCTCCAGGAAACCCCCAGGGTAAACCAGGTGGACCCCAACAATTCTAGATTTAGAACACTGTGGTTACCTGCCCCCACACCTGGTCTTGGAGGGTCTGGGCTGGACTGACCTCAGAGGTAACAGTCGGCAGTAAATCCAGGACAAGAATCAAGAGATATGATGAGCTCCTGCCACCAATTTTCTGTGTGACCCTGAGCCAGTCACTTAACCTCTCTGGGCCTCCGGTTTCCCATCTATAAAATGAGGGAAATAACAGTACTCTTCTCAGAGACTTCCCTGATGGCTCAGTGGATAAGAATCCGCCTGCCACTGCAGGAGACACGGGTTCAGTCCCTGATCTGGAAAGATCCCACATGCCGTGGAGCAAATAAGTCCGTGCGCGGCAACTGCTGATCCTGTGCTCTGGAGCCCGGGAGCCACAACTACTGAGCCCACGAGCCACAGCTACTGAAGCCCTACTCCCTAGAGCCCACGCTTTGCAACAAGAGAAGCCACCACAGCTAGGGAGTTCAGTCTGCTCACCACAACTAGAGACAAGCAGGCACAGCTATGAAGACCAGCACCGCCAAAAATTAAAAAAAATAAAATAATAGTACCCTCCTGAGAGAGTCGCTGTGGATAAGGAAATGACAGCCCACTCCAATATTCTTGCCTGGGAAATCCCATGGACAGAGAAGCCTGGAGGGCTCCAGCCCATGAGTCACAGAGTCGGACAGACTTAGCGATGGAGCAACAACATAGAGCTGCTGTGAGAATTAATGAGTTAATAGATCTAAGGCCTTAGAGTTGGACCGGGCACAGAGTAAGTGCTACAATCAAAGCACTTGGTTAACTATTTTTTGTTGCTGTTGTTTGTTAACTAGTCTTATCTACCAGTTGAATGTTAACCACTGGACTGAAGGCCTGTCCAGCCGGATGCATTATATTATTACATCATTGGCCCAAGCCCCAACCTGTGGACAAGAACCACCAAGGGACAGTGACTGGCGGTGGCGAGCCCAGGCTGCTCCCCCACCACGACCAGAGTGGAGGATGGCCCACACAGCAGATGCCAGCCCCAAAGCCCAGACCCACCCACCCTGCCACCAGGACCAGCAAAGAACCTTTTCAAACCGTCACGGCCGGGCACTGCCCTGGTGGTCCAGTGGCTAAGACCCCAAGCTCCTGAGGCAGGGGGCCCGGGTTCGATCCCTGGTCAGGGAACTAGATCCCACGTGCTGCAAGTAAGAATCCGCAAGACACACCAAAGACTGAAGATCCCACATTTGGGCTGGGTCTTCCAAAGATCTTCTGGCCACTAAGACCCAGTACAGCCAAATAAATAAAAATAAACATAAAAAAAATCATGGCCACCAGAGCCCCTCAGTTGTTTCTCCTGCTCACTTCTCAGCCTCTATCCCCTTCTCACTGAAGCCCAGTTAGATTCTCTCCACACCTTCTCCTCTCCCCTTAAACAGACGGGAGCATCAAAGCGCGAAAAACACTGAAATTGGCAAACACAATGTCTCTCCAGAGGTGACAAATTTGCTGCAGTCTGTACTTCCAAGCAGCTGCAGCTCCTGACCAGTTCCAAGGCAGGCTCCCCACCCCTACTGACCAGCTTCTCATAGGCACAGCGCCCCCTTTCCCTCCGCCCCTGCAGGGGGGCTCACCCTGCATCTTCACTCTAGGGGTAAGCGGGCTGCAGAGGGGAAGGGTCAGAGCTAGGGCAGAAGGCAGAGGAGAGAACCAGGGGACAGGCCCCCAAGGTTCGATCCACCACACCTGTTCAGCCAAGGTCACACAGAGCAGCTGACAATGAGCCTGAGATGGGCTTGTTTGTTAAAGCTCTGCCTCCAATAAACAGTAACAACATAACAGAGCCCAGCATGCATGTAGAGGCGGACCACCTACTGGAATTACAAAATCTCAATTACTCCTCGCTTCCCTCCACCCTGAGAGCTGAGGGAACTTTCTTCCCGTTTTACAGATGAGAGCTCTCCTAAGAGGGGCCATGGGACTGGCCCAAAGCCATGCGGTTAGTAGGGCATTTTAAAATTAATTTTTATTGGCGTATAGTTGCTTTACAACATTGTTAGTTTCTACTGTACGGCAAAATGAATCAGCTCTATGCATACATACAGCCCTTCTTTTCTGGATTTCCTTCCCGTTTAGCTCGCCGCAGAGCACTGAGCAGGGTCCCCTGCGCTATATACTAGATTCTCTTTAGTTGTCTGTTTCACACATGTTATCAATAGCGTGTACATGTTAATCCCGGTCTCCCAATTCATCCCACCCCACACTCCTTTTTGGTATCCATACGTTTGATCTCTACATTTGTGTTTCTACTTCTGCTTCACAAATAAGATCAGCTATACCATTTTTCTAGATTCTACATATATGTGTTAATACATATTTGTTTTTCTCTTTCTGACTTACTTCACTTCTTATGACAGCCTCTAGGTCGATCCACATCTCTACAAATGACCCAATTTCATTTCTTTTTATGGATGAGTAATAATATTTCACTGCATATATGCCATTGACCCTCTCACCTCCCTGACTTCAAAGCTGACATTCTTCCCAACCACATCCCATGACCTTGGGTGCCTCTAACAATCTTAATTTTTCTTTTCTGCAAAATGGTTTGGTCCAGTGTTTCTTAAAATATTTTTTTTTCAATGTATGCCCTGTTTAACTAACATTAAAATCTCATACCCTTTCTGTGATCAGTATTATGAAAAACAATAAAGGGTTTAGGAGTTTGCTTGTTTTCCAAAAAAAATTCTGTTTTCCAAAGAAGAGATTCATTTCCAAAGATCATAAGGCTGAATTTGCTTTTTCACGTGTTAACTCTTCCCAGGTCCCAGGAGGTTCCAATGTGCATCCGCAGGAGAACCAGGGTCTCCATGGCTCACCCACCGCACTGAGTTGGGAAACCCTGGGCTCAGTCTCTTGGGGGTTACCACTGCTCACACCGGAAGAGAGGCAGCAGAAACTTAGTTAGGGATGCCCCTCTGCAGGGGGACTCCAGGCAAGTCACTTCTCTCCAAACTTAGGTCTGTAACATGGGAATAATAATACCAGTTCCTAGCAGTGTTACCAGGATTAAATGAGTGAATACCTGTAACACACCTAAAACATTGCCTGACCCTCAGCACTCAGTAGGTGTTAACCATGTTAGGTTGTAGGGATGTTTTATCCAGGTCATCATTTGCCTGCCCCCAGGGCAATTCCTGTAGCAAGTGCCTGAGCCTTCACTGGGTCCTGGGAGATCACCTGGGGGACATGTTACATTACTACAGCCTCTCGATGGTCAGGAAGACCCAGGATTGAGACCTCCTGGTGGTTCAGTGGTCAAAAATCCACCTTCTAATACAGGGGATGTAGATTCAATCTCTGGTTGGGGAACTAAGATCCCACGTGCTATGGGGCAACTAAGCTTATACGCTGCAACTGCAGAGTCTGAGAGCCGCAACTGGAGAGCTTGAACACCACAACAAAAGATCCCGTAGAGAAGGCGATGGCACCCCACTCCAGTCCTCTCGCCTGGAAAATCCCATGGGCGGAGGAGCCTGGAAGGCTGCAGTCCCTGGGGTCACTAAGAGTCAGACACGACTGAGCGACTTCACTTTCACTTTTCACTTTCCTCCATTGGAGAAGGAAATGGCAACCCACTCCAGTGTTCTTGTCTGGAGAATCCCAGGGACGGGGGAGCCTGGTGAGCTGCCGTCTATGGGGTCACACAGAGTCAGACACGACTGAAGCGACTTAGCAGTAGCAGCAGCAAAACACAAAGACCCGGGTGCCACAACTAAGACCGAGGCAGCCTAGTTAATTATAAAAAAAAAAAAAAGAAAGAAAGACCCAGAATTATTGTGGATCCCATGATCTGTGAGAATCAAAACAAATCACAGCCTCTGATTTATTTGGGTTTGAGTTCAAATATGAAGGACTTCTGGGTTTTTTTGTATTTGAGGAACTAGCCATCTGGGAAAATTTTTTTAACTTAGATCTTTACCTCACTCCACACACCAAAATAAATTCCAGATGGATCTCAGATTTAAACATAAACAATGAAACCATAAATGTGCTAAAACAAAGAATCTTCAAGTGGGCAAAACACCATTATAAGTAGGACACAAAACCCAGAAACCAAAAGAGAAAAGATGAATGAATTCAACTACATAAAATGGCTTGTTTTTACATGAAAAAAATGATAAACAAAATTAAAGACAAATGATAAGATCAAGGAAAATACACTTTAAAACCTATTTCAGAAAAGGCCTATCTATGGCCATACCACCCCGAACACTCCTGATCTCGTCTGATCTTGGAAGCTAAGCAGGGTCTGGCCTGGTTAGTACTTGGGTGGGAGAAAAGTGCTAATTTCTTAAAGAACTGGAAATGAATGAGAAAATGCCAAAGACCTAGTTTTTTTAAATGGGTAAAGAATATGATAAGACAATTCACAGAAAAGGACAAAAATAGCTCCCAGACATATGATAAGATCCTCAACTTCATTAACAAGGAAACACACAAAACCTGGAGCGGGATGTCAGTGGCTTTTCATCTGCCTTTTTTTAAAAACTGTCAATTATACTTCAACAAAGCTAGAACATTTTTTTTCATTTTAAAGTTTGTTAAATCTTTTGGAGAAATAGGAAGTCTCACACTTTGCTAGTGTGAATTGACACAACGTATATGGAAGACAATTTGGCAAAATTTGATTCAGCACCTCCACTTCTAGAAATTCATCCTACAGATTTCATTCCATGTGTACAGAATGATTTACGTACAAGGGTATCATTGTATAATAAATCCAACCAGTGGGAATAATTAACCTAACGAGGAACCATGGGCAAAATTACTTAACCTCTCTGGGCCTCAGTTTCCTCATCTGTAGAATGGGGATAATAATGGAAACTGCCTCAGAGATCGTTGTCAAATATGCACGAAAGGTGGGGTGTAGTAAGTGCTCAGCAAATATTACCATTCGTATCACTATTATAATTAATGTGGTTATTAGTGGAACCTAAACTAGAGACTGGCTCTCTTGGTAGGAGTGAGGGGTTTGAGAATCACTCATTATCTTCCTTTAAGGAGGAATCTCGGGAAGGCAAAGTGAGATTCCAACTGTGGCTGAGTAAGTAGAAACCCAGTCTTTGTATTACGACCTTTGTAGTATAGAAGCTTCCCAGGTGCCTCAGTGGTAAGGAATCTGCCAGTCAATGCAGGAGACGCGAGTTCAATTCCTGGATCAGGAAGATCTCCTGGAGAAGGAAATGGCAACCTACTTCAGTATTCTTGCCTGGAGAATCCCATGGACAGAGGAGCCTGGCAGGCTACAGTTCATAGGGTCGCCAAGAGTCGGACACGACTTACTGACTAAAACAACAGCAACAATTACATAAGCCTGGTCAGCAATATGAGCAGGAAAAATGGCTTTCCCAGAAGCAAATCTTGACAATGCCCGCCCTGCTCTCATCCTGGGAAGAAAGCATTTTGGCTAAGCAAACTGAACCATTCCTCCTTTCTTGGAAAGTCTACCCAGGTGGTGGATGAAAGCCCTGCTTAATTGAGGCCAACTAGTAATGACAGTGACAGCTAACATACATTTATTTATTTAGTTATTTGGTGCACCACGCCTTAGTTGCAACACACAGGGTCCTCGATACTCATTGCAGAATACAGGATCTTTATTTGCAGCATGTGGGATCTAGTACCCTGAACGGGGATCAAACCCAGGTCCCTTGTATTAGGAGAGCAGAGTCTTAGCCACTAGACCACCAGGGAAGTCCCCCTAACAGCTAACATCTTGTGGTGTGTTTTCTAAATGCCATACGGGCTAAGCACTTAACATAATAATAATATTCATTATTCCTCATACTAGTCCATCCGGTAGGTTTATTGTTGCTCTTGTTCAGTCACTAAATCGTGTCTGACTCTTTGCAACCCCACGGACTGCAGCACGCCAGGCTGCCCTGTCCTTCACCATCTCCCGGAGCTTGCTCAAACTCATTGAGTCAGTGATGCCATCCTACCATCTCATCCTCTGTCACCCCTTCTCCACTTGCCCTCAGTCTTTCTCAGCCTCAGGGTCTTTTCCAATGAGTCAGCTCTTTGACATTACGTGGCCAAAGTATTGGAGCTTTAGCTTCAGCATCAGTCCTTCCAATGAGCATTCAGAGTTGATTTCCTTTAGGATTGACTCCTTGCTCTCCAAGGCACTCTCAAGAATCTTCTCCAACACCAGAGTTCAAAAGTATCAGTTCTTTGGTGCTCAGTAAGGTGATGGACAGGGAGGCCTGGCGTGCTGCGATTCATGGGGTTGCAAAGAGTCGGACACGACTGAGCGACTGAACTGAACTGAATGAACTGAAAGTTTACTTACTCTTCCTGTTTTATGGAAAAGGAAACTGAGGCTGTCACTTGGGGATATTCACACAGCAGATAAGTGACAGAGCCCACACTTGGGCCTGCGTCTCTACTGCACCAGCCTTGCCCAGGTAGGCATTTCATTGTATTTCTCTGCTTAAACCACAGGGCAGCATCTTGGCTCACGTGCACCTGCTTCTTCTCTATATCTGTCACTGTGAACCAGCCCCAGAGGCAGGACCTTTCTGAGCACAAGAACAAAATTGGGGTTGGAAGACTTCTTGGTCGTCCAGGGGTTGGACTCCATGCTTTCACTGCAGGGGGTGTGAGTTTGATCCCTGGTTGGGGAGCTAACATCCCATATGCCTTGCTGCAAGGTCAAGGAGGGGGAAAACATGGGTTTGGAGCTTAGGAGGCATGGGCCAGGTCATGGGGCCCATCCAGCCTATGTGAGACTCCCATTTCTGTCCTCACCTCTGTCTTCAGAAAGAACAGTCTCAAAGCGGCACTGCCAGCAACCCCAGAACCAGTTCACCTTCGCTCCTTCCTACTGCATCTCTCCGGAGCGCCTCAATGCCGAAGAAGCCCAGGCAAACGCTGTGCTGGCAGGCAGGGTGAAATGAAGTCCTCCACATGCTCCTACAATGGCAAGAGTTCCCTGAACAGAATCAGAATTCCACCTGAGGCCATGGCGCCCCATTCCTTCACACAGACACACACAGACACAGACACACACACAGACACACACACAGACACACACGTGGCTGCCAGCTGTCCTGCTACTTACCTTCCCAATAAAGGAGGGGTCAGCATGGGGGGTGGGACGGTGCAGTGTAAGAGCATGGCTTCCCGGAATATTCGTAGTCCCTTCTGCACAAGATAAACTGTTGTCTCTGATTCAATTTCTTCCTCCCTCACCCCCACCCTGCTTGGCTTCCTAAAACAATAAGAAAACACATTTCTCATCACAGCATTTAAGTCTTCAGGCAGGAAAAAGGAGCTACACATCTGGTTCTATGCACATAATGAGAAGAGAGGGAGAAGGTGGGGAGGGGCAGGTAGAATCCAGGGAAAGACAGAGCAGGGGGAAAAGGCGCAAAAGGAAAATCTCAGGGGTTCAAGACGCAGCTCGCTCTGCTGCGGTCATCATTCTTCCACTCCACTGGAACCCAGTGAGGCAGGCCCTGGTGTGTGGTGGACAGACAGGAAAGAGAAACACATGGTCCAGGATTCACTGTGTAAGGGAAGACACTGATCTATAAGCCGCCAACGATTGGGCTGGCTAAAAAGTTTGTTCAGCTTTTCCCGTAAGATGTTATGGAAACACCCAAATCTATTAGGCAACCCAACAGATTACAGAATTCCATGAACTCTGATAGGGAAAAGTTCCAGGCTTTGAGGGAGCAAGGACATGGGAAGGCTTCACTCTGGCTCTGGGAGGTTTTGCAGTGAATGAGGCATTTGTGCAGCCTCTTAGAAATTCACCAGGCTGGTGGCCTGCGAAGGGAAAATGCACTTTAATAATGGCATTCTCAGGACTTCCTTGGGGGTCCAGTGGTTAAGAATCCACCTGCCAATGGAAGAGGATGCAGGTTTGATCCCTCGTCAAGGAACTAAGATCCCACAACTTCTGAGCCACCATGCCACAATTAGAGTCCATGCACCCCAGCATACGATTTTGCAACTAAGACACGATGCAGCAGATAAATAAATAAAGATATTTAATAAAAATGTTTCAAATTTAATGGCATTCTAATACTGCAATGGTAAAACATGTACTGGGCTTTACAACTAGCAAAGTGCTATTGCACTCATCGTCTCATTTAACCGCACACCATCTTGAGAAATCTGTATGCAGGCCAGGAAGCAACAGTTAGAACTGGACATGGAACAACAGACTGGTTCCTAATAGGGAAAGGAATATGTCAAGGCTGTATATTGTCACCCTGCTTATTTAACTTATATGCAGAGTACATCATGAGAAACGCTGGACTGGAAGAAACACAAGCTGGAATCAAGATTGCCAAGAGAAATATCAATAACCTCAGATATGCAGATGACACCACCCTTATGGCAGAAAGTGAAGAGGAACTAAAAAGCCTCTTGACGAAAGTGAAAGAGAAGAGTGAAAAAGTTGGCTTAAAGCTCAACATNCTCAGATATGCAGATGACACCACCCTTATGGCAGAAAGTGAGGAGGAGCTAAAATGCCTCTTGTTGAAAGTGAAAGAGGAGAGTGGAAAAGTTGGCTTAAAGCTCAACATTCAGAAAACGAAGATCATGGCATCTGGCCCCATCACTTCATGGGAAATAGATGGGGAAACAGTAGAAACAGTGTCAGACTTTGTTTTTTTGGGCTCCAAAATCACTGCAGATGGTGACTGCAGCCATGAAATTAAAAGATGCTTACTCCTTGGAAGAAAAGTTATGACCAACCTAGATAGTATATTCAAAAGCAGAGACATTACTTTGCCGACTAAGGTTCATCTAGTCAAGGCTATGGTTTTTCCAGTGGTCATGTATGGATGTGAGAATTGGACTGTGAAGAAGGCTGAGCACCGAAGAATTGATGCTTTTGAACTGTGGTGTTGGAGAAGACTCTTGAGAGTCCCTTGGAGTGCAAGGAGATCCAACCAGTCCATTCTAAAGGAGATCATCCCTGGGATTTCTTTGGAGGGAATGATGCTAAAGCTGAAGCTCCAGTACTTCGCATGACCACCTCATGTGAAGAGTTGACTCATTGGAAAAGACTCTGATGCTGGGAGGGACTGGGGGCAGGAGGAGAAGGGGACAACTGAGGATGAGATGGCTGGATGGCATCATGGACTCGATGAACGTGAGTCTGAGTGAACTCCGGGAGTTGGTGATGGACAGGGAGGCCTGGCGTGCTGTAATTCATGGGCTCACAAAGAGTCAGACATGACTGAGTGACTGAAGTGAACTGAACTCTTTTTCAAATTCTTTTTCCATTTATGTTATTACAGAATATTGAGTGGAGTTCCCTATGCTATACAATAGGTCCTTTTTGGTTATCTATTCTATTTTTTAAATTTTTATTTGTTTTTAATTTAAAAATTTATTTTAATTGAAGGATAATTCCTTTGCAATATTGTGATGGGTTTTGTCATACATTAACGGGAATCATACATGTGTCCCCTCTATCATGAAACCCCTTCCAGCTCCCTCCCCACCCAACCCTCCAGGTTTGGGTGTCCTGCATTATACGTCAAACTCACACTGGTTATCTATTTTACATATGGAAATGTATATGTTTCAATACTATTATCTCATATCATCCCACCCTCTCTCCCACTGAGTCCATTGGCAGATGAATGGATAAGGACATTGTGGTACATATACTCAGCTACAAAAAGAAAGCACCTGAGTCAGTTCTAATGAGGTGGATGAACCTAGAGCCTATTATACAGAGTGAAATGTCAGAAAGAAAAAGACAAATATCATATATTAGTGCATATAAATGGGATCTAGAAAGATGGTCCCACTGAGCCTATGTGTAGGGAGAAAAGGAGACACAGATGTAAAGAGCAGGTTTTTGGTTGTACCGTGCTGTCGGTTCAGGGGTGTGCAACTCTTTGCGACCCTGTGGACCATAGCCCAGCAGGATCCTCTGTCCATGGGATTCTCCAGGCAAGAATACTGGAGTGGGTAGCCTTTCCCTTCTCCAGGGGATCTTCCCAACCCAAGGATCAAACCCAGGTCTCCTGCATTGCAGGCGGATTCTCTACCAGCTGAGCTATCAGGGAAGCCCCATTCTAAATAAAGTAGTGTGTGTATGTGAACCCCAGACTTCCAGCTGGTCCCTGCCTTCCCCTCTTGTAACCATAAGTTTGTTTTCTGAGTCCCCACAGCCTGCACTTGAAGTTCTCGCAATTGTATGTCTCTGCAGCTTCCCACCCAAGGTTAGCAGAATGGACCTCATTCCCAGGAAGGACTTTGGCTCTCCCCAGACAAGCTGTTGAACCAATTCAGTCTCATTGGAATAAGCCTTGGGCTGAGAGAAAAGATTTATGAAAAGTGTTCTTAGGCTGCATTTTTCTGAAGCAGCAGCTTGAAGAACTGTCTGACTTGTGCTCGAAGGGAAATACACGGCTGCTGGCTTCAGATGAAGAAGTCACAGGCAACCCAACCCTAGTTTGGGAAGCAGTTCGTCTGTGATTTGTCACACCAAGAAGGCTCCAGGGACTAAGGAGAAGTGTCTGAATCAGCAAGTTGGCACACATCCCGCTGTGGGCAGGAACACACACACCACGGCAGCTTGATGGTCGAAACATCTTGCCCAAATTCCTTTCCTTGGTTGAATTTGATGGCAGTGAACAAGCAGCCTCCTTGGGAGCACCTTGAGGATACCGGGGAGAAGAAAGCTTCCTTTTGGGTTTCAAAACACTCCCCTTTCATGCTTGTTTTTACTTAGTCATTGCCTCTCTCCTGGCCTCCAGCGCCGAGCCTGCGTCATGCCTGCCCCAGGTAACCGGAGCCCTGAATGTACACAAAGCGCCACTGTGCCGGAGTGATGCTATCAGGCGGGCCTGGCCTGCTCCACACGGTGAGACAGCAGCCAAGCCAGGGTGGCCAGACCCAGAGCTGAAACAGGATTCCCACGCGGCCGATCAAGGACAGAGTGGCCTTTGTGAGGGGCAAATCATATTTAGGTGGGTTCCTTATTAACGTTGCAGTCATCAGAGCATTTTCTTTCCTGACTTCCAGCGCCAAAATCCTGATAGGCTTCCATAGGAGGCAGGTGAACCCTGGAGGTGACATTGGAGGGAGAAGGTGGTGTGGCTCTATTTGGCATCAATATCTGTGAGTCCCTCAGAACACAGAACACACTGTAATGTGTGATGAAGCGCTAACCTGTGGCCCGGACCACAGGACTGAAAGCTTGATAGAGGAGGGCTAGGCCAGGAAAGATTTGGTCATCAGAGAGGGAAATAGTGTCTTTTGCAAGGTTTGGAACTATACAGCCTTGCGTTATTGAGCCTTCGACTGCCTTTCCCACTTAAGGCAGAACTGAACCTCCTACTGACAAAGATTACAGGCGTCGGCTTCAATTCTCTGCACGAGGAAAGCCTCAACATGCACATGGCTCACGGACAAAAGACTCACTATCTCCCTATGGCTAGAGTGGGCCCTGATGGCTGTTTAGAATCCTCTTCCTGCTGTAGGACCCTCTTCTGATTCTACATAATGTGCTCATTGGTAAACTCATTGGTACATAACTGCTTAGAACACTTAACAGAAAATCTCATCCTTCATCAAAGCCCAGCTCAAACAACACCTCCTCAGCAAAAACTTCAACTTCTCAGGTCCATAATTGTCCAGTGTTTACACAATACAGGTGGCCAGAGCAGATTGGGTTGTCTAAGAGTAAGTTCATACAATTTAGGAGAGGTGGAAGGAAGGAGGGACTTTTTACAAGAAGGAACACAAAATTATAATTCAAATTTGATAAGAAGATAAATATTTATATAGAATGAAAAAAGAAATAATAAACTGTAAAAGCTTAAAACCTGGTCAGTACAACAGACATTGCAAAAATCCAGAGATAAACTCAGTTTCATGAATTAACTGTCTGATACATTTTTATATTTTCCCTACCTTTTTAGCTATGTACTATTTTGTATGCATACGTATTCTTGTAGTGTCTTCTACTAAAGAGAATAGAAAGATAATTTCATCTTGCTTTGAGCATGGTTAATTAAAATTTGTTTGTTACTATTAACAGGTGAGATGCATAAAACATATAAACATACAGAGATTTACTCAATATTGTGCTACAGCTACAGTTTGTTCCTGCAAACACAGGAATCAGGAATTCTGATAAATTCATTATTATGTAATTCTCACTAACACTCACACATTCTACCTATGTAAGTAGAGTGAGTGTGGATATATTTATAATTGTGTGTATTCCATCCTTAAGTATATTCCTGACCTGGTAAAAGTTCCATTTTGATTAGTCATTGACAAAAGTCAAACCCTCCACTCCCAATTTGATGTTCGGAAGTATTTTTCAGACTGGTTTCTCGGTCCGTATATTTCAAGTCTTCTTTCTCTCCCACAATCTACACACCTCTGGTGCCAGGTGTGATGTGACCTCTGACCCTGCATCTTTGTTTTATCAATGAATTGGAATGTAGGTGGTGGGTGTATTTGTGGGAGCCTTTTCTGTACCAACTTCACCGTACACAGTGAAAGCGCTAATCTCAAAACAACTGTTATGCCAACTCTCCGGTCCCTTAACCCAATCTCAAAGCTGCTCTTGTAGCATCACCCAGCCCTGGGAGATGGGATGGAAAGAAAGGCAGAGTAGAAGAGAAGGTCTTAGCTGATTCCATTTAAGTTTCTTAATCATGCAAATTTTACAAAAGTCAATGACCACTTGAACACATTCCTAGAACTTCTCCAGGCTCTTTGAAGGCACATGGGGGTGAGCTGTCCTCAGACTGAAGATTCATCAGCTTTATGGAGCCCTGCCCCTTTATATGACCTTTCTTCATTAACCTATTATATTGTTGTTTACTGTTATCCTGCATTTATGCCCTGTCTTTACCATTTACTACCTACCTATGTAACTTGATCAAGTCTATCAAACTTGATTGAGTTTCAGTAGGAAAACATATGAAATGGGGAAAATAGAGAACATTCCTGGGGCTCTTGGGAGAATGGTGTGAGGTGATGGCCGGGAAGGTTCTTGGAAGCCACCAAACAGTTGCCATGCCCACAGCAGATCTGGTGATGGCAGTAGCCACAGAGGTGTCCTTCACACTCACTGGTTATGACATAGGGGACAAAGAAGCAAGTGAGTCTTTGAAACACCTTGGATTGCCCTCAGAATAATAGTCAACCTTTGAACAAAGCTTATGAGGTCCTTTGTGGCCTAGCTCCTTCTTATCTCTCCTACCTTACCCCATCTCTAAAACTTTTCTCTCCAGCACCCCGTACTCCATTCTTGCTGCTGGACCACTACAGAGCTCTTCACCATGCAACCTTTCTCTGGCCTCTGGACCTTTTCTCCTGCTGGCCCCTCTGTCTGGAAGGCTCTTATCCCCACACTTCCTCCCTTTGTCTCACTACCTTCTGATGGTCCTGCAGGATGCAGTTGAGCTGACACTTCCTCCAGGATGTTGTCTCCAAAGCCCTGGTCTGTGACCCATGTGTAGCCTAGTCTATGGCACACCCCTACCCCCGTGGGTCCCCACAGCATCCTGCTTTCCTTCCATCTCTGCTCTTGGCACACTGATTATAATTGTCTACTCGTTTATCTACCATCCCCCACTAGCCTGTGGGCTCTTTAAGGACTCACAGTGTATAGTGTAGTGGCTGGCAAACACTAGGTGTTCAATAACCATTTGTCAATGGATATATAAGCGAAAATAGGAAGGAAAAAAAAGCTGACCCTGCAATCCCTCAGTGGCATCTGGAAGAGGCAGCATTAGGCAGCACCTCCGGGATTGATCTTGGGCAGCTGACAGGCTCAAGCGCAGTAAACTTTCTCCTCTCAGATGACAGAGGGTGAAAGCCTCACTCCCTAGAGACATCTCTTCAAGGAGCATGGATACCATTCGCTGGAGTCATTGACCCTGGACCTCAAAGGATTTGCAGAGTGGTTGGACTAAGTGAAGGAAGCTTGTACAGGTCAGGGGCAGGTGCCCTGATAACAGAGACCTCCCTGATTGCCACGTGGCCAGCCACCTAAAGGAGCTGCAGGTGGCTGTGTAAGGTGTGGTCCTCACTCAATGGCCAGCCTGGGGCTACTCTGAACAGGAAGAAGGACTCTGCATGCCATGGGAACACAGGAAGTGGGGGAAAGAAATGGGTCATTAATCAGAAGAGAATAGCCTGAGGTCAACCTTCCTTCAACCCGACAATTCATTCATCTCTAAAGTTCAGCATGTTGTCCACAAATCAACTTTTCTTCAGAAAAGTGTCTAACCTGTGCTTGGATAAAGCCTCATTCTCCTCTATGGTAGGCAGAAGTGGAACAGGAAGCCTCTGTCATGGGATATTTTTCTTTTAGATGCAGTAAGGAGGCCACTTTACTTACTCTTAATTGTCCATGATGATCTGAAATTCCACAATTAGACATGCATTACTTTGGCTTAATATTTCCTTCCCTGTTAAAATGCAAACATCCTTGGCAGTCTGTGCTTTGAATCGTATCCATCATTTACCTTTTATATTACTTGGTATAATCCACTCTGGACCTCAGGATTTGCTACCTGAGTCAGGATAGTTGGGAGTACTCTAAACAGGGTTTCAAGTCCCAAAGTCACTGTCATCTCCTTTTCAAATATCCCAAGTGCCTTTGTCCCAGCTCCAACTAGAAATATTGTAATTTTATGACACTCTTCACTATGAATACTACTTTTCTTTCTGTGCATTTTCTACCTCTTTCCCTCCATTATTTCTTTCCTTTCAATCAATTTCTTCTCTGTTTCTCTCTCTACTTCATCTATCTCTGGCTCAGAAACATCCATACATATGTTCATGGGCATTCTTTAACATAAGGGCCAAGTGGTATAGGATGAACAGTACAAAGGCTTTGTTTATATAGCTTCTATTGTTTAGTGGGTATGTGACTTTGGACAAATCACTAGTCTTATTTTTCTTCTTTGAAAAGTGAGAATAATTAGTTATACCAATATTAGCAGAGAGCTGTCAAGACTCAATGTAGCCTGGCTGATACCATTGGGTCACACCAAACCATTTCTCCTTTCCCCTCTATCTCTATCTGAGCCTAACCAGAACCTTCAATGAACCCATGGGCACTGCTCAGCTATGGGGACTGGAGGACATCATGGGGACATTAACCTCTTTTGTTAGCCACTCTATTATCTTTTCATTTTCCCTGGCTTTAATCTTCCCCCTATAATAGTGTTCCTAATGAGGTTGCAATAAATATGTAACATGGTAGCCTGATCTTGAAAATACAGGTGCTTTTTCTGATCAATTTGAACAGAAATTCCACAGCTTTAAAATAACACCTCTCAAAGCATGGCATTCAGTCTAGCTTCTTCAGAATCTCTAGGAATATTTGCTAAAACTGCAGATTCTTGGGCCCTATCCCAGAGCTCTTAAATAGAGATTCCTGGAAATGTGACCTGGAAGCCAAGCACTCCAAGTGATTCTCATGAGAGCTATTGTCTTATAGGTTAAGCTTAGTCTTAGAGGCTAAGTTTAGTACCTAAAATGACTATTGCAAGAGAGGATAGCAAAGCATTCATCAGCTCTTGCTGACTATTCATAGCACTAAGATAACCTTTTTCCACTGTCCATTGAGACCCAAGGAAATGATTTGCCAGGAAGCTCACAGCTGGTTAATGGCAGAGAGAGGAGGAAACCCAAGCTTCCCACTTGCAGGGTCAGATCGGTCTCTACTGCATCATGCTGTGTGATCTTTCAACCACGATCACTCTTTCCTTCCAAAGAGTTCTCACCACTGAACAAGAGTTCCAGAATCTTCACACAAAAAGAGTGAAGTAAGTGGTGTGACAGAAACAGAGAGATACAGAAACAGAGATAGACAGACACAAATACAGACAGACAGAGGGATAGAGAAAGAGACAGAAGCAGAGAGGAAAAGAGCTCCCTTTATTTGTACTTCCTGTGCTCAATACATTTTCTCTTATTTTCAAATTCATTGTGAAGTTTATATCCTTGATATGTTCTTTTTAAATTCCTGAAAATTTAATTTCAGGTGAATATAATCATAATTAAATATCATTATGGGGAAAGGAATTTAGATAAGTAATAGTATTTTTTTCCTTAATACTGAGATTTGATCTATATGCCCATTTAAGTATCTTTTGTGCTTCCTTATGGTTGAGAACTGTTCTATCAAGTTTCATGCTTCCACCTGATAAAAGATTTTTGGACCAAGGCAGTCTTTTAAAACATTAGCTATTATCTGGCAGATAAATTAATTTAATGAACCCTCAGGAAGAGAGAAGTTGAGAGGGCAGTGGTCTGCATGTCAGCAGATTTGAGGTTCCAGTCCAAAGAATGAGTTTGGAACTCTGGGTGAATCACTCATTCTCTTGCGTTTCAGTTTCCTCATTGGAAAAATAACAGAAAATTTGAGTGCTTCATGCCCTGCATTCCGCCTTGATATGTTAGTGATCATTCATGGGAAATGCTGCCATACACCAGATCCTGTCTCAGAGAATCTTGACAGATTTCTTGTAATAAAGGCTATGAAAGATTCTGAAGGAAAGATTCTAGTCTAACTATTCTCAAGCCAAGTTTTCCCACACCCATTTCATTATCCATTCAATAATTATTTATTGTACATCTACTTTAAGGCAGTGTTCCAGGAGCTAGGGATTAAGCAGGAAACAAAACACATTGATATGTTTTCCCATAAGGAACTTACATTTTAATGAGGGAGACATTGAAAGCAAAATGAAAAATTGTAAAGTATATAGTATATGAAAAGTGATGAAACGTATTATGAAATAAAATAAACCAAGGAAGAGACTTGGTAAAAAGGAGGTGTGAATGACCAGTAACTTTAAGAATAATTCTTATTAATATCTCTGGACTTGATGTTGTACAAAACATAACCTGGGCATCCCTCTCCTGGAAAGTGTCTAAGGGTTTATCTGCTCTTAAAGTCCTCTGTTTCACTACAAATGATCATACTGAGAATCATGCAGGTAAGTATGGAAAGGCAGAGTTGATCCTTGATGTCATAACTGATTACATAGCCAGATTCCTCTCGTGATATCACCCAGAGGATAATTCAGTCCACCCATCCCTTGTTTGCCTAACACTACTCTGGGTACTATTAGGATATACTAAAGTAGAAACCATTGCCCTTGCCTAAGGCACTTGAGAGTCTTACTGGATAAAATAGCTAAGAGAATAATTCTAGGTCAATGTCTGCAGTGCAATAGAATACAGGGAAAGAGAGAATCATGAGATTTGTTACCTGGTGGACATTCTGCCCCTAGTCAGTGGTTTTGTTCCATGACTTCACCAGCCTAGGCTCAATTTTGTTACATTTAAAATGCAGATTTTGGACCAGATGACCTTCAAATTGTTTACATTGGTGAAATATTATTTTTTTACATTTGTACGATACAGGTTTATACCTTCACTCAATAAACATCTACTGAGTTCCCAGCGATATTAATACTTGGCTCTGAAGGCAAGACAAATAATCCAAGAAACTGTCTTTGAAAAAATCTCACATTTATTAATGCATTTTAGACTAACATTTTTTGAGCAATTACTATTCTGAATGCTTTTCGTATATAAGTCATAACTCTTTGAAGATACTATTATTGACCCCATTTCAGGAGGCAGAATTCTAAGAGAAACCCAATGGCTCCTGTCCTTATAGAATGTCCTCCTGTTGAATGACGGTGGAACCTGCAAATTTGATGAGATGTCACTTCTGCGATTAAACGATACTATACGACAAAAGGAATTTGTAGATGGAGTCAAAGTCCCGAGTCAGGAGAAAGAGTGATGTCAACAAGCTGGAAATATAGAAGTTTCCACAATTTATCTTCTTACAAAAACATTATTTGAACAACTAACCATGCATAAAAATACTTTCACAAGAACTAAAGGCGCATATGTGCACAAGTCCCGAGGTCTATGTGCAGGTATAATGACTATGGTTAATAATACTCTATTGAACACTGGAAATATGATAAGAGGGTAGATTTCAGGTTCTCTCATCACACACACAAAAAATGATACCCATATAAGGATAACTATCTTCATGCTGCTAACCTTGACTATACAAAATTTTTATTTAAAATATGTTCAATTCAAAAAATTGATCTGGAAAATGTAAAATAGACTATTTTCCAACATCAGTGTTTAACGGTGCCAACAGACAGCAAAAGCTCAGTGCCAGAAATTTCCCACCGTTTAAAATTTAGCTGTTGTTTCATTTTTGCAGAACCAAACAGGCATCTGAAACCACAGAATGAAACCATTTTATTCTGCATAGTCAAACTGCCTTTAGTGAAAGTCTGTAAACCCAAATTTGTCAAACTGCCTTTAGTGAAAGTCTATAAGCCCAAATTTGCTCTCAGACTCAAATAAACTTATACCAAGCATTAAAAAAAAAAAAAAAAAGACAAACTAAAACAAAAATCAAGGATTCTGATCAGTTGACTTTGATTATTATGAATGTGCCCCTAGTCAGGTGAGACCTTTAAAAGAGACTGAGCAGCTCCTGAGAAGATTCAAAGAGTAAGAGATTTGCTGCAAAGGCAGCATTCTCCACTGCTGGCTTTGAGAACAGAAGAGGTCACTGGTGAGAGAATGTGAGCAGCGTTCAGGAGTTGAGAGAAACTTCTTGTCAATAGCAGGAAGGCAAGAACCTCGACCCAATGAACAGGATTGTGCCAAAAACGTGAATAAGTCTGGATTCAGATCCTTCCTTAGTCAAGCTTCTAGATGAGAACACAGCCTACCCTATCCCCTTGATTTCATCCTGGTGAGACTCTGAGCAGAGAAATCAATCATGCTGTGTTCAGACTTCTGATGGACAGAACTTTGAGCTGATAAATAGCTGCTAAATTTGTAGTGATTGCTGTATAGCAATAGAAAACAAATATAACCACTTTATAGACTGGAAAACTGAGACATAGAGAGATAAGTAGATTGAGTAAGATTATACAGCCAGCAAGTGCCAGAACCAGGATTATGAACCCATATCACCTAATTGCAGAACCTGGTTTATCGCTTTATGCTCTGCTATGCAGCGAGAAACTACATCAGTAGTCAAAACCTACAGTACAGTTTACTAAGTACAACAACTAGAATTAGGGTGATCAGCACCACAGAGAACTGAATCAGTGACGTCCTCTGCCACAAACACATGGTAAGATACTCAGGACTTTGCTAGCTGGTTGCTAAGCTGTTGGCAGCTTGAAATAGACCATGATGGAAGTATTCACCTTGTGGGAACTGGCAAATACTACAAACTGGGTTTCTCTCTCTTAAGGGACAGCAGGTTAACGAGCACACAAACTGAATCAATCGTTCCTCAGGCTTCCCTGGTGGCTCAGATGGTAAAGAATCCACCTGCGGTACGGGAGACCTGGGTTCAATCCCTGGGTTGGGAAGATCCCCTGGAGGAGGGCATGGAAAACCACTCCAGTATTCTTGGAGAAACCCCAGAACAGAGAAGCCCAGCAAGCTACAGTCCATGGGGTCACAAAGAGTCAGACAGAACTGAGTGACTAAGCAGAGCCCAGACACAGTATAAATGCAGACTGCTGCTGCTGCTAAGTCGCTTCAGTCGTGTCCAACTCTGTGCGACCCCATAGATGGCAGCCAACCAGGCTGCCCCGTCCCTGGGATTCTCCAGACAAGAACACTGGAGCAGGTTGCTATTTCCTTTTCCAATGCATGAAAGTGAAAAATGAAAGTGAAGTCGCTCAGTTGTGTCCAACTCTTCGCAATCCCATGGACTGCAGCCCACCAAGCTCCCCCGTCCATGGGATTTTCCAGGCAAGAGTGCTGGAGTGGAGTGCCATGGCCTTCTCCAAAATGGAGACTGAGCATCTATCAAATATGTCTGCTATTCAGAGAAAATGAAGAACGTTGCAGATGAGGTTCAAGCAGGGCAGCATCGTGCAAAGTACGAGTCTGCAGGTGGATCATGAAATATGGCAGTGAGTGTGGGAAGAGCTTTTCAGACGGAGGGGCAGCACATTTGTAGAGTGGCTCAGAGGTGGCAAGGAATGTCATGTGTGTGCACCTGGAGAAGAGGGCCATGCTGGGCACATCATTCTCCATCATGAGAGGCTGGCACGGGGTAGTGTCCTGAGAGCAGAGTGTGCTCCGAGAGGGAGGGGCCTGGATGGATCCCAGCAACCTACCAGATGGGGTGGGGGTGGGGTGCTCACAACTGTCCATCAGACACGACCCAGAGGCCCAGGGCACGGTATAGTGGAATGGGAAGGTGGGGACCAGGGCCTCATCAAGAAAGAAGAGTGCTAATATGAACCCAGCTTGAAGCCAGCTCAAATCAGCTGCCACTGCACCGGGTGTAGCCACTTAATAGAACAGATATATTCACGGGACAATAGAGGCAAGGACTTCCTTAAGGAGTTTGATTTAGTTATGGCAACCACTAGTGGGAAGAAAAGTACAAAATAGCAACATTTAATTGTGTACCTTTTCTCAGAGCCCTGCTGCTGCTGCTGCTGCTGCTGCTGCTAAGTCGCTTCAGTCGTGTCCGACTCTGTGCAACCCCATAGACAGCAGCCCACCAGGCTCCCTCGTCCCTGGGATTCTCCAGACAAGAACACTGGAGTGGGTTGCCATTTCCTTCTCCAATGCATGAAAGTGAAAAGTGAAAGGGAAGTCGCTCAGTCGTGTCCGATTCTTAGCGACCTCATAGACTACAGCCCACCAGGCTCCTCCATCCATAGGATTTTCCAGGCAGGAGTACTGGAGTGCCATTGCCTTATGCAGTGTTAAAAGAACTGGTTAAAGAAAACATTCCAGCCTTTTAATCCAGATGAATTGTGTCCCAGGGAGAAGGAAATGGCAGCCCACTCCAGTATTTTTGCCTGGGAAATCCCATAACAGAGGAGCCTGGTGGGTTATAGTTCATGGAGTCACAAAGACTTGGACATGACTTAGCAACTAAACAGCGACAACAGTAGTGTCTTAGGTGCAATAAAAGCATTTACTAAGATGTGTGCTTAATGCCCTCTGTTGGACATCTCCTTTCGTCTGTCTTTAAACCCTGTCCCCTGGCTGCTGCAACCAGCTTCTTGTAGGTCTGACTGGATGGTACTTACCTCCAACCCTCACCCCTCACCTTCTACCTCCTTCTCTGTTGATGCTGGACACCTCCCTGGAGCTCCAACCCACATAACCCAGAAATGCAAGAGAGTTAATATTCCAAGGGCAAAACTTGAACCAATGATAGACAGGAGCCAGTGGGTAAATGTTCCGCCTTTATTCCCCATGTGGCTGGTCTTGAGATGCACTTCTGAGGGCTTCACAGACTGCCTGGTGGGATCAAGCAAGCAGTCACCTGGGTTGGTGACCAGCTCCCTCCTCCCTTGCTCTGCTCTGCCTGAGTATTCTTATTTTTAGAAACATTTTTTTTTTTTTTTTGGTTTAGAAAATTAAGTTCCTAAGCAATTTGTGTTCTAATTCTGCAACTGAACTCCCTCTGATCATGTACATATAGGAAGGCCACAGATCTTGAGAATGTTAGAGAAAACTAATCTCTCTCCTATGTGTAAAAGTAGGAGAATGGAGGCCTCTAATAATCCCTTTCTCTTAATCTTCCTAAAGAGCTGAGATCCGAGAATGTGTGATTTTTCTTAGTTCTGAGAACACCCAACATTTGAACACTGGGCCTGTCGTGTCACGGATCTGATGAGGGGAGGGGTCCCCCACTGTAAACCTATTTGCTCAATAAAATATACAGGAAAGGGCCCTGGACTCAGTTACAAGATTTCTGACTTCACGATGTGACAATGGGCGAGCAATGTAACTTCCCTGAGCATCTCTTCTCCTGCATGAAGTGACACTGGCTGTCGAAAGGATGGGATGAGATGATCCATGTGAACACTGTCAAGGGCTATAAACCTGCCAGGGGGAGACTTCGTGATAAGCTCTTGTGCCCAGAGAGGCTGATGCACCCAGATAAGAGGCACTTTGGAGGTATGGAAGGCTGAAGAGTGGCCACAAATACAGCCTCATCCTAAACACCTGGAACCTATAAATGTTGCCGTATATGGCAAAAGAGCCTTTGTTTAAGTTCATGATCTTGAGATGGGGAGATTATCCTATGTACCCAGGTGGATCCTAAATGTTATCACAAGGTCTTTACTTATAAGGGAGCAAAGGGAAACTTGACTATCTAAGGAAGAGATGTGACATGGAAGTCATGGACTGGAGTGACGTGATGAGCCAAGGAGTGCCAAGGAATGACTGCAGCCTCTAAAAGGTGGAATGAAGCATTCTCTCCCGGAGCCACTTGGGAGAAACCATCCCTGCTGACACCTTGATTTTAGTCCTAGAAGACTCAGTGCAGACTTCTGACTGCCAGAACTGCTAGAGAATAAACTTGCATAGTTTTAAGCCACTAAGTTTGTGATCAGTTGTTTGGGGTGTTTTTCTTTTTTAATGTATAAATTTATTTACTTGGCTGCATCAGGTCTTACTTGTGGCACTCAGGATCTTCAGCGTGTCATGTGGGATCTTTCACTGTGGCACACAGATTCTCTAGTTGTGGCACATGGGTTCATTTGCCCTGCAGCTTGTGGAATCTCAGTTCCCTGACCAGGGAGTGAACCTGTGTCTCCTACATTGCAAGGCAATTCTTAATTACTGGACCACCAGGGATGTCCCTGTGATCAAGTGTTACAGAAGCAAGAGGAAACTGATGCAAGTGCTTGCAATCTGATTCCAGTTCCTACTGCTGCTTTCCTGCCAAAATGAGGTACCCTACTCTCATGCACCTTCCAAACATGGAGCTTATGCCATGCTTCTAAGCACACTTTCCTGGATATTCTATAGTTTTTCTAAGAAAAATCATTATTCCATTTAATGCTAACATTGCATACAAGAATCCAGTCCAGTTTCTCTCAGTTAAAAGGAATTTGCAACAGGTGTAAAGAGGAGACAGCTAAGAAAAATCCCAATGTCTGCCTGTAATACAGGTGGCTGGACCAAACATCCAGCCAATTAACCATCCATTTGTCAACAACTCTTTGAGCAGTCATATTTGTAGATGGTCACCAAGTGAGTTAATAAAAGAGAATACAACTTTTCTGAAGAAGGAAATGGCGTGAGGGGTTGTGAGTTAACAGTAAAAATATAGTGAAAAGAAGTCTTGCCTCTAACCAGTTATGTGGTTTTAGCAAGTTACACCCACTCCAGTGCTCTTGCCTGGAGAATCCCATGGATGGAGGAGCCTGGTAGGCTACAGTCCATGGGGTCGCGAAGAGTCGGACATGACTGAGCAACTTCACTTTCATTTTCACTTTCCACTTTCATGCGCTGGGGAAGGAAATGGCAACTCACTTCAATGTTCTTGCCTGGAGAATCTCATGGACAGGGGAGCCTGGCGGGCTGCTGTCTATGGGGTCGCACAGAGTCAAACACAACTGAAGTGACTTAGCAGCAGCAGCAGCAAGTTACAACCTCTCTGGATCTTTGTTTCCTCCTTTTTTAAGACTCAAGTTTACACTGTAGACAGTGTTCGTGCTTTTTAAGTGCCTTGCTTGCTATGTGAACTTCCCTAAATACCCACAACAACACTATAAATGAAATATTGCTATTTCCACTTCAGTGCAAAGAGCTAAGGCCTGCGTTCACTGCACCTGCCAATGTCAATATCAGTCTGACTGTAGACCCCATGCTCCTCTCACTGCACCACAAC
The DNA here is from genome assembly GCA_006408695.1 of Aepyceros melampus. Classification (NCBI taxonomy): domain Eukaryota; kingdom Metazoa; phylum Chordata; class Mammalia; order Artiodactyla; family Bovidae; genus Aepyceros; species Aepyceros melampus. The sequence continues at coordinate 278,217 of SJXQ01008443.1, forward strand.
CCAGAACCATACTCAGCCTTCAAACTTCTCCTCACCTTAAGTTCATAGTTCTCCCTGCCTTTGCCCAAGGAGTTTGTTCCCTCTGTTTAAAATGCACTAGCTAATCTTTGCTTATTGAGAGTCATCATTGAAGATGCAGTTGAAATACCATCTTCTCACTTGAAATTAATTCTCCCTTTGTCACATCCCATAAAAACTTGCATGACACGTGTGACAACATGGATGGACCTGGAGGGCATTATGCTAAGTGAAATAAGTCAGATGGAGAAAAACATATGATCTCATTGGAATTAAGCAACAAACATAACCACAAACTAAGCTCATAGAGAATATATCGGTGGTTGTCAAAAGTGGGGAGTAGGGGTGGGAGAAATGGGTGAAGGCTGTCCAAAGGTACAGACTTCTGGTTATAAAATCATTAAGGTGGAGGGATGTGATGTACAGCATGTTGACTAGAGTTAATAATACTATGTTGCATATTTGAAAGCTGCAAGAGAGTAGACTTTAAAAGTCTTCATCTCAAGAAAAAAAATTGTAACTACATGTGGTGATTATAGTTAGTACAGTCCCCTGGTGGCCCAGTGGTGGTCCAGGAGGGTAGCTAGACTTACTGTGGTGGCCATTCTGCACTGTCTACAAATACTGAGTCATTATGTTGCACCCCTGAAACTCATTTAATGTTATATGTCAACAATATTTCAAATTTTAAAAGCATATCAACATTTTCCATTTTGTGCCCTTTATGAACAAAAGTAATGAGAGAGACTTGTTCACCACTGGAAGTCTGAAAAGCTAAAATGTGGTTGGTATTTTAGAAGGATGGCTCTACTCTGAAAAGGTCTTACTTGTGGCACTCACGCCTTGAGACAAGGCCAGCATTTTGACAAGGGATAGCATCTGGAAAGTGGGAATGAACATGCGTGCATACATGCTAAAGTCACTTTAATAGTGTCCAACTCTTTGCGACCCTATGGACTGCAGCCCACCAGGCTCGTCTCACCATAGGATCCTCCAGGCAAGAATATCGGAGTGGATTGCCATACCCTCCTCCAAAGGATCTTCCTGACTGAGGGATCAAACCCCCGTCTCCTGTGGTTCCTGTATTACAGGTGGATTCTTTACTGCCGAGCTGACAGGAAAGCCTGAGAATGAACACGTTTACGAATAAAAAGAAATTATATTAACTGAAAGCTCAAGGGAAACCTCAGGAGATCCATCTTGAGTTCTGACTCAATTTCTCCCAGACTCTTGGTGGAAGTATAGAATGGCACAGCCACTATGGAGAACAATTTTGAAATTCCTCAAAACTTAGAAATAGAATTACCCATATGACTCAGCAGCCCCACTACTGAGTAAATATATCCAAAAGAATTAAAATTGGGATCTTCAAGAAATATCTGCACTCCTGTGTTCATTGAAGCATTGTTCACAATTGCCAAAATATGGAAACAATGCAAATGTCCACCAACAATCAATAAAGAAAATGTGATATGCATATACAGTGGAAAATTATGCAGCCTTGGGACTCCCCTGGTGGTCCAGTGGTTAGGAATCCACCTTTCGGTGCAAGTGACTCAGGTTCAACCCCTGGTCAGGGAACAAAGACCCCACGTTCCTCGGAGTACCTAAGCACACACGCCACAGCTAGAGAGGCGCTGCGCTGCAGCAAAGGTCCTGCATGTCACAGGGGAGATCTGACACAGCCAAATCCATACATAAAATATTATTCAGTCTTAAAAAGTGAGGAAAGGCTACAGTGTGCAACAATGTGGATAAACCCGGAGGATATTATGCTCAGTAAAATAAGCCAGTCACAGAAGGACAAATACTACATGACTCCACTTATATATGAGTTATCTAAAATAGCCAAAAGTATAGAAGTATAAAACAGAAAGGTAGTTACCAGGAGGGGGCTGTGGAGATTAAGAAGCTCTTCAGTGGATATAAAGCTAAAGTTATACAAGATGAACAAGGTCAACAATGTACTACCTGTAGTTAACAATACAATGTGGTACACCAAAAAGCATTTTAAGATGATAAATCTCGTGTTGACTGTTCTTACAATACACACACACACACACACACACACACACACAGGTGCATAAAGAAACTTTTGGAGGTGATAGATATGTTTACTACTTTGATTCTCATGATGCTATGGTGGTGTATCAAAATTGTATACATTAAATATGTGTGGGTTTTGGTCTTCAGTTATACCTCAATAAAGCTGTAAAATGATAAATGCTTTCTTTTCATCTACAGAATTGAGTGTGAGAAGAAAACCACGAAACTGGAAGAATATTTTGCAACACATTTTATCCAGATTGGTACAGCACTCTACATATCAGTGCAAAACAATTTTAAGAAAGGATCAAAAACTCACCTAGGCACTTCACAGATGACACAGGAATGGCTGCACACCTGTGAAAACTATGCTTCAGCACATTAATAATCAGAGAAATGCAAATGAAAATCACAACAAAAAATCTTTTCACTATTTGACAATTAAAAAAATAATTTAGCATTCTGAATAAGGTAAATGTAAATTGTGAAATGCAAACGTAAACTTTTGTTGGAAAGTACTTTTACTTTTCCAAATGGAATTCTCAGGGGCTCCCTCCCTCCACTGAGAAGAAACAAAGAAAGACAGTGCTAAGTCGTGTCTGACTCCTGTAGCCTGCCAGGCTCCTCTGTCCACGGGATTCTCCAAGCCACTGAGAACTTCCGTCAAAGTAAACTCCATGAAAAGAATGATGGGTTTTTTCCCTCATTATATTCTCAGCCCCTATAGTGCCTGGCACTTAGCATATACTCATTAAATACTTGATGGAAGGGAGAAGAGCAAGGAAGGGAGGAAAATGGAGTACAGATTATATTCCAGGAGTTTGCATTTTAGAACCTTCAGTCTCAAATCTAGTCTGTGGAGATGAAAGCCTGAGACTAACTCCAGGCTGTAAGCATTAGAACCTTAGGCACATCAGTTAGGCAGTGGGAATTCCTTTTCCCCGGGCCCCATCAGGGGCAGCTGTGCTTAGAAAGTGGCTGATATCTCCTGAAGCTTTATGCAAATATTCCTTGGTCCCCTGAATGCTTTGGCCCCAAGGTCTTAGACCTCCCTGTAAACATGTTTCTGGATCATTTGCTGCCAGAGGCCTCTAGGACCATAAACCCCTCCCCTCCTACTGACTGCTCTCTGCACCCCTTGAATGGCAGACAGAATCTTTCTCCTACAATCAAAGATAAGGATGCAGAAAGGGTGTTGACAATAAGCTTCACCAGCCTCACGGGAGCAGGCCCGTCCTGTATCGCTGAATGAGCGTGAATGAAGGCTGTGATGGAGCAAAGATACCCCTTCCCCTGGGGGCAGAGGCAGGTCATGCTTGGGCTCAGGTCAAGAAATTGAGACGGCCCTGGGGGCTGGGGGAGGACTTCGATCCAAACCCATTGTTCACCTTAGGAGAAAGGCCTTCCCCTGTGCCACTCACTGACCCTCCCCAGCAACACCCCCCCTCTCCCTAGTCTGAAAGGTTGGAGGTTTAGGAATGTCATCATCCACCTGAGCTTAGCCAGAGTAACAGGCAGGTGGGCCACTCGACACACAGGGACAGGAAGGTGGCCCTTCCATCCTTACAGCAGAGGCCATGCCAGAAGAATTGGGGCAGCTCTCCCAGCACCACAGCAGCCGGAGGAGCCCACGTGCCCTCAGGAGGTCTGCCTGAGGCCAGCTCCTAGGCAGACACTGCTGGAACACCAGCCCGGCTGCCCCTGCCCGCTGCCAGGTAGCACCCGGGCTGGGTCGAGACACGTACTTCAGACCCCAAGGGCCAGGAGCTGGGACAGGGCTCAGAGGCTTCTAGGATCCATGGGACTCACATCATCAGATATAGTCCCCAGGAAGGTGGGATGTAGAGGGTGGAGTCAGCCCTGACCAGACTGAAGGGTCAAAGAGAGACAGCAGGGAGGGATAACAGCAGAAAGAAGAATCAGATGGTAAGAGCCACATTTTCTTACCTGGTCATTACATGGCCAGCGCTTTACATGTTTGCTGTCCTTCCATTCTTGCAACCCCCTTAGGTGCAGAAACTATTCCACTGCGGCACAGGGAGTCTCACAAGGTCACAGGGAGTCCAGAGCTAGTCTTGTGAGCTCAGAGTCTCTGACTCCATCACCCACTCCGCTCTGCTCTTAAGCCCACTGAGAACAGAAATCTGTTTCTAAGGTCGGTTTTCTGATCTGAGACCACAGGGTGCCAGGCTCTGAGTTCTTATGAAGCCAAGGCAGAACTAGACCAGAAACAGGCCAAACCCTCTCATTCTGGCAAGTATTAACTGCTGTAAGAGCTCCCCCAGCAGCTCAGCAGTAAAGAATCCGCCGCCAATGTACAAGATGTGGGTTTGATCCCTGGGTTGGAAAGATCGCTGACCTGGAAGAGGGCATGGCAACCCATTCCAGTATTCTTGCCTGAAGAATCCCATGGACAGAGGAAGGAGCCTGGCGGGCTACAGTCCGTGGGGTCGCAAAGAGTAGGACTGAAACAGCTGAGCACAGCACACACAGTCCCTGTAAGTCCTGACACTAACTAGGAGCCAGACATATAAAAGTGAGGGGAAGATCAGATCCCATTCTCTGTCCTGACACCAAGTAGGAGCCAGACATATAGAAGTGAAGGGAAGATCAGATCCCATTCTCTGTCGCTCCTGACGTAGTCCAGTGGGGGCTCTGAGAGGCTGAAGAAGGGCAGAGGCCTGGACATAGAGGGCGGGGGGGTCAGTGGACCTCCTGGGGATGTGATATCTGATTTGAAACCTGAGGAATGAGTAAGGTAGCCAGGTGCGTGGTGGTGGGGGCGAAGGCCCTGGGATGTGGTAAGGCAAGTAACCCATGTAACCCGGCAGTAGGAGAGAGTACAGAGCCTGGCAGAAGTGGCGGTCTGGGCACTAGAACTTGGAGGGCATGGCAAAGGGAGAGAAAACGGGGCTGTGGATGCTCAAAGGCATAGCCATGAGGTTCGGTTTGCCTCTAGAAAGACCACGCTGGCTCCAGGGCACATAGCGGGAAAGAGCAGCCCTCCCTGCTTGCATGGCATGAGTGACACGTTGCTTCAGTCGGTCAGACTCAGCAGGGTGGGGTTCTTACAGATCAGTAGGCCCCCAGGGAAAAAGTGAAAGTGGTAGCTGCTCTGTCGAGTCCAACCCTTTGCAACCCCATGGACGCTAACCTGCCAGGCTGCTCTGTCCATGGGACTCTCCAGGCAAGAACACTGGAGTGGGTTGCCGTGCCCTCCTTCAGGGGATCGTCCCTCCTCTAGGGGATGTCCCCAACCCAGGGATTGAACCTGTGTCTCTTATGTCTCCTGCTTTGGCAGGCAGGTTCTTTACCACTAGAACCACAATGGATAAACACCACTGTTATCATGGGTGCAGGGGTGGAGCGTCAAAACTGGGTCTGGGGAAGGGTCCCGAGAAGGCTGGCAGAGCCTCCTGCTGCCCTACAGGATGCACCAAGGCCCTGGAGTGCGCCACTGGGGGAAAGAGGGCCAGAAACTCAGAGAGCAAGAACCCACAGCCTGCCTTCATGGACCCATGTGCCCTGGATAGAAGCACCAAGCAGGCACCACCCTGGGGTTGGGGGGTCCAACCTGGTCAGAGTTTTGGCAAGCCCAGAGCAGTTGTTGGGGGCAACCAGGTCTTGTTCCTCTTCCCTTCTAATCCATCTTCCCCACTGCCGCCAGAGGGATCTGGTATGAAATGTAGCCTCTCATATCATCCGTCTGCTCAGAGCTGCTCAGTGCTATTAAAGCTGTTAACACCACTGAAGCCTTAAACCAGAGTAAGGCAGCCGCCCCACGCTATACAAGTAGTTATCACATTTTTCACTTCCACATGCTCCCAATTTTGAAAAAGTCACTTAAATTTAAGAATGCAACAGAGAAGTCAGTAAAAACAGTTAATTTTCTTAAATGGCATCCTCTGAGTACACATAGTTTTAAGATTTGATGCGATGCTGTGGGACGCACAAACTCTTCAGCTGCTTACTGGAGGGTGATGTTTTGTCCCCACAAAGCTCTTATTTGGTTGTTCAAGTTGTGAGCTGAACTAGCTGCTCTTCCTGGAAAATACAATCTTCATGGAAAAAGTGACTGGACAAACTATGATTGTGATTTGTTAGACATTTTCTCAAAAATAAGCAAAGTGAATTTGTCAATTCAAGGGGGAAAATCTGACAGTTTTTGTTGCCAATGACAGAATTTGAGAATTCTAAAGGAAATTAGACTCTTGAACACTCACCAGTGCTTTTGAGATTAACAGCTCCCAGTCCTGGAAGACTTTTCTCATGAGATCAGTGGTGATACTGACAAATGTGATGTTGAATTTGGTGTACTGAAATGTGTCAACGTTGGGAAGAGTTGTCTAGCCCTAGAATCACTAGATTTCAAAAGACCAATGAACAATAAGTGGAGCTGTGGCACAAAATCAACCATGGATTAAAATAATCTACTCAAATTGCAAGACTGACCAGTGAATTTTTCAAAAATAAACTTAATTTTTAAAATGTATTTTATTGAATTATAGTTGATTTACAATGTTATGTTTCTCTGTACAAAGTGCTTCAGTTATACAAATATATATTATTTTCGTATTCTTTCCCATTATGGTTTATTATATGATACTGAAAATAGTTCCTTGTGCTATACAGTAGGACTTTGTTGTTTATCCATTCTCTGTATAGTAACTTGCATCTGCTAATCCCAAATCCACAATCCTTCTGCCCCTTGGCAACCACGAGTCTGTTCTCGATGTCTAAAACTAAACTTTGTTTTAAAGCAGTTCTTGATTTAATGACAAATTATGAAGCTAGCTTGGTGAGTTCCCACTTAACCAGTGCAGTTTCCCCTATTATTGACATCTTGTATTAACACAATACATTTGTTGTGATTATGATCCAATATGGACACATGATTACCAACTGAAAGTCCATTATTTATGCAGGTTTCCAGAGTTTTCCCCTAACTTTTTCTGTCCCAGAACCCCATGCAGGGGAGCATATTATATGCAGAGACCATGCCTCCGCCTGCTCCGACAATTTCTCTGACTTTCCTTGTTTGTGATGATCACCTTGATAGTTTTGAAGAATTTTGGTTGATGTACTTTGCAGAATGTTACTCTTCTGAATCTGATATTTTTCTCATGACTTGACTGGGGTTACGGCTTGAGGGATAACGACCATGGAAGTAAAGTGGTGTTCTTACCACATCACATCGAAAGTATATACCGTCCATCTGGTGTGTGCCTGTTATGTTCCCTTCGGTCACAGGCTGAGGTAGTGTTTGTAGTTTCTGCACCGTTAAGTTACTCTTTCTTTTCATACTGTCATTATTGGAAGGAAATTGCTAACTGCAGCCCACACTTGAGGAGTGAGAAGCTAAACACCCACTTCCTGAAGTCAGAGTATATGCATGTATCATTTGAAGTTGTCCACATGGAAGATTTATCATTTCTCCTCCATTTACTTGTTTTTTCAATCATTCTTATACATCAATATGGGTTCATATTTATTTTATACTTTGGGTTATAATGCAGTATACTTCTTTATTAATTTTGTGCCTTAATTTTTTTTTTTTAGTTTTGGGCACCATCAACTCTCGCAATAGACTCCCGTGTCCCTTTGATGTGTCCCCATCATTGGGTGTGTGTTGTGCGTGTGTACGTGTGTGTGTGTGAAAGCGTTGAGGCTCATCTTGTCTAGTTCCTGCCTCACCCTACTAGAATCAGTCATTTTCCCCAGCACCTCCAATTCCTTGTATTAGGGAATGGTATTAGAAATCAAGATCTAGGTGCTAAGTAGTCATGGATTTTAACATAACAGAGAACTTGGTTGCAGATTCAAATAACCTTTAGGGAGCTACAACTTGTCAAGTTTGAGTTTCATAGGATTACATGTACCTGTCTCTGTCTTGCACAAGGACAGGGGTTTCTATGATTCATTACTCTACCATGGTTCAGAATGTTAACGCCAGGCATATATTTGGCGTCCAGATATGTTTGTTGAACAGCTGACCCAGTGAAACTGTCTCTTCCAGAGACTGATCAGGCATCTCTGCTGGCTTTACATCTGAATGAAATTTGTTTTTCTCCATTTCCCTAGGGTAAAAATCAAGTGTTTACATCTTGGAAAGTGAAAATATTGTCTCACAGCCGTATCCAACTCTCTGCAACCCCATGGACCCGCCAGGCTCCTCTGTCCATGGAATTCTCCAGGCAAGAATACTGGAGTGGGTAGCTATTCCTTTCTCCAGCAGATCTTCCCGGCCCAGGGTTTGAACTTGGGTCTCCTATACTGCAGGCAGATTCTTTACAGTCGGAGCCACCAGGGAAACTCCACCTTTTCATCTGAATTAAATGAAATTCACATCTTGGAAATTGTCTAGCAGGAAATAACTGGTCATTGCATTCAGGACATAAACAGTCAGCTGCATCCAAATGTAGTCCTAATCCCAGAACATAAATAGGCCAGGAGCAAGCAATTAGCCAGTCAAAAAAAAAAAAAAAAACTGTAGGCCACTAGCCTTAGCAATAAAATGTGAAAAAGATCTTATGCTAGCTAGTGGTCAGATTTATCCAAATTCAACAACTACGATTCCTCTTGAAAATGATATGCAAATGTGACCAAGTCCTTGCTCCCTCAATGTTTCAGCATTTGCTTTCTGCAGGCATGAGATAAAAGGAGGTACAAAGAAGACAATAGAAAGAGATTGATGAAAAAAGAGAGTTCAGCTTGCGGTGCTCTTTGCCAGGCACATGCGGGTAAGTGCCAATACACTGCTTTTTCAGATATTTCAGGCTAGAATCACAGCAGTGTCCTTTTCGCCACTCACTTGATATATGAAAATTTTTTGGCCTAAATGGTCTAGATGTGTGCTATTCAATACAGTAGACACTACCCACATGTGACTATTGAGCAGTTGAAATGTGGTTAGTGGGACAGGTTGAAAAATAATATTTGGAATATATGGGACTTATTAAAATTTATATCCGCTATGATCCATTGCTTCTTACCATTTTTAAACATGGCTAATGGAAAAGGAAATGGCAACCCACTCCAGTGTTCTTGCCTGGAGAATCCCAGGGACGGTGGAGCCTGGTTGGCTGCCGTCTATGGTGTCGCACAGAGTCGGACACGACTGAAGCAACTTAGCAGCAGTAGCAGCAATGGAAAATCTTAAATTCCACAAGTGACTCATATTGTATTCTGAGTGGATACTGCAGCCTCACTTCGCCATCTGATGTTCAGTTAGCAGAGGCCTTGGTTCGAGTCATTTCTCTGTCCCATATCACTGCTCACTTGGCTAGAAAGCCCTGCTTTTAACTCCAAGCCATGGTCTCTGCCTGCCTTTGCAAAGCAAGGTAATTAACCTAAGATCACTCAGAACAGGCTCTTGCCTGTCTCCTGATAACATCACGTGGAACCCCCCACCTGAAAGGTATCTCCCAGCAAATCTCAGGCTGGCCGTCAGGCAAGATCTGAGGACAAAGAAGGGGTTGTTGATGGAACGTTCCAATCCTTAGAGGAAGGTCAATCCCAAATTCATCCTTTCTCCTCTCCCTGTCCTCCTGCACCTGAGGAAACCTTCATTCCCCTTAGAAGCTCCCCTCAAAGACCCCTATCTCTGAGCCTCCCTGCCTTCCTACTCTGCCAGAGTTCTCAGCAGCAGCCCTGGTTTTGTGGCAGGCATGGAAGCCTCCCTAGAAAAACTCCCTCTGAGCTGCTCCCCTGGCCAGGCTGGCTCCCAGACACCGGCCTGACATCCCGCAAAGGCTAGTTAGAACCCAGTTCCGTGTTCTGTGTCTGCATTCGTCAAAGGCAATCTTCTACCACAAGGGAAGACAAGATGTGGTAAGACTTGTTTCAAACGGCATCACCGTGTTTCCAGTCACTCAGGCCCCAAAGGGCTTTAATCTCTCTTCCCTTGTCTGATCAGTGAACAAGTCCTGTGACTTGCCACTAAATCCTTCCCCTGTTACGACCCTTTCTTCCCTTTTCCATCTTCCTGGCTTCCCTGGGGGCTCAGACACTAAAGCATCTACCTGCAATGTGGGAGACCTGGGTTTAATCCCTGGATTGGGAAGATGCCCTGGAGAAGGCAATGGCACCCCACTCCAGTACTCTTGCCTGGAAAATCCCATGGATGGAGGAGCCTGGTAGGCTGCAGTCCATGGGGTCACAAAGAGTTGGACACGACTGAGTGACTTCACTTTCACTCCCCCTTCCCATCCCCCTACACCAGGCCATTACTCTGCCCAGAGTCACTACAACAATGGCCCCCAGGTTCCATGTGGCTACTGATCTCACACTTCTAACACCAATCTGGCAATCAGGAATCTTTATCCCCCTTTAGTGATAACAGAGATTTGGGGGAGGGGAGTGTTAAACGTGTGGCTTTAAGCGGCAGAAGGACAAAGAAAGCACGTCTGGGTTCACAGTTCTCTTATGTGCCTTCTACACTGTTTCCCTATCTCTGTGAAGTGAGAAAGAAAGAACTGAGGTCCTACCTGTCTAAGTTGTTTCAGTTTCTCCATAAATCAATGTGTAGATGAAAAGTGAAAAGTTTAATCCATCACCTAGGTGTTCCAAACATCTGGCTATTGCAGGTTGTGGGACCCAGCTGGCTGACATGTTGGAGTCTTGACTTGTTGGGATCTATACTTAGGTGTCTGTTTTACATTGCTCACTGTGTTTTGTTCTGTGTATGTCTCACATAGGTCATTAAATAGTCAAACATTTTCTTAAACAAATATACTAAAAATATTTACTAATATGCTTTGCCTCCTTACTAACCTTTACGCTTTATAAGGATGGAAGTTGTATCCTTATCTTTATGGCATCCCTTAGCAGGGCCTCTTTCCCGTCGATGTTCAGGAAAGGTTTGTTGAATTGAATACTTTCTGATGCCTGGTGGATAAAGTCCCATCTGTTAAGGAGGCATCTGAAGTCCTTCCCATCCACACAGCCATAATTTAATTTCACAGCCTTGGCTCAGCCACTCCCTGACCCCTTTCCCCTGCCTCCAGTGTTCAGCCACAATAGGCATCTTCCTCCTGCACTCTGTTCTACACTAATTATTTCCTCTTTCTGGATTGTCCTTCCCTGTATTCCTGGTATTCTCTGCATATTTCAAGGCCCTGATTAAATATCACCTCCACCATGATGTCATTCCTAATCCTCTTCTCACTTTGCCTCTATGGAACGCTGCACATACCCTTGTTAAAAGTCCAATTATATCATAATGATCTATTTACAAATCTTTCCTCACCAGCCAGGACTATGCTCTGTGGGGAAAGATTAATTATTTCCAGAACCTAGTGAGGCAGGAAAATATGTTACTCTAAAATATTATTTTATTTTATTGCAGGGGGATTAAGCAAAGGAAAAAGAGTAAGGATTCAGGACATGGTGGGGGGGGGTGGTGGAATATCTTGATTGAAAACATAATTAAGAAAAGCTTCTTCTAGTGTTATTCAATAAAAAGGATCCCTGGCTTGATTATGAGAAGGAAAAGGGTGGGAGAATACATAGGTGTCGTAGTAATGTTAACAGAAGACCCAAGAGAAACCACTGCAAGGTGGGTCAGGACCATGACAGCTGTGAAAAAGGGAAGGAGGGCACGGACCATGGTGATGGGTACGTCAGAACAACGTCCAACACCAGATGGCTTCCCTAACCTTAAGTGTTCAGCTACACTGACCTTGTCAAGACCCAAGACTAGAATACGGCCATGGGGCTGGAGAGAGAAATCCAGCCTAAGGAAAAAGGGACTGAAACTAGACATAGGTTGCAAAGAGAAAATAAGACAGATATGCTTCTTATAAAGCTGAGAGTTCAAACTAAAATTCATGCTCACTATTCCAGACTAGTGACTGACACAACAATGGTTCTGAAAAAATCAAAACCACAATGAAGTACCATTTCACACCAGTCAGAATGGCTGCGATGCAAAAGTCAACAAGCAATAAATGCTGGAGAGGGTGTGGAGAAAAGGGAACCCTCTTACACTGTTGGTGGGAATGCAAATTAGTACAGCCACTATGGAAAACAGTGTGGAGATTCCTTAAAAAATTGCAAATAGAACTGCCTTATGATCCAGCGATCCCACTGCTGGGCATACACACCGAGGAAACCAGAATTGAAAGAGACACGTGTACCCCAATGTTCATCGCGGCACTGTTTGTAATAGCCAGGACATGGAAGCAACCTAGATGTCCATCAGCAGATGAATGGATAAGAAAGCTGTGGTACATATACACAATGGAGTATTACTCAGCTATTAAAAAGAATACATTTGAATCAGTTTTAATGAGGTGGATGACGCTGGAGCCGATTATACAGAGTGAAGTAAGCCAGAAAGAAAAACATCAATACAGTATACTTACACATATATATGGAATTTAGAATGATGGTAATGATAAACCTGTACGCAAGACAGCAAAAGAGACACAGTTGTATAGAATGGCCTTTTGGACTCTGTGGGAGAGGGAGAGGGTGGGATGGGTTGCAGAGTGGCAATGTAACATGTGTGATATCATAAGCGAAATGAATTGCCAGTCCAGGTTTGATGCAGGATGCAGGATGATAGAGACTGATGCACGGGGATAATCCAGAGAGAGGGTGTGGGGCGGGAGGGTGGAGGAGGGGGTCGGGATTGGGAGTTCATGTACACTCATGGCTAATTCATGTCAATGTGTAACAAAACGAATACAGTATTGTAAAGCAAAACAAACTAAAAAATAAAAATTAATTAAAAAAAAAAAAAAAGTTTGCCTTAACTTAAATGTTGAATGAATGAATGAATAAATGTATCAGCATTTAGATTTGCCATGCAATTCCTGAACTTTTTGTGGTAGATTTAATGGATATTTAATTGTTGGAGTTTGGTGGAATGATAAATAACATCGTTGGTTTTGTTTCCCAAGTTTGTAACTAACTTGCAAATATTACAAAGGAATCAGCCATATGGAGATTTTTTTTTTTTTAAATCAGCTTTATTGGTCAATTTAACTAAAGAGTGATCCATTAATAGCCACATTCAGGATCCCTAACACAATCGCTCTGAATGGAACTGTTCCCTAAACTGCATTTCTGTTCCAGGACCTTCCACACGGATGAACCAGGAACACTCCATGCTGAGTCCAGGCCACCGAGGCACCAAAGACCCACAAACTCAGCAGGGTGGGTCCACACATGCTCAGCTCCTTTCCTCGAACCATCGATCAGATACTTTATCCACTCCCTCAGGATAAGCAAATTAGAGAGGACAAAAGAGGCCAGGGATGTTTCTCTAGGGGAAACATGTTTCTTTTCACAGAAGCATGAGACAAGGGAAATGAAGTTTCCTCTCTAAATCAGTACCTAGTGCGTTACTGGCATGAGGTATGATATGTGATCACTCAGCTCCACTTGGCCTCCCAGATGCCTTCATCCCCTCCTCACCCTATTAGGAGGCCCCCACCCAGGCCTGTCTGTTTGAGAGTCCAATGGGGCACACCTGATGCCTTAGATGTCTTCACACCCTTTCTCTACTTCAGAGTAGGAGCTATCTTCCTTAGAGTAATAGCTTAGCCTGCTGTTTCCTGCTTTCTCCTTGAGATTATAGAAAACGTTGGAAGAAGCATTCTGTGTATCACAGGAAATGAAAAGAGCATTTTGGTTTTCTTCACCTCTCACGTCTCCTAGACCCCCAACACAGACATAAAACCATCCTCAGGATTTGTCCAAATTATAGCTTAGGGCTAGGACTGAGAAAATATTTGATCAGCTGGGAGTGTGACTTCCGGTCAAACCTCCTCATAAATATGTTTGTATATGCCAAAAGTGGAAGCTGTGACAGATTTTTTTTTCCCCTTGGGCTCCAAAATCACTGCTAATGGCGACTACAGCCATGAAATTAGACTTTCTTGGCAGCTCAGTTAGTAAAGAATCTGCCTGCAGTGCAGGAGACCTGGGTTCGATCCCTGAGTCAAGAAGATCCCCTGGAGAAGGAAATGGCAAACCACTCCAGACTCCTTGCCAGAAAAAGCCATGGACAGAGGATCTTAGTGGGCTACAGTCTACAGGGTCACAAAGAGTCGGGCACGACTGAGTGACTAACATTCGCTGCTTCTTGGAAGGAAAGCTGTGACAAACCTAGACAGTGGATTAAAAAGCAGAAACATCACTTTGCAGACAAAGGTCCACATAGTCAAAGTTATGGTTTCACCAGTAGCCATGTACGGATGTGAGAGTTGGATCGTAAAGAAAGCTGAGCACCAAAGAATTGATGCTTTTGAATTGTGGTGCTGGAGAAGACTTTTGAGAGTCTGTTGGACTGCAAGGAAATCAAATCAGTCACTCCTAAAGAAAATCAACCCTGAATATTCATTGGAAGGACAATGCTGAAACTGAAGCTCCAGTACTTTGGCCACCTAATGCGAAGATCCAACTCACTGGAAAAGACTCTGATGCTGGGAAAGATTTAAGGCCAAAGGAGAAGCGGGTGGCAGAGGATGAGATGATTAGATAACATCACCAACTCAATGAACATGAACTTGAGCAAACTCTGGAGATAGTAGAGGACACAGGAGTCTGGTGTGCTGCAGTCCATGAGGTCTCAGTCGGATAAGATTTAGTGACTGAACAACAATATGTATGTGTGTATATATACAATGTGCATACATATGTGTGTGTAAATAATGTTACATATGTGTATGTAAATAATATATGTGTGAAAATTAAAAATGAATATGAATATATAATATGTAATATATTTAAATATATAAAAATGATTTTTACAGCTGTACTGGTGGACACTTACTCCTTGGAAGAAAAGTGATGACCAACCTGGATAGTATATTCAAAAGCAGAGATACTACTTTGCCAACTAAGGTCCGTCTAGTCAAGGCTATGGTTTTTCCTGTGGTCATGGATGGATGTGAGAGTTGGACTGTGAAGAAGGCTGAGCGCTGAAGAATTGATGCGTTTGAACTGTGGTGTTGGAGAAGACTCTTGAAAGTCCCTTGGACTGCAAGGAGATCCAACCAGTCCATTCTGAAGGAGATCAACCCTGGGATTTCTTTGGAAGGAATGATGCTAAAGCTGAAACTCCAGTACTTTGGCCACCTCATGGGAAGAGTTGACTCATTGGAAAAGACGCTGATGCTGGGAGGGATTGGGGGCAGGAGAAGGGGATGACAGAGGATGAGATGGCTGGATGGCATCACTGACTCGATGGACGTGAGTCTGAGTGAACTCCGGGAGTTGGTGATGGACAGGGAGGCCTGGCGTGCTGCGATTCATGGGGTCACAGAGAGTCAGACACGACTGAGCGACTGAACTGAACTGAACTGGTGGCCAAAACTGGGGTCTGGAGGAAACAGTGTATACAGCCGCCTGTTCAGTCTCCTTCAGGAGGCCAAGTAATCTGCACAAGTTCCACACTGCAGAACCCAGGTAAATGCCCCTGGGTTCTAAATGTACCATGTGAGTCTACATGTAAATGCTACATATAGATGCCCAGGTAAATTTATTTAAGAAGATAGAGAAATTTGTGATAAAAGTGATTAAATAGATAAACCACATTGATGTCACAAGAGGACCCAGCTCCAAAGTTGGTGCTTTTTAGATCATCTGTATTTTCTAAAATCACAAAATGACCCTCTACCCTCTGTCTGCCTTGCCTCAGTTGACTCTCGTTACCTGGGGAGTCTGAACATTTCACTTTTTATCCACAGGAGAGGAACAAGTCAGGCCTAGATTGCTTCTTAACTGGGTTAGGACTAGATTGAACTATGAGTCAAGGAAATACAGAACAACAGTAACTTAAAGAAAGAAGTTTATTTTTCTCTTATATATGCATCAGGGCACAGATAGTTCAGGGTTAAAATGGCAGCATGGCTCTCAGGCATCCTCAGGAATTCAGGTCCCTTCTACCTTATTGCGTTACCATGTGTTGCCTCCAAATTCACCTCATGACCTCAAGATGGTTGCTTCAGTTCCAGCCGTCACATTACGTCCCTGGCCAGGAATAAGAAAGTGACACAAAAGAAGAGGGGAAGGGCACATGCCAGCTGTCTCTTAAGGAAATTACCTCAAAGGTGTCATATGATACTTCTGCTTATCTCATTGGTCAAGATTTAGTCAAATGAACACACTTAGCTGCACTGGAGTTTGAGAAATGTAGACTTTATTCCAAGTTAACTTGTACCAGCTAAAAATGGAAGATATTGCTTTAGGAAAGGATAGATCAAGGGGAATGCCTAGCAGCCTCAGCTACACCTTGAAACAGGATGTCTTTGATCTGTGTTAGGAAATCACTAGCAACAAGCTACTGTCGCCAACAGCTTCACCATCAACCTCATCTGGTGCCTTAGTCAATCCTCCACTCCAAGCAGAACGGCCTTTGTGCATCCATACTTGTACATGTCTAGCATCCTCTGTACCTACTCTGGTCCTTTTTTTAGAATGTCCTCTCTCTTGCTACTTTTCTAAATTCTACCCATCTTTGAAGGCTCAGCGGAAGTCCCATATTCCTGATAAAGCCTCTTCTCACCTCCCCATTTCTCAGTAACCTCACTCTCTTCAGAATGCCCAAAGCACATATTACCTATCCAGTGCCTGACCCCTTGCATATATAGGCATTTATGTTGAATCTACCTGATACAAAGAGCCAACTTAATAGACCCTAATGTTGGGAAAGATTGAGGGCAGGAGGAGAAGGGAGTAACAGAGAATGGCATAGCTGAATGGCATCACTGACTCAATAGACATGAGTTTGAGTAAACTCGTAGAGAGAGTGAAGGACAGGGAAGGCTGGCGTGCTGCAGTCCATGGGGTGGCAAAGAGTCAGACATGACTTAGCGACTAAACAACAAAAATAATGTTGAGTTAGTGTGGACATCTTTTACTTTAACTGGTCTCCTTGTAGGAGGAAAGATATCATAATTCTCTATACCTCTCACCGTCCCTGGCATGCATGTACTTCTAAATTTGTGTATCTCGACACTGAGAAATCAGGGCTGGGGGAACAGCAAAAAACTGAAAGCCAAAAGGAATGAATTAGAAATTGCACTCTGATCCTAACTAACTCTACATCCTTGGGCTTAATTTCTCTGAGCTATAGGTTTCTTTTCAATAAAAGGAAGGAAGGGATACCAGCCCAGGCTAACCCAAAGGCTGTGGCAAGGACAACAGACACCCTTTATATAATGTCAAACATTACACTAATTAAGTAGGGATTCCCTAGTGGCTCAATGGTAAAGAACCTGCCTGCCAGTGCAGGAGGTGCAGGTTTGATCCCTGGGTCAGGAAGATCCCCTGGAGAAAGAAATGGAAACCACTCCAATATTCTTGCCTGGGAAATCCCTTGGAAAGAGGAGCCAAGGAGGCTATAGTCTTTGGAGTCACAGAAGTGTTGGACATGACTTTGCAACTAAACAGTAACAACAAAGCTTTTGTCAGGGCTTTTTGACTGCAAGCAACTGAAACCAACTCAGGCTAACTTGAGCAAAAAGGGTCTTTATTGGAAGATCAAAGAAGATTGCTCGCAGAATCATAAGGTGTCTGGAACCCAGTCTTGGCAAAAGATGGGCAGCAGGGCAACTCCAGGGTCCACTCAGCAGGAACTGTTTGGCATCTTTTTGGGAGCACCTTCAGAAGCGAGCTAGCTCTGAACAAGCTTCCAACTCTGTATGTCCCTGCCTCTTGGTTATAGCAGCCTGGAGTCATCCTGACTTATAGTCCCACAGAGTCTACTCCTTGCAGAAAGGTCAAAGCCCTGAAGGAAATCAAAGTGATGTTATCAGTAGAGTGAAAGAAGGCTGGATGGCCAGAAAGCGCAAATGTCCACAATAGGCCTAATAAACAGTGCTGATTGACAGACTCCACTCCTTTGATTCTGAAGACATTTTGCATTAAAGATAATATAAGCAACTTCTTTGGACCTTATCAGCAAACACCTTGGAGGGCATGAGTTCATCAGATTCTTTCCATCCATGGCAGTGAAAATATGAATGCCCTTATAGGAAGGAGATGCAGAACTACTTACGTGACAGGGGAGAGCACAAGGACAGGTGAATACAGTCACAGCTCCATCATCACTGGGTCACAGAGCCTTCTCTGACCTTCCTGGCTAGGTCATGCCCCCATGCTTTCTACTCTTTTACAGTGCTTGGTCTTCTTGGTGGCTCTTGATACTGTATAAATTAAACTATTACCATTTATGATTATGGTTATTTCCTCCATTAAGTTGTAACCTCCACGCGGGCAGGGCCAATGTCTCTGCTCCTCTCTATTTCGATATCCCATCCCAGAGCCTGGCACATTCTAGATGCTCAGTAAATATTTACTGAATGGATTACATACATGAATAAATAAGGTGCTCAGAGCAGTCAGTTGCACGACTATCTGGGGAGGGTCATTCCC
The DNA here is from genome assembly GCA_006408695.1 of Aepyceros melampus. Taxonomy (NCBI): domain Eukaryota; kingdom Metazoa; phylum Chordata; class Mammalia; order Artiodactyla; family Bovidae; genus Aepyceros; species Aepyceros melampus. The sequence continues at coordinate 296,667 of SJXQ01008443.1, forward strand.
ATCACACATCAGGGGCAGGTTTCACCTTTCACTTTCTAGGCACATGGGGTGATGGAACAGATTAAAAGTAGTGGCAGATTAAGGGTCGGGCCACCCTAGTTTTTGTTGTTGTTGTTTTTGCCAAAATCTGCTGCTAGAGGGGAGAAGGCCCTTCAGGCAGTGGGAGAAGTAATCCACAGCTTCTGGGAGAGGAAATAAGACAGTCTGAATGATCCTCCATTCACTGTTCTGTGACATCACGCTGATTTCCTTCAGGGCCATTCTGCTGGGAGCATCCACTCAAGTAGGAGCACCGCTCCCATGGATACTATGACCCCCAAGTGGTCCCTCTGTGGTTGCTTTCTGAGACAAGATACTAAGAAGCCCTCCTATTTGTACAGCATTTGTAGTCTAAAAAGTGAAAATTGCTCAATTGTGTCCAACTCTTTGAGACCCCTTGGACTATACAGTCCGTAGAATTCTCCAGGCCAGAATATTGGAGTGGGTAGCCTTTCTCTTCTCCAGGGGATCTTCCCAACCCAGGGATCGAACCCAGGTCTCCCTCATTGCAGGCAGATTCATTTCCAGTTGAGCCACAAGGGAAGCCCAAGAATACTGGAGTGGGTAGCCTATCCCTTCTCCAGTGGATCTTCTTGACCCAGGAATCAAACTGAGGTCTCCTGCATTGCAGGCAGATTCTTTACTAAATGAGCTATCAAGGAAAGCCTGTGGTCTACAAAAAGCTTTCCTAATTATCTCCTTTGATGCTCACCATGACCAACCTGTAAGATAAGCCCCATTTCACAGATGAAGAAATAAAGGCTCAGAGCCTTGCTTAAGGTTATTTGCTGCTAAGTCACTTCAGTCGTGTCCAACTCTGTGCGACCCCATAGACGGCAGCCCACCAGGCTCCCCCGTCCCTGGGATTCTCCAGGCAAGAACACTGGAGTGGGTTGCCAGTTCCTTCTCCAATGCAAGAAAGTGAAAAGTGAAAGTGAAGTTGCTCAGTGGTGTCCGACTCTTAGCGACCCCATGGACTGCAGCCCACCAGGCTCCTCCATCCATGGGATTTTCCAGGCAAGAGTACTGGAGTGGGGTGCCATTGTCTTCTCCATAAGGTTATTTTGGTAGCTTTAAATATTGCACAAACTTCACGGTTAGGAAATCTCCACATCATCCTTGTGTAGGAGGACTATATTTTTAGCATAAACATCTCAAGGTCTTTTTTTTTTTTTTTCTGAGCCCTAAAGATAGCTCACTCCTTTTTGTCATTGAATGTTGTAACATAATAAACAAAAGGATTAAGGAAAGCAAGGTATTCATGTGGTTTTTATTCTAGTGAAATCACATCAGTTTGCAGGTCAATTTGGATTGACTGAATATATTTGTATTTGTATGTAAGGAGATGGAAGAGGGGAGAGATGGAGAGAAACATTTTGATTTTACTTGAGGTTCAGTTAACATTTTATTTTGTCTTTGAATTTGGAACTGACAAATTCATTCCCACCTTGTTCCCATTTTTCACTCATGATGGGTCAACTCAGAACTCTCCTACTCAGCCTGTGGATCTGGGCTCTCACTCTCATCTCAGCCCTAACATCTAAGCCCCAAGTGACAGATGGCTGGAGACATCACCTATGACCTGACTGCTTCTCCTTGAGGGCCAGAGTTCTTGATGTCTCTTTGGAATTGGAATTTTATCTGCGTGCGTCTGAAACACACACACACACACACACACACAAAACCAAACCACTCCCCAACAACTGTTAAGTCAGGCTAGAAAAGACCCACACTGATATTAAAGGGAGTTCCACTGAGGTGTGATCAGGAGCCTCCCTCTCAGGTGAGCCAGCGTGTGTTCTTCTTCTTCTTCAGATGTGGTCTGACTCCCAGGAGCCTTTCATCAGTGACCAAACCATGAGAGCAGGGTCTGGCCCCTGGCACAGCAGCTAACACACATGCCCAGTACAGCTCTTGGCGTGAGCTTTCTCACTTGTCCTCATCACCCTCTCTGCAGTAGTTAGAGAAAAGCACTGGGCATGTCCTGTGGATGAGGGATCAGAGGCTAAGCAGGGGGAAGTAACTTGCCCAAAGCCATGCAGTTAGTAAGGGGAGAAGCTGGATTTGGATCTAGACATATTCACTTTCAGCTGGAAGTGGGGAGAAAAGAAAACAGGAAACAACCAATCCCCAGTGGAATCTTGGATGGGAAAGAGGTGCCCTTCTCACACAAACCCCCTCCCAGGCCTTTTATGTGAACAAACAGAAATTTCTCTTGTGTTAGAGCTATTCTAAATTGGGAGGGGTGGTCACAGCAGGTAGCATTAGTCCAGCTCCTCCACACAGGCAGGCATGCAACCCAGCCCTGCAGACTTCTCTGAGGAAGCCAAGTCTAGGCTGACACTGCAGGATGAGCGGATGCCAAGCAGGCAAACATGAGGGGTGAAGGTCTCATGCCTAAGCTCTGTCTGGAAACTGGAGATGAAACCCAAAGCAGCCCAGTCAAAGCCAGTCTGAGATAGACCTTTCCTGGGTGGACACCACCTGCCCACCAATTTCTCCTTCTAGACCCTCAGTGAGAACCAGAGCCAACTTCTAACAGTGGGTGCATGAGCCAGGGTGGGGGCTGGAAGGGTCTGAACTGCAGGGGGTGAAAGTGAAAGTCTCTCAGTCATGTCCAACTCTTTGCGACCCCGTGGACTATACAGTCCATGAATTCTCCAGGCCAGAATACTGGAGTGGGTAGACTTTCCCTTCTCTGGGGGATCTTCCCAACCCAGGCATCAAACCCAGGTCTCCTGCATTGCAGGCAGATTCTTTACCAGCTGAGCCACAAGGGAAGCCCAAGGATACTGCAGTGGGTAGAAAGAATATTCAAAACAATGCCACCTCTCCTCTGAGTATGTTTTATGGTCTTCCAGCCATACTGTTTCCTGACTTCTTTACTCCATAAGCATAATCTTTGCCCATTCATACATCATATTTAAAATTGTTGAGGGTTTGGGGAGAATCTATCAGGGGTGCCACACTGTCTGTTGTTCTGACCCTGATCCTGGCAAGGCACCTGCCTGCAGTCCTGCATGAGAAATCTTTCTCCTGTCCATGACTCTGCTCTGATATCCAAGCAAACGCATATCACAGGCTGCTCTGCCTTGAGTGAGCTTGCTGGGAGGATGGAATGTTCCCAGCACCTCCTCCTGGAGAGGCGTCTGCAGGGACTGAGGTCTCTGAGTCCATCTCGGCAGGAAGGTGAGAGCTGCTTTCCCCTTCTGTTTTGCTGTCATCCCTTGGTCAGGTTTTCCATGCATGGGCAGCTTCGCCACTGCTGACAAACCATCCAGGTCCCCCAGTCCCCTGCCAACCACCCTTGCCCCTAAATAAACACCAGCTCATTTGTAAGAGGTTTTTAATTTGATCTTGGTATGCCATTAAGGAGCGGAATAAGGATCTCTACTCATCTTCACTCACACAGTATCTACTGCTTTTCTCTAACTGATCTTCACCATGGACGCCTGTGTAGTCATAGAGTGTCTGCATGATTTTCACTCAGCAGACTGGTTTAGGTTTCTCGGTGGTTTGCATAAATCATAAAAAAGAGCACAAAAATCACACAACCGTGACTCTATCACAGGGAGCCGTGTTCCCTCTGGTCTTGCAGACAGTGATGGGGACAAGTAGCTGTGACCACAGCTCTGATGACTGATGACATCCCTAGAAGGGAGGCCAACTCTGTCCCGGCCCCTCTCGGAGGAGTCCTCTGTCTCCCCATCAACTTGTCATGGTTTCGCAGGAGGCCTGCTAACACAGAAGGGTCCCATCTTAGCACCACAATTGGTGGACAGGGTGTGGAACTGTCCCTGTGTACAATGGCAGCTGGGTCTTCTGTGCTCAGCAACACGAAAGCGAACCAGGAAGAGAAGCCCTGGGTTTCCGCCAGGACCTCCTCTGCCTCTATGAGCTCCAAGAGGCTATTAGCAGAAAGAGCATCTGGACCACGGGTCAGCCAACTTTTCATGAAAAGAGCCAGATATTACAGATAGTAACTGTTTCAGGCTTTCCAGCTCACATACATTCTGTTGCATATTCTTCTCCCCCCTCCTTTTTTTTCACAACCCTTTAAAAATAGAAAAACTCTTCTTAGGAGGCAGGCCATAAAATACAGGCCTGCAGGCTGCAACCTCTGGTCTAAAACATGATAATAACCTGTCCAACCCATTCGTCACAGCCTCCTCCCCGTCGAAAGCCTCTGGTTCCCCCGGGGCTGCCCTGATGTAGGGTATGCAGCCCAGGCTTGCCGGGGGCACTGTGGCAGGCAGAGTTACCCTCAGGCTCCTGCCCTAAGGCCCAAGTATCCTCCTTTGCCAAGCGGCTGGTTGGATGGATTTTAAGCAAGTGTAGATATTAGTCTCAGCCCTGCTCATATGTCCTGGGGTTGAATTAAGCCTCAGTGTCCCCAGTGAGGTAGGTAAATACTATCAGCCTCATCCCACACTTGCAGATGGTGAAGTTCAAGAGCAGAATTGACTTTCCTAGTCAATTTCCTAGTCGTGTGACTTCCCAACAGTCACATGTCCGAATTTCAAAGAAAGCCAAAGGGTCTAGGCTTTCAATTTCCTAATGATCAGGAATTATTCTGTCCCCCCACAAGCCCCGTGATTGATTCCACCGCAAACAGAGCAAGAATCCACCAGTGAATACTGTTAGCCACACAGAGCAATTGCTTTCCAGACCTCAATGACACTCTCTGAAAACAGAATTAACTCAAGCACTCAAAGCTACGGGGCCTCGGTGGAGCGGCGCTCTCTGCCCTGGCCACGAGTCTCTTCAAATTCAAAATAAAGTTTATAAAAGTAAATTATCTCATTTTATAACTTAAGTGCATCAAGCATTTCCTTAAATATAGTTCACACTGAAAATAAAGTTACTTTTGCTGTACAGTTGGTGTCTGTTATAATTAGGAATAAACTTTGATGATAAAGTAGGAAAGGTTACACACTCACGCACACATCTATCTATCCGTTTGTCTGTCTGTGGGTGTGTGGATGGGTAGACATATGCACCTCTCGACAAGAGCTTCCCCCCAAAGTGGTGGGAAGTTGTTAGGGGTCTCTAGTATCTAGTTTGCATGAAAATGCCTATATTAAAAGTCCCTGTCCTTAATGATAAACACATTTTCGTACCTAACACTAAGACTCTTATTAGAAACATTAAACTATGCAATCCGTAATGTATTCAGTCTTTGGAAATGCCAAGCTACACCATATCATTGTACAACAGCGTCCCCAACAAACTCCCACCCACCCCACCTCTGCCCTGCCTCCCCATCCTAAAGCCGGTCGACCCCTCACGTAACACAGTTGTTCAGAACGGGAGCTGAGCCACAGAACTCAAGGGGAGCACTCAAGAGGTGAAGTAAGAATTCTGCATGGAGTACAGATGATCAATGGGGTTTCCCACTCTGGCCTGCAGGGGCCCGGCTTCTGAGGTTGCTAGGAAACAGTCACCCAGGTTACTGAGGGAGGTGTCCTCACTATCCAGCTCGTGGAAGAGGGGCTCAGCACCTGGAACGGAGACGAAACACTGCCGTGAAGGTCCGGAAGGAGAGACTCACCCGGTGCCGGTGCCGGTGCCGGGACATTCAGCTGAACTCGGCAGGCGCGGTCTCAGCACACCACCCCGCCCCCACTATGGAAAGCCTTCTACCGGCTGCTGGGAAGGGGGAGCGCTGGGGGTGGCAGAGAGCTACACGGAAGAGCAGGAGGGGGCAGAATCCCTGCCCACCAAAGACCTCCTTAGAGGGCTATGTCTAACGTGTAACAACTGAAAATAATATAAACTAGGATCTGACAAAATAGTGCTAAACCGAGCGCAGCATAAGCAGGTTTCAGCGTGTTTAGACACTGGCGGTGGGCAGTGGGCGAGACCCAGCACTGCAGGCTGCAGAGGCAGGCACAGGGCTTCCAGAGGACTCTGGCCACAGAAAAGGCTCTTGTAGGAGGGAGGGTAAGAAAACAAACATCGACTCTGTGAATGATGCTCACGAATCCACTGGTGATAATACTTGTCCTTTCAAACAGCACAAACATACTGAGTGCCAGCTGTTTCCCCAGATTTGTACTGCAAAGGAAAGGAAGGTTAGGTGTCCGCACTCAACTAGTATAACCTTTGACAATGAAACTAGGAGGGCAAATTGAGGAAGAGCTGGGGGACCACTGTGACCAGAACCTTGAGGTGTGGACATTTCACCTCCACTTCAAGTAAATGGGAGCGAGGAAAACTGCTGTTTATAAAACTTGTCATGTGGCTTTAATTATTCATTGTACTAAAGGATTCATCACAGGAGTAATTTATGTAACAAGACCCCTAGGACTCTGAAAATGTATGATTGGCAAAAAAACAAGAACTATTTGTCCTGTTTTTGCATAGCAGAGGAGTGAAGACAGGCGTAGATGTGTCTTCTCAGGAAGCAAAGAGGATGGCCGTCACTGAGCACGCACATACGTGTGTATGAGTGAATGAGGTTAGTTGATGGTGGCCCTGCAAGTGGCTGGATCTTAATAAATATTTGCTGAATGCATCAGAGGGAAAGATAGGGCTGGTTTCAACAATATGGATAATTTTATAATGAAGGCAAAAAAGTTGAGAAAATCTGTGCACTGAGGCATGTATCTCTGATACTGACATTTTGAAGGCTTACTGAATAAAACTTTATTTTTAGCTATCAGGGTTACTGATTTCACAGTACAGGCAAATGCATTACATAGGCCATATACCTTCTCTGTATAAAAACCCAGTGGCCTATATTTGACTCTAAGATTGAACTCTAGCCTTCAACTCTAGAGCCTGCCCACTCCATCAGGGCATCCAGGCCCCAGCTGCTGTCCACTGGCTTCAGAAGCAAGCCAGGAAAGTGGGGGAATCTCAGCTGCCCCCACACCCTGCCTTTAAAGCAACCCCATTTTGGCTGCGGTGGGACTGGGACTTTACTTCACAAGTCAGCTTATGTTTTAAGAATTACATGAGAATAGCTACTAGTGTCCATAATAGGAGAGAGTCCAATTAGAACCTTTGTTTTCTGTGCTTTTCTATGTATTCTTTCTTATGTAAGAGTTTGCATAATTAAGGCCTCTGACTGTATCACTGCTGATAATGCTTATGAACTTGTAAGTGTGGTGACAGTGACAGTGTTAGTCGCTCAGTCCTGTCAGACTCTTTGCAACGCCAGGGACTGAAGCTCACCAGGCTCCTCCCTTCATGAAATTCTCCAGGCAAGACTACTGGAGTGGGTAGCCATTCCCTTCTCCAGGGGATCTTCTTGACCCAGGAATCACACGTGGGTCCCATGCACTGCACAAGTGTGGTGCCTGGCAGGACAGTGTGCCACAGCAAGGTAAGTGCAGTATGTTGTGCCTAATTGCTCGGTCAGGTCTGACTCTTTGCGACCTCAGAGACTGTAGCCTGCCAGGCCCCTCTGTTCATGGAATTCTCCAGACAAGAATACTGGAGTAGGTTGCCATTTCCTACTCCCGGAAGTGTAGTATCTGGCAGGAAATGGAAGACTTGGGAAGTTAAATCCCAACAAAAATGTCTACAGTGAAAACACAACCTCCTTTTCTAACAAATAAAAAGTTTTGAAAAAGGAGAATAAATGGAAACATGACTCATGGAAATGCATACTGGTCTTACTTCTGGAGCCACAGGTTATGTGATTCTAGCAGCATTTCATGGGACACTTATCCTGCTTTGGAACTTTAATGAGCAACTAGGAACTGCACAGGGAGAGGAACTGGGAGGGGATGAAAAACTCACGCAAGCAAGCTGTGCGAGGTCCCTGCGGGGCTTGAGTCCCTCTTACCATAGGGGTGCATGTGGTCTCCAGGCATCTGGGGTGGGGTGAGCCCCTGTCGGAAGGGATCTGAGCTGTAGACACTCTGCTCAATGGCCAGGAGCTGCTGTGGGGTGGGCAGAGCCGTGTAGGGGTTCATGATCCCTTCCATGCCAGCGCTCCCGCCACCGTTTGTCTGAGCTGCGGGACAAAGAAGAGGATAAATAATTCTCCACGTGCAGCCCAGTATCTCATGCTGAAGGTGGGGCAGGGCCTCTGAACAAGCTCTGAACTTCACGTGCCCCACTGGCTGGGGACTGCACATGCTGTGTGGCCACGGCGACATCATTTTACTTTCCTCATTTACAAATGGGAAGGGATGAGGTGACATCAGTGGTCCCCAGCTTGTGCCCTACCACGGGCCACCAGTGACTATGCTGAAGGATGGAGAAGGGGGATGAGTGTTGTACTTGGAGAGCTTCCTTGAACCGTATCATCAAGACAAAGGCAAGACACAGGCTTGGCAGCCAACGGAGTACACACATCCAAAGATCCTTCCAGCGTTACCCCACTAGGATCCTATCAGTCAAGTGGTTTCCTCGTTTGATCCAGGGGGCCTTGTGGAGCTGATATGAAGACTCCGTGAGAGGGTGTGTGTGTGTGCTCTGGGTCTGCAACTTGCTCTGCTGTGTACACAATTCCATCAGAAAAGGAGGACTCAGTTTCCCCCTTCCACATCCTGCTGTGGTTCTCTGAACATGGCTGCATTAACTCTCAGTCTCTACTTCCACCTTAAGTCCACCCTAGGAGCCGCCCCTAGAATTCTTCAAAGTTCCGCACACTAGGAGTCTGTGTTCTCATAATGCCGTGATGCGTCCTCCTCCCTTTGAGCATGCTGGCCTGTATGGAGTCAACTGGTGTGGCTCCTCCTGAAGCCCTGTCTGGTCTGTGACCCTCTCTGAGGCCCACAGGGTTGTGTGACAGGACTATCAGACATCACTACCCTACCCTAGGGACGCAAGCCCGAGGTGCAGAGAGACAGGAAGGCAGCTCTCAGTTCTCCAAACAGCACTGCACGTAGAGCTGAGGCAGATTCAGGTCTTCTGACCAGCTTGGCTCCAGCCTGCCCAGCTGCCCATGTTCTTGCTTGATTTTTCTACCAGAGCATCTCTCTTGTCATTAAGATACTATTTGGCCTCAAAGGTAAGGAATAGAAAGAACTTTTGACTGGAAAAATCAAATTCTTGATGGAGCCTAGCCCCGCATCAAGCACAAGGCAAGATCCATGAAGGTAAGGGGCTCTGTTTAGGGGCCAGACAACCGATGCCACTTTCCACGGCCTTCCAAGTGTGGTCCACAGGCCGGCAGGAATGAGAATGTATTAAAAATGCAGACCCTTCAGGCCCACCAAAAGCTCAAGGATCAGAATCTACACCAATACCAGCTGGTTGCAGTGTACCTTAAAGGGTGAGAATCCCTGCTCCAGGGTGCAAACAGACCACTCGGGACAGTCTGCTGGGCAGCTGAGGCTGGCGCCATGTCCCTTTAAGAATGACTGTTTTAATGTCGTCATTCATGCTTTTTTTTCTCTTAACTTCCTTAAAGGACCCAACAGCTTGTCTTGTTCACACACTCCCCAGTCCTTACATCACCCCTATTAAAAAACAACAACAAATGAAGGTACACAGAGGTAAGGGCGAGCTAAGGCAGCGTGAGCAAGTGAGCCTTAGAGAGACAGATTCCGGCCCAATTCCATCCCTCACTAATCTAGGACTGTGGTCCATCTTGCAGAGCCTCTGTTTGTTCATCTGTAAGATGGAAATATTAATAACTCCTCTGCTCACCTTGGGGGTTGGTGGCTGTGAGTCAGGTCAGTATGAGTGAGAGCAAAAGTGCTCAACAAAGGAGAGTTTTTTTTTTCCCACTATCATTATTTTTACTATTTCATATTATTTTGGAAAGGATTGTAAGTCACTGTGGTGTCTTCTATGAAACTGATTTGCCTAGAAGAAGGAGGGCTAGGCTGGATGAGAAGCAGGGCGTGTCTTTGACTCTGCAGGTAGGCCCCGACACAGTCCTGGATATCACAGCAGGGTCTGGGCACAGGGGCTTTGGACTGGTTAGTGTCACCTGCAATCCACAGTTCTGGGCCTCAGCTGGCGCCCTCTGCCCTCTCACAGTTCTCATGGTTTGGTCCTCCCTGGAAGATCCCTTCTCCCAGATGAGTGTGGACCGGGCTTCAGAGAGCCCAGAGATGTCATTCCAAAGGCAGGGCAGTTGCAGGCCCCTGGCAGGAGAGGCCTGGCCAGGAGGAGGTGCCAGCTTACCGGAACTCAGCCTCTGGGTATTCTGCTGGTCTTGCTGCTGCTGCTGCTGCCGCCGGGCCAGCTTCTTCATCTGAGGAGGAGAGAACGCAGGATTAGAAGCCAGGGGGCCTGTAGCAGGTTCTCACAGCTAGGCCAGGGGGAATCGGCTCAGGGGGAAAGCAGAAGGACCCCTTCCCTAGCTTTTAGTCAGGAGAGGATCCACGTTTCAGGAACGGTGCCTTGAGCCTGATGCATGGTGGCTAAGGGATTTCTACGCTGTAGCCGTGGAAAGACAGCTGGCTAGAAAGAAGCCACAGGGCAGCTGCTCTTAGCGGGAACAGGATGCCCTCTCAACAAATAAAACCTGCTGCTTATGGCGTCACAGTTTGATGTGAGGTGTAAGTGAGGGATGTGCTGTCTGCAGGCCAGCTTAGATGTGCAGTAAGGGCCTGCTGACAGCTGTGATTTGGCATGAGCCAAGAGGCTGTTCCACCCACTGGCCCTTGTGGCAGAGACTCCTACCAGGACATGCATGCCTTTAGGTAAGGAGCTTTTCTCCCAAAGCACACTAACTTCCCAGAAGGAAAACATCAACCCAATCTTTCTCAAAGTGTCTTCTGTGCAACATTAGGGTTCCATGAGATCCTTGGTGTGTGTGTGTGTTGGGGGGGGACAACATTAGGTAAACCTTCATTCCCCAGGTAAATGAAGAGAAAAATAAGCATAAATTTAGGTATGTATTTCAAGAAGTGTTCCTGGGTTTCTCATTCTCTGGAAGTTGGACCTTCAGGTGGTTTTTCGGGTGTGTGTGTGGTGGTTGGGGGGAGGGGGCATTAGATTTTTAAAAAACTTCTTTATTGCAAGATTTCTCAGAACTTCAAATATGCTCCCTGCTTATGAATACATAGGCTATAGGTTCTCTCACACCTACTGAACTATGAAATTCTTTCATAGAAAAGAGCATGGGCTACACACAGAAGCCCAATCTGAGGAATTCAGTTAGGGAAATGGTACCTTAACCAATCACAATTAGCTAATGAGCTACGAATCCATCGCCCACTGAAAATTAGAGGTCTAGAGAAATGGGCCACTAACACACGTGTGTGTGTGTGTGTGTGTGTGTGCTCAGTCATATCCAACCCTTTGCAACACCCTGGACTGTAGCCCAGCAGGCTCCTCTGTCCATGGAGTTTTCCGGGCAAGAGTACTGGAGTGGGTCACCATTTCCTCCTTCAGGGAATCTTCCCAAATCCAGGGATCAGATCCAGATCTCCTGTGTCTCCTGTATTGGCAGGCAGATTCTTCACCACTGTGCCACCTGGGAAGCCCAACACATGCATGTGTACAGGTAGGAAGGTAAGTAAGGTCTAAGAGAAATGAGAGACCGTGGCAGGGCATGCACACCTTGGCAGGATCCAGAGGAAACATGATGATCTAAGAGGGACACGCGGGGCACTAGGAAAGGTGAGTTAGGACATCCATTCCATGTGCCACAATGTTGTCTTAGACCAATCATATGGGTGCTATGTTGGTTTCCCTCTGAAATTTCAGAGGAACTCTGGCATCTGGTTAAATGAATAGGAATTAAAGAATCTGCTTTTACCAAGACACAGAAAGGTATTTCTTCATGAAAACGACTGACAGTCACAATCACAAGGAAAACAACAGCATCCCACTAGAACAGATGCCCTTCTGCAAGTAAGCTGTGGCTGAAATGACTGCTGATCATAGACTTTCTGAATTGAGAGCACTAGTCTATCCAATGAATTGAAGTTAGAAAATTTGTGGGCAAGTAAGGCTATGGTTTTTCCTGCGGTCATGGATGGATGTGAGAGTTGGACTGTGAAGAAGGCTGAGCACCGAAGAATTGATGCTTTTGAACTGTGGTGTTGGAGAAGACTCTCGAGAGTCCCTTGGACTGCAAGGAGATCCAACCAGTCCATTCTGAAGGAGATCACCCTGGGATTTCTTTGGAGGGAATGATGCTAAAGCTGAAACTCCAGTACTTTGGCCACCTCATGCGAAGCGTTGACTCATTGGAAAAGACACTGATGCTGGGAGGGATTGGGGGTAGGAGGAGAAGGGGACGATCGAGGATGAGATGGCTGGATGGCATCACGGACTCAATGGACGTGAGTCTGAGTGAACTCTGGGAGTTGGTGATGGACAGGGAGGCCTGATGCGCTGTGATTCATGGGGTCGCAAAGAGTCAGACACGACTGAGCGACTGAACTGAACTGAACTGAACAACATTCTACTATTATTTCAGGAAACCGGCCACACAGAGACAGAAGTAAGAAGCAGATTACCTTAGCTCTCTGGTTCTGGAACCACACCTGAACCACACGGACGCTCAGCCCTGTCTCTGCAGCCAGGGTCTCCCTCCCTTAAAAATATGTAACATTAGAAATATAGAAATATTGGCATGTCAGAGTAGAAGGCAGAACACTTCCTGTGCAGTGCACAGGGAGCCCAACAGGCCACATCCTACACAGCACCTGGTGAATATTCAATGCTCAGCGAAATCCCAAACACAGAGCATCGCTTCCCTTCAGTGGAGAGACAGTGCTTCCCCAGGTAAGTGAGGGGAAGAAGCAGCATTCATTTAGGTTTGTATTTTAAGAAGTGTTCCTGGGTTTCTCATCCTCTGGAACCTGGGCCTTCAAGTGGTTCTTAGATACTACAAAATCTATTTTTGTGTTTCAGCTGTATGCCAAGAATATGCCATAACCTACTTAAGGAGAACTGAGGGTGAAAAATCACTTTGCAAAAGCAAATGGTTGTCGCTTGCTCTGTCCTCCTACCTTAATTCACTGACTTAAATGTTTGGTTTTGTCCCTTATATCTCTAGGTCACTTTGGGTGTCTCGGGAATATTCATATTTACAGTGAGCTCTCAAAAAAGATAAGACAAGAGCCACCTGGAATCTGACAGAGCAAGGCAGACCAGGCTGAGGTGGGCACATGGCCTGGGGCTACGAAGAGACAGGACAATCAAGGTCCCTCTCGTGAAGAGAGGGGTTTAAACGTCTGCCCTCCGTACAAGCACATGGCGAGGGACGGGCCAGAAGGGAAGAGATCTCCCAAGAGTGGCCCTGAGACACACTGGCCCCTTATGGTTAGATTCTGAAGAAATCAGACTTAGGAGCTCCTTGAGTAAACATAGGAAATAGAGCAAGCTGGAGGCCTGGGGAAGCATTTACCTTTGCCATGCCACTCAGGCTCAAGCTTAGGAGAAACGGGATGATTAGAGCAGATTTTTAAAGCACATCCTTCTGCTAAGCCAACTTAAACAGCAGTGTACGCAGGGGCCCACGGCCACCTGCAGAAACCCTATCCACCCTTCAGAGGCCCGGCTCAGAAGCCACCTGTCCCACAAAGCCTTGCCTGATTTCCCAGACTCGAGTGCCGCTCCCTTCTCCCAGCTCCAGGCTGCTTCTGTCTTGGCCCTTGCGCTTTCTCCCCAGGGTGCCAGCGCACAGCTCCTCCCTGCTGGGGGCTTAGAGACAGGCGGTGGGCACAGGCCACACAGAGTTGGGGGTCTAGTTCATGCAGAACAGGCAAACCGCTGAGGGAGGTGGGAACTGGCCCTTGTGAAGGCCTGCTTTGGGGCTCACTTTCTACCACCTCTTTCTGCTGGAACTTATGGGGCAGTGAGGTCAGGGAAAGAAGGCATCCTGCAGTTGAAACTTCAAAAGTCAGAAGTGGTGGGAGGATACATTATGGTTCAGCAAACAACCATCCTTCCCACTCCTGGATGGGTCTGTGCTTCCCCTGCACTCAGTGGGCTTACCCACGTGACTTGCTGAGGCCCGTGGACGGTTACTGGATGTGAAGCGAGTGATCTCCATGGAGATCCATTGGGCATGCCCAGTGGAACTCAGCCTCTTGCCTTCTGCCATTGTCAGAAGACGCATTTGCCCCAGGTGGCTGCTACTCCTGTGGCCTGGACCCTTTAATGACAGACATGCGGGGCAGACCTGACCCTGAACCCAGCTAGGCCCCAGCCAACCCACAGCCTAGCAGTAGGAAATAAATGTTTGTTGGAGCCATTAAGATTTCATTTGTTACTGCAGCAAAAACTGATTCCTACACAGAGGGTGAGAGGAAAAACAATGCTAAAAATGTTTTAATGTCTTTCTTCTGTGAATTTCAATTCAGTTTCAAGAACCTTTCTTTTCTTATCTTTGTTGCATAAGAGACAGTACCTGGTATGGCAGAGTCAATAAATGGTGGGTGCTTAATAAGTAAATGCAGCTATTTGTGACAGAGACTACTAATTGTCTCCAAAATGAATTCTCTCTTTCTTCCTCTTAGCAACTGAATTCCTAAGTTTTAGGAATTTATATGGATACCCAGATGGACTCATTTCCCAGGTCCATTTGTAATCATGGGATTGAATTCTAGCCAACACATGAGAGTGATGCAAAAATCCCAGGGTGTGTATGTCCTTTAAAAAGAAACTGTCTGCCTCCCACCCCCCTCCCTACTCCCTCTTTTTCCACCATGGTAGCTGCAAACAATGGTGACATCTGGAGCAGTCCCTTAGACTCATGTGATGAGACAGAGTTTCTCGGCCTATCTTCTGTTGCTCACCTCTGGACTAGGATGTGAGAGCAACATGAACTCTTATCTCATCAGGTGAAGGAAGGTGAAGTCGCTCAGTCGTGTCCGACTCTTTGCGACCCCATGGACTGTAACCTACTAGGCTTCTCCGTCCATGGGATTCTCCAGGCAAGAATACTGGAGTGGATTGCCATTTCCTTCTCCAGGGGATCTTCCCGACCCAGGGATCGAACCCAGGTCTCCCGCATTGGAGGCAGACGCTTTAACCTCTGAGCCACCAGGGAAGCCCCTTATCTCATCAAGTCACTGTATTTTTTTTTTATGTATCTGTTCACAGCAGCCCTGTCTGTAACTGCCCCAAACAACCCGCATGCCCATCAACAGGTAATGGGACAAGCAACCCATGGTATACCTATGCAATACCATGCAACAACGAAAATGGGTGGACAACATGGATGAATGCCAAAATCACCACCTTAAGCAGAACAAACCGGACCAAAAAAGGAATATATGCTACAACCCACTGTATTTTTCTTCTATTGTAACATCTTGACCTACACCCCAAATGGAACCCCTTATTATTCTCCCTATTGCTCTCCATGAAATGAAAGGTAAGAGAAAGTAGCCAGCTGGAATGGTGCATGCTGAAAAGCAAAAGGAGATTCTACCACTGCCCCCGCCACAACTACAGGGATCTCTGGAGCCTCCAATGGGGCTCAAGGCGACCTGCCCAGACTGTCTGAACAGCACTCCCCAGCCTGATCCCCCCCAACCCAGGTGCCCATCGACTCCCCAGAGGAGTCCAGGGTACACACAGAGAAGAGGGGCCTTATCCCCTTTCTTCCCTTCTTCCCCTCTGTACCTTCCTGCACGGCTTGGAGGATACTCAAACGAGGCCTTGAATGCTCTCCTCTGTTGGGTTGTCAAGATGGTTCTGGGACGTTTGGGGCGCTTATGGTCCTTGCTGTCCTCAGAGGCTCCTTTCCCTGCCCCGTGGGCTGACTTGCAAAGACTTTCCTCATCATCACTTTTTCCTGAAAGAAGCAGAAGTAATGTGTTGAGTCCCTCAAGGCTGCTACCTGGAGTTGTATGTTATTCCATAATAAGACTCAGGTCCCCGTTCTGAGGATGACTTAAGATACGAATGAAACAACCTGTGTGGTACTGATCCCAAAGCCCCCAGGAAGGCGCTAAGGAAAAACTTCCAAAACTTGGAGACAGGAACCAGGATGTCCACCATCACAGCTCAGGACTTCTTCCCAGGATGTTCTCCTAGTTCCACATTTACCAGCTGTGTGGCCTTGGGCAAGTGACTAGACTTTCTGTGGATCAATTTCCTTCTCTGTAAAATCGGGATAGAGGAGAACACTTCACTGAGGTTATCTGAAGATTAAATGAGGTTACCAAGAAGGCATTCAGAAGGCTGATAAGCATATAATAAATGCCCGGTGTCAGACTTTATTTTTTTGGGCTACAAAATCACTGCAGATGGTGATTGCAGCCATGAAATTAAAAGATGCTTACTCCTTGGAAGAAAAGTTATGAGCAACCTAGATAGCATATTCAAAAGCAGAGACATTACTTTGCCGACTAAGGTACGTCTAGTCAAGGCTATGGTTTTTCCAGTGCTCATGTATGGATGTGAGAGTTGGACTGTGAAGAAGGCTGAGCACCGAAGAATTGATGCTTTTGAACTGTGGTGCTGGAGAAGACTCTTGAGAGTCCCTTGGACTGCAAGGAGATCCAACCAGTCCATTCTGAAGGACATCAGCCCTGGGATTTCTTTGGAAGGAATGATGCTAAAGCTGAAACTCCAGTACTTTGGCCACCCCATGGGAAGAGTTGACTCATTGGAAAAGACTTTGATGCTGGGAGGGATTGGGGGCAGGAGGAGAAGGGGACGACCGAGATGAGATGGCTGGATGGCATCACTGACTCGATGGACGCGAGTCTGAGTGAACTCCGGGAGTTGGTGATGGACAGGGAGGCCTGGCATGCTGCGATTCATGGGGTCGCAGAGAGTCGGACACGACTGCGTGACTGAACTGAACTGACTGAGCTGAAGCACTGGTTATTAGTGTACTAAAAGTTTGTGTAGTTTTCTTGACCTGGATAAGTTATACATAACTTCTAGATACTATGTCTGAAATACTAGCCATTGCCAGGAGGTAAAAAACAATACTGTTTAAAAGGCCATAGAAGACCAGCATAAAACCATGTGCAGAGACAGATAAAAGGCAATTAGTCAAAACTGCCTGTCTATAAAATAAATAATTCTCTAGTAAAGTAACTATGTGTTTATTTCAAATTTATCAGCAGTGATCAATACAAGGAGTAACTTGAAGGAAATAAAGCCTCCAGTACATATGACATTCATTCCCAGGCTACCTTTTGCATCCCACAGATTTCACACTTCTGAGACGATGCTTCCAGGATCTAGAAAATAACCCTGTGAGAGAGATTCCTTCCTACTTTTGGTGTTAAAATCCACAGGCAGTTGTGTGCTCACATTACCCTAGTAAGACCCTCATTTCTCTCTGGGTCCTTACACAGCTCAGCTGCCCTCTTTCCTCCAGGAGAAACCTTTGTCCCAAGAGCTTCCTCGGCTCCAGTCCCCTCATTCTGGCCCCTTCTGGCCACTTCAAGAAATCCAGCATGAGGGGACCCACTGGGTGTGAGCTCCACGTCCTACTTCCTCATCCCAGCCTCCTCTGGAAAGATGCTTTTTTGCATACCATGTTTGAGTTTAGACTTAGTTTAATCCTACTTTTTGACTCTGCTAGAGCCAAAAAACCTTATTTTTATCTGAAAGACAATGGCTAAGAAGCTTTCCTCTATGAACTTTTAGACATACAGCCTGAATGTGAAGGAAGATGAACCTGTGAGTTCCTTGACGGCATGACCCTTGCAATGTAACTGAACAGTCTGGCCAGGCAGGCCTGGGTCTCCACCCAGCTCTGTCCTCTTGTTTTAAGTTCAGCCCTGTGTAAGGGATGCCCCACACTGAGCCTGCCCTGGAGATAGGAATACCCAAAGCAGCTAACACGGAGGCACAGAGGAGGCTTCTATTAGATGTTATGGGAAGGACATCTTTTCCTCTCTGCCTTACTCCCTATGAGAGTACAAATGATAAAACCTAAAAGATGGATGAAGGTGGGATTAAAGAAGAATCTTCAGGACACGGATTGGCCACTCTGGCCTCTTCAACTCTTAGGCTTCTTTTCCCAGGGGACAATTCAGTAAGCTGATCTAAGTCAGATGTAAGGGGTTTTAGGATCTTCGTAGAAGGAGGTTTTCAGAATGGCAAGAAGAAAAAAGCATGTAAGAACTAAAAGCCTTGGGGAACTAAGATCGCACAAGGAGAGAAAAGGTAGGAAAAAGGAGGCCATTGATGGTGCAGATTCACCCTTGCTGGGCCCAAATCCTGCTGCTCAGAGACTCCCCAAACTCAGTCTTTTGTGAAGCCAATAATTCTGAGTGGACTCTTTGGGATCAAAAGATGCTCCTCTGATACTGTTGATGCTTTGGGTACTATTTCTGAGGCAATGTGGCTGACACCCCATGCCAAGCATTGTGCAGCTCTCCTGCAAGGCAGATGACTACACGGTTACTGAGTTTGGAACAAATGAGTGAGCAATCCAAAGCACAGAACTGATTTTAAAATGCAGTTGTTATCACCTTCAGAAACTACATGTCTTATATCTGTTTTGTCCATAAAATGCATTTGCAAATGTCTCACAGTCAGTCTGGTTCTTTTACCGTCACATGGCTTGATACAAATGCATATTGATGACCAGGATGATGCAACTATTGAAAATGCAAAATCTAAAATAATGCTAGGTTCCATGATAACGGCTCATATATGCTGACACCATTCAGAAGAGCACAATGGCACGGTGTCCACAAGCATGGGCTCCGGAGCCATAGGAACTCGGGTCTCAATTCTGGCCTTTCGGTGATGATGTGTGATTGTCAAGAAATTCCCAAGACTCAATTTTCTTATTGGAGAAGGTGACGGTGTTGTTGGAATTAAATGAGATGATATATGTAAAGGGTTTAGCACTGTCTAGGCATGATAGGTACGTAGTAAATCACCATCATCATTTCAAAGGACGTGTTCTTAACCTGAGATCCGCGTTTTCTCTTAACAGTTGCACATTGATGGGAGTCTGAGTTATGGTTTTAAGTGCAAGCATTCATTCCTCTCTCTTTGCAGACATGACCCTAGCTTGCACTGTGAGTTGGTTTTATAGAAAGTGAGTGTGCGAGTGCTTGTGAGGAGGAAAAGAGAGGGAGAGGGGATCAGGGCTGGCTCCAGAAGGAAGATGTGATGAGTGAAGTTTGTTCAGAGCCCCAGCAGTGGTTGGCTGGGGCCCCTGCCGTCTGCGTACTCTGGACTCACCCCTGCTAAGGCACGTGCACATTTCCCAAGATCCCATCATGGAACAGCTAGGAGGAGGGCAAAAAGAACCGTCTGCTAGGGCGGCATCACAAGCAGCTGCTCACTCATTCTCTCTACATCCCTAAGAGGAGAGATGAAAACATTTGTTTTCAGAAGAGGAAGAGAAGGAGGACGGGCAGACGTGGGAGGAGAGGGAGGATGAGATTAAGATCTGAGCCTGGAGTGCCTCTGTCATTTTTGTGGTGCATTTTCTCCCTTTGATTCCTCCTCGTTGCTGTTCAGTCTTTCTCCTCTGTCTCCTAAGGGGCTCCATTTTGCCTTCCAAGAAACACTAGATGCTCTAGAGCAGGCATCTGCAAACTTTTTTGGTCAAAGGCCAGGGAGTGAAATATTTTATTCTTTGCAGGTCTTATGGTCTCTATTGGAGAAGGAAATGGCAACCCACTCCAGTGTTCTTGCCTGGAGAATCCCAGGGACGGGGGAGCCTGGTGGGCTGCCGTCTATGGGGTCGCACAGAGTCGGACACGACTGAAGTGACTTAGCAGCAGCAGCAGCAGCATGGTCTCCATTGCACCACTCAACTCTGCCATTGTAGCATGAATGCAGCACAGACGGGATGAAGAGGCGTGGCTGGGTGCCAATAAAACTATTTCCCAAGCAGGCACCCGGCCAGACTTGGCCTGCATGCCACAGTGTGCTGACCCCTGCCCCGGACCACTCCTGACCTGTTCTCCGTCAAAACGTACATATCCTGTGCTCCAAGCTCTCAGGCTCTGACTCTGGAGCAGGAAGCGCCGTCCAACACTGAGGAGTTAGTGACCGCCATAGTTTGATGTGTCCTCTGGCACAGTCAGCAATGTACAGACATGAAACAGGAAATGCCTCCAACCAAACATTCACCACTGTGAAATTTCAGGTGTCTTGGCAGATCTGAGCAAGAGAGAGTCTGAAGACGGAGGAATGAAATGCCTCTGGGCATCTCCAAAAATGCAGACAGATGTCGCAACCCAGCTGCCAAGGGGAGTGCAGACCATCGCTGGCTTTAGCCTGCCAGGTGGTGAACAGGAGCGCAGCAGTGCCCTCTGACTCTTCCAGGGAATTTCCAGGCCACTCCTGGGATGTTAACACAGGCTCCTGCCGCCTCCTCCAGCAGGGGAGGGCTGCCGACTTCTCCATGCAAGTCTGCAGTGCCTCAAATATACACTTAACGATTTGTCCAAGAGAAAGGAAAGTTCTATATGAGCCAGGAGATTTCTCACTGGGCCAGCAGGAGTACCATAGAGCAGAAGATGAAGAAAAACCTTCTAACAGCAGAGACATCGCGGGAGCAGAGGGAGGGCTGGCCCCTCTGCTTTGCCAGAGGCTCCCACACCCAGATGCAGACCAGAGCGATCCCTCATAATTTAAGCTGACACTCCTCAGCGGAGATGAAAGGAACACCACTTGCTGTCTCCAACAACAAATGTCAGCATCCCTGGAGGCCATTTAGACACAAATGCAGCATAAATCTGACTCCTAGAGGGAAAGTCCAGAGATTAAGTCTCCACGCACAGCCTACCAGGCTGAAATGAATTTACTTGGCACAAAATTTGCTGGAGCATGTTTCTCAGGGCCTTTCTTCCCGCTTTCTTGTAAAAAAGAAAATCTGGAATGGCTCAGGGGCTATAGCTTCCCTTTGCCTGGTCCTCCCACTCATTCGTGACATAAGCAATGGCAGATGAAAGATCAGCTGTGGTTTATGGCTCCGAGACAGGCTGTACTACCTGTGGGGCCTCCCAGATTCATTTCAGGTTGTTGGAAAAATCCCAACGGCCCATAAACTGGGCAAGAGATATCGGAGCTTGGCCCAGGAGGCGAGGGTGAGGGAGGGGGACCAGAGACCCTCAAGTGAGGGAAGGGAGAGGCAGGAACAGGGCTCAGATGCTCCCCCCGTGATGGTCCTCATAAATGTCCTTCAGGCAGGGGAGAAGAGGAAGGCTCTGGGACTTGTAGTGGGTGGAGGGGGAGGGAAAGAAGCAAGGGAGGAATTTATGAGGACAGAATATATAGGAAGCTGTTTCAGTCGCTGCCCTGTGCTAGAGGATCAGAATTCCACTCTCCCCGAGCATCGATGCAAGACAGCATTTCACATTCAAGAGGCAGGAGGCAAAGCTCTCTAGAATAGAGACATCCTTGCAGCTACAGTTTGAAACTGCCTTATACAGAGTCCTTCACGGAGGTCTCAACTCAGACCCAAATCACATTTCTGTAGATTTGCCTTGGACTTTGCATCAGCATCCACTCAGCATCTGTTGTGGGCTCCCATGTCAGGCACTGCAGAAGGACAATTCTGGGCTACAGAGATGATGGAGATTCGGCCTCTGCTCTTACAGATCCCAGATTAACAGAGGAGCACGATCAAGTGCCAAAATAATAACTCTGCTTACAGGAGCTGGAGGAGGGGGCTGGGAACGCAACAGAATACAGGTGTCACTGGAGGTGCAAGTGAAGGACAGGCAATGCACAGAAGCTGCAAGGCAGCAAAGGACAGAGAGGGTGTTTTGTGTCAAGAAAGAACGTCAAATAGCAGGGGAGCAAGACCTGGGCCTGGCAAGTGAGGCTCACTGAATATACAGTCACTTGCACATCACCAGGTACTCAGCCCCGGGGATGACAGAGGTCAGAGGCGACCCCTTGCTCTCAAGGAACAGACAGCGAGCATGTGAGAGAGTTAGCATGTGTGAAACAATAAATATAGCAGAGTATTTGGTTATGAGTTTTAGGCATGGTAAAAAAGACTATCAATAAAAATGGAGGCATATAGAAGGGGAAAGAAAGGGGATAAATTAGGAGTTGGGGATTAGCAGATACACTATATATTGATAATACTATATGTATGGTATTATATAGTACTATATTCATACTATATAGCTCTACACTTATACCATTATAAAATAAACAATGAGGTCCTACTATATTGCACGGGGAACTATACTCAATATCTTATAATAAACTATAATGGAAATGAACCTGAAAAAGAATATATATGTAGGTATAGCTAAATAACTTTGCTGTACACCCAAGACTGACACAATACTATCAATCAACTATACTTCAATTTTTAAAAATAAAGGTATTGAGGAAGGAGGGTGTCAATGAGCCAGAGGAGCTAGTGAAGGCAGGAGCCTAAATGCAAGGGAGGAAGGAGGAGTGGGTCCAGACAGGCACAGGGGAGAGGGCAGGGGCGGGGAAAGGGCTCAGCCCAAGACTGGATAAAAGGGGAAAGAATGTGCATGCTGGCCAGTAGGGGGACCTCAGGGGCTTAGAGGGTGTGCACATCTGGGGAAGAAGAACAGCAGGGTGGAGAGGCCGCGTGGAGCTTTCTCCAGGGGCCCAGATGTTCCCGAGCCAATGTCATTGGCAATGATGAGACATGGGGGGAGTTCTGTGGCTGGAGCTACACGGGGAAAGCGTGGAGCCAGGTTAAGGGCCCTGTGGTCCAGGAAAGCAGACTCCAGTTCTATACGTGGATGATGCCACCCAGCCCCCAGGTCCGCTCTGCAGACTGGGCTGAGGAAGTCTCTCATGTCTCAGCACTAGACAGGGGACCTGAGAAAAGAAGAAAAGGCCCACATCCCAAGCACCAGTTATGTGTCAGTTGTGTCCAGGGTAAACATTTCGCCTCATCTCCATGGCAACACAGCATGGCAGGTACTGGAAGAATTCCTCTCCTACCTAAGGAATAATCACAGCTTCAGAAAGCTTCAGGAACCTCCCCCAACACACAGGATCCAGGTGGTGGGGCCAGGTTTCACACTAAGTTTGCCTACTTGCAAGCCCAGGTGAGAAACACTCCTGCAGGGAGCAGAGATTCAGACTGTTTACCCAGAAAATAAGGCATAAACAAATGACAGTCACCTGTGTGGGCCCTGGCCCAGGAGTGCAGGCAGTTTAGGTGCTACTGCTGCTGCTACTTCTAAGTCGCTTCCGTCGTGTCTGACTCTGTGCAACCACATAGATGGCAGCCCACCAGGCTCCACCATCCCTGGGATTCTCCAGGCAAGAACACTGGAGTGGGTTGCCATTTCCTTCTCCAATGCATGAAAGTGAAAAGGGAAAGTGAAGTCGCTCAGTCATGTCTGACTCTTCGCGACCCCATAGACTGCAGCCCACCAGGCTCCTCCGTCCATGGGATCTTCCAGGCAAGAGTACTGGAGTGGGGTGCCATTGCCCTCTCCGGTTTAGGTGCCAGGTCTCCCGTAACGACTGAAAGACCACTCTTTATCAAAAGAGCAGATGGGGTGGTGGAAGGTAACTCTGGCCATGAAGCAGGAGACCTGGATTCTAGTTCTGGTTTTGCCACTCAGCTGTGTCTCCTTGAAAAAACAGCCCTTTCCCTTAACTAACACTTGACAACTTCACTTTACAATTGCATTATTTCATTGTTTCTGTTGGAACACTAGGAGGCAGAAATTGTGTTATTATCCATCCCCCCCTTTTTTTAAACTACACATGAGTAAACCAGGCCCCAGGGAGGTGAGTGATATTTTGCCGAAGGGCACAGAGCTGGGATGCTCTGTCTTCCACTTCCATCTTCCCTCTCCTGCCTCCTCTGCCTCCCAGGGTTGTGATGATCCCAGGATACCTGGGACTTGCAGCACCAGGTGAGGCAGCATCACTGTATTAATGAGTGAGGAGAGAGAAGGGAAGGGCTTCTGGGGTGACGGATCTCCCATTCTGAGCTCCTGCTGGAGAAGCCATTCTTTTCAGTCCAAAAAGGACAGACCTTATTTTAACTCCACTCCACCCCACTCTCCCCAGGCACACCCTGCCACTCCAGCCCTCACTCTGGAAGGATCCTCAGTCACGGAGCACCTAGCATTTCAAGATCAGGGCAGACAGAAGCAGAACTACACTCCTGAGCAGACCACGGGTAAGGGATCCCAAGAAGAACCCCTCTGTTCAGCCATGTCCACTGAGGATGGAGGCTCCTGTGCCAAGCAGAGGGAGAGGGGCACCCAGCTCAGACTTCCAGGTAGTCCCCTGAGGAGAGCTCAGTCTCCACTCTGAGAATGCAGGCAACCCCACAGCCTAGCACCCTCTCCTTTTGCTTTCCTTGGCTGGCTGGTGTTCCTGAAGCTCCCCTTGAGCCTGGGAGGTTTGTCAGGAACAGAGACAGTACTGGTCTGACTGGTGGAATTTCTGTGGATCTGCATCAGTTTTGGGTCTTTTCACATTTCAAGAGGCTTTCTGCTGACATTTACCCCGCCTCACTCCCTCTCCCTTCTATACAGGCACACACACTCTGTATCTTTTCCTCTCTGAGTTTTCCCATCTGTTTGTCCTCCCGTTTTTAATGAAAAGATGGCCACATGCAACCCCAACTGATAAGCAGAGGAAAATGTTCAATGGAACTATGCATAGCTTTGTCAGTACTGGAAATCTTGATAATCAGGACATCAGAAAATACCTCTCCACCACCATCACTGTATTCCAATCAAGCATGGATGCATAAACCATAACTTGTTCTTTTTGATTCAGTCAGACATAGAGAAGGTCAGGAAGCTCATAACAAGTCAAATCAGATATTTGGGGTTCTGCTTTCAGTCTCAACTGCTGTTTAATCGCTAAGTCATCTCTGACTCTGCGACCCCACGGACTGTAGCCCTCCAGGCTCCTCTGTCCGTAGAATTTCCCAGGCAAAATACTGGAGTGGGTTGCCATTTTCTTCTGCAGAGGATCTTCCTAAATCAGGGTTCAAACCCACATCTCCTGTTGGTAGGCAGATTCTTTACCTACCACTGAGCCACCTGGGAAGTCTCTCAGTCTCAGTAAAAGCTCATTAATCCACTAACCTGATGGCTCACTAGGCAGGGGGTGTGATATGCATGACACTGTATTTGGTTATATTATTCAGGTTTGAGTGTGTTTGCTCCAAACTTAGGAACTGACTTAAGTGGATTGAATACCATATCTCTTTGGAATAATCCAACATTGCTGCATTAATCACCAGTCTTCAGGAGGATAAAATTACCTGGAATGGAAGACAAAGGGTTAATTATCTAAGTTAAAAAAACTCAGACCAACAATCCTCTAGGTGACTGGGGAGCTGGGGTAAATCGGCTAAAACATTCTAAACATTAGGACAAATTCACTGTGGACTTAAGCACAGAGAGAATTTGCCTAGAGAATCACAGCTGATCTGACAGCCTACCCCTTGGTCTAGATGTTCTGGTTCTGCCAGGCCCTCTGCTGGTTTGGAAAGACAAACCAAGGCCAATACTCAGTCAGGCCTGTGCCTTCAGACTCTAGACCATTCTATAAACCACTGTTAGACTCAAAAGGGCCAAGTGAAGTCAGACACCTAGCCTCTGATATTACATCCACCACTCATCTGCTGTGTGACCTAAGGCAAATGACCTAACTTCTCTGAGCCCCACCTTCCTAATTTGTAAAATCAGGGGAACAAAGAGCTGATAAGCTACCCTGATGGCATTATGAACTCAGCAATAAGAACAGGTAAAAGCATTTTGAAAAAAAAATTTGTAAAATAGCATAAAAATGTGAGATATTTTAAATATTTTTA
Source organism: Aepyceros melampus (assembly GCA_006408695.1). Classification (NCBI taxonomy): domain Eukaryota; kingdom Metazoa; phylum Chordata; class Mammalia; order Artiodactyla; family Bovidae; genus Aepyceros; species Aepyceros melampus. The sequence goes on from SJXQ01008443.1 coordinate 322,309, forward strand.
CTTTATTCTGTTTCTTGGGTGTTCATGAACTTATATGTTTCCACTGATTAAGAAACTCACAGTTCTCATATGAAATTTCTGTCATTCAACAACCACACATGAGTGTGCCTACTGTGTACAGGTACTAGACCCAGGATAAGAGGAATGGACAAGGTCCAGGAAGTCACTGATCTCCTTCCTATCTCTAGTAGGAGAAGAGAGAGAAAGAGGAAAGAAAAACATAATGTAGCTGCTAACATGTTAAAATGTTAAGAATAAAATAAGACAGAGTAATTAGCCAAGGAATGACTGGGGGCAGGGCGAAACCTTCTTTTGTTTCCATAATTCTCCACTAAAAAGATCCAAATTTATCTTGTCCTGAAGCCTCCCTCAGCTCCTTGCCAAGTCAATTTCATCCCTTTCCAAATGCCCAGAGCACCTCCTTGTCGACCTCCAGTATTTTAGTTATTCAAGTGTATTCAAGTTAGAAGACAATTGTATATGTTGCTTGACATTATTCTCCAACCATTTAAACAAAAACAAAATTACAAATGCTCAGATTTAAAAAAAAAAAACTGTAATGGACTAATATAAAAATTTCATTCTTGGGGACCTCCCTGGTGATCCAGTGGTTAAGACCCCACACTTCCACTGCAGGGGGCATGGGTTCGACCCCTGGCTGGGGAATCCCACGTGCCTTGCAGAATAGCTAAATAAATAAATAGATGAAATTCCATTATGGGCACTAGAACAGAGTGGTTAAGGGCAGTGCCTTGGCCTCAATACTTGGCTCCATCACTTACTAGCTAGTAGCCTGAGCCAAGATGCCTCTACACTGTTTTGGTTTGTCAGATGTGGTTAATAGCACCTACCTAATAGGATAGTTATAATAATTATATGGATAATTTATATACAGTATTTATAGTACTAATGGAGAAGGCAATGCCACCCCACTCCAGTACTCTTGCCTGGAAAATCCCATGGATGGAGGAGCCTGGTAGGCTGCGGTCCATGGGGTCACAGAGTCAGACATGACTGAGTGACTGAAATGAACTGAACTGTGGATGAAATTCACTTCCCTTAAACTACAATTTGAATTTCTCTTTTGTGCTGACATTCATTCCACTGACAGTCTCATCAGTACCATCCAGTTATGTTTCCATAAGAAGGATAGGAGAGAAACCATGACAAAGAAAACCCAAAATACAATAATTAAGACTAGAAGAAGGTTGACATACATACACTTCTATGTATAAGATACTTAATAAAAACATAATTTTACTGTTAACCCCTGTACCCAAGGTTTTCTCTCATAGTTTTTATACAAGATGGCAGAGTAGAAGGACCTGCACTCATCTTCTCTTGTGAGAACTCCAAAATTGCAACTAACCACTTAACAACCATTGACAGGAGAATGTTGGATTCAATCAAAAAAGATATCCCACATCCAAGGGCAAAGGAGAAGCCCCAACAAGGTGGTAAAAGTGAAAGAAAGTGAAAGTGAAGTCGCTCAGTTGTGTCTGACTCTTTGTGACCCCATGGACTATAGCCTACCAGGCTCCTCCTTCTATGGGATTCTCCAGGCAAGAGTACTGGAGTGGGTTGCAATTTCTTTCTCCAGAGAATCTTCCCAACCCAGGGATTGAACCAGGGTCTCCCGCATTCCAGGCGGACACTTTAACCTCTGAGCCACCAGGGTGTTCAGTTTAGTTCAGTCTCTCAGTTGTGTCTGACTCTTTGTGACCCCATGGACTATAGCCTACCAGGCTCCTCCTTCTATGGGATTCTCCAGGCAAGAGTACTGGAGTGGGTTGCAATTTCTTTCTCCAGAGAATCTTCCCAACCCAGGGATTGAACCAGGGTCTCCCGCATTCCAGGCGGACACTTTAACCTCTGAGCCACCAGGGTGTTCAGTTTAGTTCAGTCTCTCAGTTGTGTCTGACTCTTTGTGACCCCATGGACTATAGCCTACCAGGCTCCTCCTTCTATGGGATTCTCCAGGCAAGAGTACTGGAGTGGGTTGCAATTTCTTTCTCCAGAGAATCTTCCCAACCCAGGGATTGAACCAGGGTCTCCCGCATTCCAGGCGGACACTTTAACCTCTGAGCCACCAGGGTGTTCAGTTTAGTTCAGTCTCTCAGTTGTGTCTGACTCTTTGTGACCCCATGGACTATAGCCTACCAGGCTCCTCCTTCTATGGGATTTCCAGGCAAGAGTACTGGAGTGGGTTGCAATTTCTTTCTCCAGAGAATCTTCCCAACCCAGGGATTGAACCAGGGTCTCCCGTATTCCAGGCGGACACTTTAACCTCTGAGCCACCAGGGTGTTCAGTTTAGTTCAGTCGCTCAGTCGTGTCTGACTCTTTGTGACCCCATGAATCACAGCACACCAGGCCTCCCTGTCTATCACCACCTCCTGGAGTTCACTCAAACTCATGTCCATCGAGTCAGTGATGCCATCCAGCCATCTCATCCTCTCTCATCCCCTTCTTCTCCTGCCCCCAATCCCTCCCAGCATCAAAGTCTCTTCCAATGAGTCAACTCTTCGCATGAGGTGGCCAAAGTACTGGAGTTTCAACTTTAGCATCATTCCTTCCAAAGAAATCCCAGGGTTGATCTCCTTCAGAATGGACTGGTTGGATCTCCTTGCAGTCCAAGGGACCCTCAAGAATCTTCTCCAACACCACAGTTCAAAAGCATCAATTCTTCAGCGCTCAGCCTTCTTCACAGTTCAACTCTCAGTAGCCTGCCATGGGGTCAAGGGCACAGAATCCACCCATCGAGCATAAGGCCTTTAAAAGAAGGTCACCATAACCCCTACCATAGTTTGGCCAGGAAGGGAACACAACCCCACCAAACAACAGAAAACTGGATTAAAGATTTACTGACCAGAGCCCTTCCACAGCATCATCTTTTAGGATTTGAAATAGCTCCACTGGAATTCCATCACCTCCACTAGCTTTGTTCATAGTGATGCTTCCTAAGGCCCGCTTGACTTCACATTCCAGGATGTCTGGCTCTAGGTGAGTGATCACACCATGATGATTATCTGGGTTGTGAAGACCTTTTTTGTACAGTTCTGTGTATTCTTGCCACCTCTTCTTAATATCTTCTGCTTCTGTTAGGTTTATAACATTTCTGTCCTTTATTGTGCCCATTGTTGCATGAAAAGTTCCCTTGGTATCTATAATTTTCTTGATGAAATCTCTAGTCTTTCCCATTCTATTTTTGCCTCTATTTCTTTGCATTGATCACTGAGGAAGGCTTTCTTATATCTCCTTGCTATTTTTTGAAACTCTGCATTCAAATGGGTATATCTTTCCTTTTCTCCTTTGCTTCTCTTCTTTTCATAGCTATTTGTAAGGCCTCCTCAAACAACCGCTTTGCCTTCTTGCATTTCCTTTTCTTGGGGATGTTCTTGATCACTGCCTCCTGTACAATGTCTTGAACCTCTGTCCATAGTTCTTCTGGCACTCTATCAGATCTAATCGCCTGAATCTATTTGTCACTTCCACTGTATAATCAAGAGGGATTTGATTTAGGTCATACCTAAATGGTCTAGTGATTTCCCCTGCTTTCTTCAGTTTAAGTCTGAATTTGGCAATAAGGAGTTCATGATCTGAGCCACAGTCAGCTCCCAGTCTTGTTTTGGCTGACTGTGTGGAGCTTCTCCATCTTTGGCTACAAAGAAAATAATCAATCTGATTTTGGTGTTGACCATCTGGTGATGTCCATGTATAATTCCTTGTGTTGTTGGAAGAAGGTGTTTGCTATGACTAGTGCATTCTCTTGGCAAAACTCTGTTAGCTTTTGCCCTGCTTCATTCTGTACTCCAAGGCCAAATTTGCCGTTTACTACAGGTATCTCTTGACTTCCTACTTTTGCATTCCAGTCCCCTATAATGAAAAGGACATATTTTTTTGGTGTTAGTTTTAGAAGGTCTTATAGGTCTTCATAAAACCATTCAACTTCAGCTTCTCCAGCCTCTACTGGTCAGCATATAGACTTGGATTACTGTGATACTGAATGGTTTGCCTTGGAACAAAGATCATTCTGTCGTTTTTGGGATTGCATCCAAGTACTGCATATCAGACTCTTTTTTTGACTATGAGGGCTACTCCATTTCTTCTAAGGGATTCTTGACAACAGTAGTAGGCATAATTGTCATTTGAGTTAAATTAACCCATTCTAGTCCATTTTAGTTCTCTGATGCCTAAAATGTTGATGTTCACTCCTGCCATCTCCTGTTGACCACTTCCAACTTGCCTTGATTTCATGGACCTAGGATGGATTCTAGGTTCTTATGCAGTATTGCTCTTTACAGCATCAGACTTTACTTCCATCACCAGTCACATCCACAACTGGGTGTTGTCTTTGCTTTGGCTTCTGCCTCTTCATTCCTTCTGAGTTATTTCTCCACTGATCTCCAGTGGCATATTGGGCACCTACCAACCTGGGGAGCTCATCCTTCAGTGTCCTATCACTTCATGGCAAATAAATGGGGAAACAGAGGAAACAGTAACAGAGTTTATTTTGGAGGGCTCCAAAAATCATTCCCGGAGAAGGCAATGGCACCCCACTCCAGTACTCTTGCCTGGAAAATCCCATGAACAGAGGAGCCTGGTGGGCTACAGTTCATGGGGTCGCTAGGAGTCGGACATGACTGAGTGACTTCACTTTCACTTTTCACTTTCATGCATTGCAGAAGAAAATGGCAACCCACTCAAGTATTATTGCTTGGAGAATCCCAGGGATGGGGGAGCCTGGTGGGCTGCCATCTATGGGGTCGCACAGAGTCGGACATGACTAAAGTGACTTAGCAGCAGCAGCAGCAGCAGCAAAATCATTACAGATGGTGACTACAGCCATGAAATTAAAAGATGCTTGCTCCTTGGAAGAAAAGTTATGACCAACCTAGACAGCATATTAAAAAGCAGAGATGCTACTTTGCCAACAAAGGTCCATCTAGTCAAAGCTATGGTTTTTCAAGTAGTCATGTACGGATGTGAGAGTTAGACTGTAAAGAAAGCTGAGCACCAAAGAATTGATGCTTTTGAAATGTGTGGAGAAGACTCCTGAGAGTCCCTTGGACAGCAAGGACATCCAACCAGTCCATCTTAAAGGAAATCAGCCCTGTTCATTGGAAGGACTGATGGTGAAGCTGAAACTCCAATACTTTGGCCACCTGATGTGAAAAGCCAACTTGTTTGAAAAGACCCTGATGCTGGGAAAGATTGAAGGTGGGAGGAGAAGGGGACAACAGAGTATGAGTGGTTGGATGACATCACTGACTTAATGGACATGAGTCTGAGTAAATTCCAGGAGTTGGTGATGGTCAGGGAGGCCTGGCATGCTGCAGTCCATGGGGTTGCAAAGAGTTGGACATGACTGAGGGACTGAACTGAATTTAATTGAGCACAGCCCTGCCCATCAAAGCAAAACCCAGATTCTTCTACAGCCAGTCCCTCCCATCAGGAAGCTTCCATAAGACTCTTATCCTTATCCATCAGAGGGCAGACAGAATGGAAACCACAACTACAAAAAACTAACCAAACTGATCACTTGCATCACAGCCTTGTCTAACTGAATAAAACTATGAGCCATGGCTGTGTAGGGCCACCCAAGACAGATGGGTCATGGCTGAGATGGGAGAGATCTGGGTCATGGGAGAGGTCTGACAAAACGTGGTCCACTGGAGAAGGGAAGAGCAAACCACTTCAGTATTCTTCCCTCGAGAATCCCATGAACAGTATGAAAAGGCAAACAGAAATGTCAGTGAAAGATGAACTCCCCAGGTCAGTAGCTGCCCAATATGCTACTGGAGAAGAATGGAGAAATAGCTCCAGAAAGAATGAAGGGATGGAGCCAAAGCAAAAACAAAGCCCAGCTGTAGATGTGGCTGGTGATGGAAGTAAAGTCTGATGCTGTAAAGAACAGTGTTGCATAGGAACCTGGAATGTTAGGTCCATGAGTCAAAGTAAGCTGGAAGTGGTCAAAGAGGAGATGGCAAGAGTGAACATCGACATTTCAGGAACCACTGAACTAAAATGGATGGGAATGGGTGAATTTAACTCAAATGAGCATTACATCTACTACTGTGGGCAAGAATGCTTTGCAAGAAATGGAGTAGTCCTCATAGTAAAGAAAAAAAGAGGGGGTACAAAATGCTGTACTTGGATGCAATCTCAAAAATAACAGAATTATCAATGTTCATATCCAAGGCAAACCATTCAATATCACAGTAATCCAAGACTATGCCCCAACCACTAATGCCAAAGAAGTTGAAATTGAATGTTCTATGAAAACTTACAAGAACTTCTAGAACACCAAAAAAAAAAAAAAAAAAAAAAGATGTCCTTTTCATCACAGAGGACTGGAATGCAAAAGTAGGAAGTCAAGAGATGCCTGGAGTAACAGGCAAGTTTGGCTTTGGAGAACAAAATGAAGCGGGGCAAAGGCTAACAGAGTTTTGCCAAGAGATTGCACTGGTCATAGCAAACATTCTCTTCCAACAGCACAAGAGATGACTCTACAAGTGAATATTACCCAATGGTCAGTACTGAAATCAGACTGATTATCTTTTTTGCAGCCAAAGATGGAGAAGCTCTATACAGTCAACAAAAACAAGACTAGGAACTGACTCAGATCATGAACTTCTTAGTGCCCAATTCAGACTTAAATTGAAGAAGTAGAGAAAACCACTAAAACATTCAGGTATGACCTAAATCAATCCCTTACAATTATACAGTGGAAGTGACAAATAGATTCAAGGGATTAGATCTGATAGAGTGTCTGAAGAAGTATGGACAGAGGTTCGTGACACTGTACAGGAGGCAGGGATCTAGACCAACTCCAAGAAGAAGAAATGCAAAAAGGCAAAATGGTTGTCTGAGGAGGCCTTACAAATAGCTGAGAAAAGAGAAGCTAAAGGCAAAGGAAAAACCATAGCTTTGACTACATGGGCCTTTGTCAGCAAACGGATGTCTCTGCTTTTTAATACCCTGTTAGGTTTGTCCTAGCTTTCCTTCCAAGGAGCATGTCTTTTAATTTAATGACTGCAGACACCTGCAGTGATTCTGGAGCCCAAGAAAATAAAATCGGTCACTGCTTCCACTTTTTGCCCTTCTATTTGCCTTGAAGTGATGGGACCAGATGGGGTAGGTGCCACGGTACAATTTGTTCTGCAGCCATCCCTCAGGGGACTAGAAAGCACAGTCTCCAAGGACAGCTGGGGGAATGATGAGCCCTTGGCCTGGAAGCCCTCAACCCCATCTGGCTGGGCTGCCCTTCCCAAGTGAACAATCTTCAACGGACCTCCCCTTCCCATGGTTCTTCACGAGTGAGAACACAAGACTGGGTGAGAACACAGGCCTGGGTGAGAAAAATAAATATTTATCACAAGAAGAGCTCTCCCTAATTTAACTATCAACTGAGTATAACTGTGTGCAGTGAACTCCTTTACAGCCCTTCACAGAGTATTTATGGTTATTACTCATGAGTGAAATTGGATGTCCCAACATGATTTTGAGCTTGATGAAATCATAGTTAATAGCACCATCATGAATGCTTCTTACAATGAATTAGCCTTGAATTTCTAATACTAAAAACATTTCTTTGCCATCCTGTCATTACTTGTAAAGTACAGAGTTTATTGTTGAAATAAGGATTAGAGGAAGAATACTGTTATTATGAACCGAAGATCATTGGAGTTCTAGTCTAGACTCTGGGAAAGTGGATCTCCCATCTGAGCGTGCCTCAGAATCACCTGGAAGGCTGGTTAGACACAGACTGCTGGGCGTACTCGCAGAGTCTCTGACTCAGTAGGTCTGGGATGCAATCTGTGATTTTTCATTTCTAATGGTTTCCTGGGTGATGCTGATGCTGTTGACCCAGGAAGCACACTTAGAGAATCACTGTTCTAGAACATTCCTCTTGCTCTCTTTCTCCACCCTTATACCTAGATGTATACAGAGATACATATATGTGCAGGGATGGGAGGTCTGCAATCATAACACATCCTTTCAGTCAACAGAGGCCTTCATACCTTTCCAACGAGCCCCAAATCTTCAGAGTAATTTCTGCCAGTTTTGATAATTAGAGGAGAATAAAATTATGATAAAAAATAATGGTGTGCGTCTATAAGCCAGAGGTTGCAAACTAGCTATTTTGACCTTGACAGTGTTGACCCTCGAAGTATTTTTGCTTTTAAGCTGTTACATGAATTGGCAACATTAAGAATGACTAGATATTGAACCATGGAGGAGAAAAGTGGTTGCCGAGGGACTGAAATGGAGTGAGCCCGGTAAAAAGATAAAACCTTCCAGATGACTCAGGGCTAGGCGCTAATATATAACATGGTAACTAGAATTAATAACACTATATTTTATAACTGAAACTTGCTAAGAGAGTAACACTTAAATGTTCTCACTGAAATAAATTTTTAAAATAATAATGGTTGTGCATGGGAATAATGGGAAAATTGGGGCTGAATATATGATGACTTCGGGTTGACATGAGCAGGGATAGATAGCCCTTGTTATCCATCATCTTGAAGTACCCTACCAAGCACGTGAGTCAGATTTGCCTCTGCTTTGTCAAGTGTGATGGCCTCAAAATACCAAACCCACAGATACTTGAGCTGGTAAGAGAGCAGAGAGCCCTAAGAGGGCTCAGCTCTCCCTCACCCTGGTGTGGAGTTGCTCTCTTCCCCTCTATTCAGGATCGCCTCTTCCAGGATTGAGGCAAAAGGGCTGGGGGGCCCTTCCGCTTGCCTCACCCAAATGATACAAAGTTATGAACCACTCACCAAACCCGGATGTCATCATGCGTCCCTTTAGCTTAATGTCTTAGATCAAGTCTAAATGCATCCTCCCTTGCAGTCAGCTGTTTCATCTCTAGAGATCTGGGACAAAAGGTTATCAGGCAAGACCCAGTTTCATTCTTTTTAACAGCGAATATTCCACTGTGCATATGTGCCTCATCCTTATTCCTTCCTCTGCTGATGGACAGCTGGGCTGCTTCCATGTCTGGTTGTGGTAAACAGTGTTGCGGCGAACACTGAGGTACATGTGAGTTTTTGAACTACGGTTTACTCAGGGTATACAACCAGTAGTGGCGTTGCTGGGCCATATGGTTGTTCTGTTTGTTTTACAGCATGGAAATGCCCTGCCACTACAGGTACAGCTGAGCTTCAGGAAAATATAGGTGGCTGATGGACTATAATGGCAGCTGTAGCTTAACTTTGCTATTAGGGCCTAAGTTAATACAGGTTTTCTTTATATCACACATCTTGCTCTATAAAATGAATGTGCACCTGAGAAGCACGCATGGATCAAGCTCTTTATGTAAAGCTAAATTTCTTCTCCCAGTGAAGAATAATTCTTAGTTTCATAGATTCTTTATTTTCAGAGATAAATATTTTTCAGTATGTAGGGGTCCTAATATACCCATCATTAGTATTCATCTTAAAGTTTTTTAATTAAAAAAATCTTTAATTGAAATATAGTTGACATATAACATTGCATAATTTTAAGGTGTACAACACAATGATTACCACCACAGCATTAGCTAACACCTCTAGCATGTTGCAAAATTGTCATCTCTCTTTTGTGGTGAGAACAATTATCTCATCATCTGTTTAGCTGAAGCTCCAATACTTTGGCCACCTGATACAAACTACCAACTCACTGGAAAAGACTCTGGTGCTGGGCAAGATTGAAAGCAGAAGCAGAAGAGGGTAACAGAGGATGATATAGACGGTTGGATGGCATCACTGATTCAATGGACATGAACTTGGACAAACTCCAGGAGACAGTGAGGGAAAGAGAAGCCTGGCGTGCTGCAGTTCATGGGGTCGCGAAGAGTCAGACACGACTTGGTGATTGAACAGCAAATGCTTAGCAACCATGAAGGTTATGATACAGTATTGTTGTCTATGTTCACTATGCTGTGTGTTCCATTTTCAGGACTTATTCATCTACTAGTTCCCAGTTTGTAGCCTTAAATAATATCTCCCTAAATCCCCCATCACCCATGCTTTGGTAACCAGAATTCTGTTCTCTATTTTTAAAACACTTATTTTTGCAAAATATTTAGCATACATCCATGAGCAAGGCAGAGTCCTGGCTCAAGAATATACAGTCTAGTGGAGGAGGTGGCAGGCTAGTATTTACAAAGCAGCAGGAGAAGTGTTCTGATGGGGGAGTCCCCATCAGAGTGTGACGCTGGGCAGAACCCAGTAGAGGGGCACCAAATGCGGTCATTGGGGATCAGAGTGGGATTACTCAAGAAGATCTATGGAAAGAATAGGTTGGATTTAATGAAAATAAATTTAAAATAAAGGAGGAGGCAGTAAGGATATTCCAAACATGGACAGACAGTGAGTATGGACAGTGAAGAAGGAGAAAGTGGAACCTATCAAAACTGACCTTGTGTTTTAATTTTCTAAAATACAGAAGCACCACGGTGAAAGGATTAAGAGGAGGGGCTTTGAAATCAAAGAGACCTGGGTTCCATGCTGGCTCATTTGAAAGTAAATTAATTTCTCCAGATCTCAGTTTCCTGTACTGGGTACACAGTAAACATTTAAGAAATTTAAAATGTTAATTTTCTTAGTTACAAGTACATATTCATAAAGTAATATCACATACTCTATCCACAAGGGTCTTATTAACATGAGAAATGGCCAATATTTTTTTAATTTAAAAAAAAAGGAAGGAAAGGGGGAATATCTTTAGTCTCAAACTAGGGAGTCAAACAGCAGACAGTTAATTAATAGCAGCTAAAGGCATTCTTGAGCCTTGGACTGCAAGGAGATCCAACCAGTCCATTCTGAAGGAGATCAACCCTGGGATTTCTTTTTTTTTTTTTTTAATTAATTTTTATTTTTTTAGTTTGTTTTGCTTTACAATACTGTATTTGTTTGGCTACACATCGACATGAATCAGCCACGAGTGTACATGAACTCCCAATCCCGACCCCCACCTCCCTGGGATTTCTTTGGAGAGAATGAGGCTGAAGCTGAAACTCCAGTACTTTGGCCACCTCATGCGAAGAGCTGACTCATTGGAAAAGACTCTGATGCTGGGAGGGATTAGGGGCAGGAGAAGGGGACAACAGAGGATGAGATGGCTGGATGGCATCACTGACTCGATGGACATGAGTCTGAGTGAACTCTGGGAGTTGGTGATGGACAGGGAGGCCTGGCGTGCTGCGATTCATGGGGTCGCAAAGAGTTGGATACGACTGAGCGACTGAACTGAACTGCACTGAAAGGCATTCTTTGGTTCACTATGTTGGCAAACATTTACTAAACCCATAAAATGTTGCCACTGTTGTTCTAGACTTGGGGACTACAGTGGGAAATGAAATAGACGAGACTCCTTCCTCTTGGGGAATTTACATTCTTTGGGGGAAACATATCAAATAAGAACAAACTAGATCATTGCAGAATTTAAATAGTGAAAAGTAGTGAGGAGAGATTTAAAATATGGTGACTGTGATGGAGAAATCCACAGTTAAGGATGACTTTTTAGATAGGGTGGTCAGTGGAGCCCCTGCTGAGAAAGCACCATTTGAAGGTGCCAAGAAAGGGTAAACCATGGGAGAGCTCAGGGCAGGATGTCCCAGCAGAGGGGCAGAATGAGCTGAGTGGGCTCAGGGCCAGGTCACAGTCCCCGGGAGTAGAGGGGCGGCAGACAAGGTGATGTCAGACCCAGTTAGGGCACACAGGCCATGACCTGGGTTTGTTCTTAACACTATGGGAAGCCATAGCAAGTCAGGGAAGGGACTGAAGCAGAGTTCTAGTCCCCATCCCCTATCTCCTTATTTCAGGGGTTTTTCCTATACTTTCCTGCATGCCTAATCCACTCTAGGAAGCCAAGAGACCTGCCTTTCCTCTAACACAAAAGGCCTCCACTTCTGTGAACAAATATTGATTTTTAAATTTTCTTTCCACTGTTTTGCTGCTAAGTCACCTCAGTCGTGTCCGACTCTGTGCGACCCCATAGACGGCAGCCCACCAGGCTCCGTTGTCCCTGGGATTCTCCAGGCAAGAACACTGGAGTGAGTTGCTATTTCCTTCTCCATTCCACTATTTTAGAGGTCTCTAAATTTCATCTCTTTTACAGGTGTCACAGATTAAGTGCACTTCCTTGGAACTCATATTTCTCCTTTGCTTCTCTTTTATCTCCTATGTATCACCTGGTGCTGACCCTTGCAGGCTGCTTGTCTGCCTGGGTCCAGCCAATGGGAGGCATTTACAAGGAATAGGAAAGGGAGAAACTAAGGTATTTCCTTGACCCCCTTCCACCTTGGGTGGTTTCTCTGCATCTCCTGAATGGCTCCAAGTCCCACCTAAAAATCCCGTGGCAGCGTTCGCTTCCACTAGATGTCCACAGAAGTCACATCACCTGTCACTCCGAGGCTCTCTCTGTTGCAAATCCATAAACTGTTTCACCGTCCTGATCTGTTTGTATCGCCAACAATCTCATCACTGTGTAATCAATTCTCTGTATGAAACTGTTGTAAATTGTCATTGGTTCTGCCCTCCCGCTGGTCCCTGGCCGATACAGATCTTGAGACTGACAAGTGATTTTGCAGGTTTGGCAACTGTCTTTTCATCTGCTGGGTGAGCATCTCCAAACACCCTATTTACTAGCACTATTGAAACCTAAGTTAGCTCAAATCACCCTCTCATTTCCTTTGTTATTTTCCTTGGAACTAGTTTTGAAGGCTTCTTCCAGAGTACCAGTTAGGTAATGAGATATGGCAATTATCTCCCCCAGCATTTAGATATTAGGTACAGAATTCATGGAAACAAGTAATAAATTCCTATGAGCAGTCAGCACCATGGCCAGATCCAAAGGCCAGGGACAAAAACTGGAGTCCAGAAAAGAGTTCAACAGAACTTGATTCCAGGAACAAGAGAGACACTGGACAACTGATCATTTTTACCTGCAGAGCCTCCGTTCAGTTTCTCAATACCTATACTACTGTGTCACACAGAAACCAAACAATTAAAAGGGCAGATTTTGCCACAGGCTGTGACAGCTCTTAGAGAAGGAAATGGCAACCCACTCCAGTGTTCTTGCCTGGAGAATCCCAGGGACGGGGGAGCCATCTGGTGGGCTGCCATCTATGGGGTCGCACAGAGTCGGATACGACCAAAGCGACTTAGCAGCAGCGGCAGTGACAACTCTAGGAACAGTTAAAATTGAAGTAATCTCTATACCTCTACAACCTGTCCTGAAAATAATCTACCATATTTCATTAAATATGCTTTTAATTATAAAATATGTTATTGTTTTATGGGCCACCAAGGAAAAAGAACTTGACCAATTAAAGTTTGATACAACGCTTTCTCATCATACCAACCGTGAGTTATGGTTCAATTTTGGATATATTAAAATACAACCAGTAAAAATGTCTTAGAATATGAAATACAGCATGGCTCTGCTTAGGCACCTAAGTTTGTTTAACCAGGTAAACTGGCTAAAGGACTGGTCATTCTAGAAAACCCTCAGGCGTGGGGCTTTGGGGAAGGCATTCATTAATAGAAGTTATAGATAGCCCACCTGTCATTTAAATTATTAGTCCCAAATATCTCTTTGACCATATCAGTAAGTCTTACAGTGGGTGAGAGTCTGATACTAAATGTGCCTCCTCCAATAATTACAATGTGGTCTAGGCAATATGGACTGCAGCCTACCAGGCTCCTCTGTCCATGGGATTCTCCAGGCAAGAGTACTGAAGTGGGTTGCCATTGCCTTCTCCAGGGGATCTTCCCGACCCAGGGATTGAACCCCGATCTCCTGCGTTTCAGGCAGGCGCTTTACCCTCTGAGCCACCAGGGCTCAGCAACAATACTAAATGTGCCTCCTCCAATTATTACAATGTGGCCTTGGATGCGGTACTTAATCTTAATTTCCTCAACTATGAAGTGATAATGTCCTAGGATTCATTTCAAGTCAATCTTCTATGTTTTTAAATGAAAGGAGAAAATACTAACTAATTTACTGTCTGATTATGATCACTCAACTGACCAGTGGTACTCAATCAGGAATGTTCTGTTCCACAGGGTCAAATGTACGGTTTTTTCCTGCTTGTTGCAATACCTGGTGGCCTTAAGGGCATTTGGGCTTCCCTGTTAGCTCAGCTGGTAAAGAATCCGCCTGCAATGCAGGAAACCCTGGTTGGATTCCTGGGCTGGGAACATCTGCTGGAGAAGGGATAGGCTACCCACTCCAGTATTCTTGGGCTGTGGCTCAGCTGGTAAAGAATCTGCCTGCAACATGGGAGACCTGGGTTTGATCCCTGGGTTGGGAAGTTCCCCTGGCGAAGTGAAAGGCTACCCACTACAGTATTCAGGCCTGGAGAATTCCATGGACTTTACAGTTGCAAAGAGTTGGACACAACTGAGTGATTTTCACTTCCACTTTTACTGGCATTTTGTGCATGAAAGCCGTTGATCAGAGCAGCAAACTGTCTCACCCAAAAAGCCAATAGTGCTCAAACTGAAATATGCTGACTGGGATCTTCTGCAAAGGTGTTTATGATGGTGGACAGAAACCACTGTGCTTGGGTTCTGTTTCCATTATGATTCTTTCTAATTTTATTGTAATGAGTTAATGTCAATAGCTATACAAGAGAGATAGCAAGACTGTCACTCACACAATGCCTAAGGACCACCGCCCCCATGTTTTCTCTCAAGATGACAATCTAAATCTTAACATTCTCCCAGGAACTTTTCAAGTTTCAATTTTCCTGCATGTATAATAAGCTCTACATTTAAGGTGATGAAGCCAGCCCTACATTTAAGGCAATAACTTTCTTCATGAGTTGAAGTAAGTTTCCCACTGCCTTATCATATTGTTCACCAATCAGTACATACACATAGCATTATGACTTACCTTCCAGCTGCTCCTTGGTGGCACATGTTGAGAAGAATAAAGGAACCCAGAGAACTTATAGATCAATGCCCTCACATTGCAGGTAAGAAAATGAGCCCTTTTGGTGGAGGAGTGTGTCCAAGGTCATACACCTAGTTATAGCAGCCTGAAAATAGGCTTTTAGTCTCTTGACTCAGAGTCCAGAGCTTTTCCCCACAGCAAGTGTCCACCATAGTTGAGAGAAGGAAAGTCCTCAACAGTTCTGAGTCAGGCTTCTGCTCAGCAGATAGGTGAACACTTCAGCATAGAACTTTGTTGACCCACCGCCCTGGGAATGGGCTACTCTTCCCCTGACACACATGCAAATATTGGATTGGCCAAAAAGTCCATTTGGATTTTCCTGTAAGTTGTTACAAGAAACCTGAACATTTTGGCTGACCCAATACTTCAGTATTTCCTAATAACTATATCCTTGCCTACTTGTCTGCATGTTTGCTCAAGTAGTTCCCCACAGCAAGTGTCCACCATAGTTGAGAGAAGGAAAGTCCTCAACAGTTCTGAGTCAGGCTTCTGCTCAGCAGATAGGTGAACACTTCAGCATAGAACTTTGTTGACCCACCGCCCTGGGAATGGGCTACTCTTCCCCTGACACACATGCAAATATTGGATTGGCCAAAAAGTCCATTTGGATTTTCCTGTAAGGTGTTACAAGAAACCTGAACATTTTGGCTGACCCAATACTTCAGTATTTCCTAATAACTATATCCTTGCCTACTTGTCTGCATGTTTGCTCAAGTAGTCAGGTCTGAGTCTGCAACCCTATGGATTGCAGCCCACCAGGCTCCTCTAGCCATGGAATTTTCCAGGCAAAAAGTACTGGAGTGAGTTCCCATTTCCTACTCCAGGGAATCTTCCTGATTCAGAGATCAGCCCCTCGGCTTCTGCTGCATCTCGTGTATCGCAAGCAGCTTCTTTATCACTGCCCTACCTTGTTAGTACTGTGACATCACTACAGGTTTGAATCTTCATTCAAATTTTGCTAACTGTCTTTCAGTGGCCTCCTTCTGGTCCACAGTCCAGCCCAGGGACCCACAAGGAAATCAGCTGCTGTGCCACCAAAACCTTCCCCAATCTAGGACAGTTTCTCAAACTTTTACTTCCCTGAAGATTCCCGCATGAAAAATACAGGCCAGTTACTCTACAGAACATCTTCCAATTTGAGTTTGTCTGATGATGCTTCCTCATTATTCATTTTAAATCCTGTATTTGGGGGCAGGAACCACAGGACTGATATAGAAAAGTACTGTTCTTGTTAATTCCATGCGCTCAAACTGACGAGCTGAGCACCAACACCTCTAACATCTGTTGATAAAAAGTTTTATAAAGTAAATTATGCCATCTTTCTGGTTCACAAACTAGAGCTTATAGACCTAATTGGTCTTTTCTGTATGGTTCTTGGTCTTTCAGTAAGTCCTAAAGGGTATTGTTTTTAAACATAAACAATTACTTTATATAACTGCAAGGGCAGAAAGTATAGAAGACAGGCCTGAGTAGGGACTAACCCTGGAAAAACATTATTTCAAGGTTATTGCTTGAAATAAATGTTTAATACCTGTTTATTTTCTGATTCATTCATTCTTTATACTAAAGGAGAATTTCAAATAACATTCTGCTCCACTGAGAGTTCAAATCAGTTAGGTTCCAACAGCTGTGTTTGATGCAAAATTAAAACTGTTGCTATATCTGAATAATCCTTTTCCCTTACTTAACACTGATATAATAGGCATTTTAACCTATCCTGAAAACCATAAATTGTACAGCTTATAACTTGAGAATTCTAGCCTTTGAGATTCAAGTTTCTTCCAACTTTCTGGAGCCTTTAAGGATTATAAGTCTGTTGTTACCGAGCTTTGCTATAGAGACCATCTAAAGGCATGCAGTCTGTCACACACATCTGACAAAGCAATCTCAAGGAGGAGCTCTCAGACAAGAAGAGAAGCCTCCTGTCATCCAACTGTCCTTGGGCACATCCAAGATTAAGGAAAAAAAGAACAGGGTAAGGAGGGCTCTGTAAAACCTGTCTCCATGGACCATGGTACAGGGAAAGTCGGGGCTATGCCCCTATACCAGGGCAGCAAAGGCTGAATATTAGGGTGTGCAGAGGCCTGTGGGAGCCTTGATACTCTTGGGGAGATGTCCAGCCCTGCTGTGAGCCTTTCCCTTTGGCAGGTACTATGTCTGGACTCAAAGACCCAGGGTTCATTGAAGAGAGGGAGGCATTTCCATTCTCTTTCTCAACCCAGGGAAAGCACCAGAAGATGCCAGTGCATGGTTCTACCAGTCTTTTGAAGGGAAAACCCAGTCTCCACGGATTTCTCTTACAGATAATATGGAGTAGGCTTCCCTGGTGGCTCAGAGAGTAAAGTGTCTGCCTGCAGTGTGGGAGATCTGGGTTTGATCCCTGGGTCGGAAAGATCCCCTGGAGAAGGAAATGGCACCTCCACTCCAGTATTCTTGCCTGGAAAATCCCATGGACAGAGAAACCTGGTAAGCATGGGGTCGTAAAGAGTCAGACACAACTAAGCAACTTCACTTTCACTTTATGGCGTCCCAGAGAACCAGGAGACACTAGCAAAGGACAGAGTGATGGAGGGTGAATGCTTCCTTGTACTTTTTTCAGGGTAGGAGATATCTGATATCATCATCTCATCTGCTTTGGAGGAGGCATATACTTCTGCAAAGGTAAGGAACTTTTCAAGTCATAGCTTGTTTATGAATAAAATAAATACAACTTAAAGCATACTACCCCTTTCACATGAATCTAAACAAATTCTGGGGAAAGTGCTAGACCCAACGTCACTTTGGCGCATTCCATTTTGCAGGCATTGTGTCTGGTGTCCTGTGTCCCTCTTTTGAGGGCCTGAATTCCCCTTATCACACCCCAGCTGTTAGGTGAGGTCATGCCAGCTGTGGTTCCTTGCATCACTGTCGGGCTGCCTAACACACAGCTTCTCAGCCATACGAAAAGGACACCTGTGAGTCAGGAAGATGTCCTTGGAGTGTCGTTACTTCTTGGATTTACACACTGTCTTTGTCAGTGTATGGAATGGATGTCGAAATGACCAGCTTAAGTCTCCGGTATGTCTGTATGGTGACAAATTCTCTTTAACGAGCACTTACTTTGTGTCAGACACCACAATAAACACATTACTCATGTAGTATTATCTTATTCAAGCCTTATAACAGCCCGTTTTTTTTCAAGTGGGGGAAGGGGAACTCTAAGTTCTTACTCAACGTCAGTACTTATCAAATGGAAGAAAGAGAAATTAAATCCAGGTGTGCATAACCTCAAAGCTTTTGTTTTAAAACACTACATTAACCGAATCATTGATTACTCTTGTCCGTGTCCATTTCTCTCTTCTCTAAAATCATTCAAACACCTAGAATATACCTCAAATCATCAATTTATCCACAGACAACTATTCATTACTCACTGAATGATTCTAGTGTGTTGGAGTCCATCTGAATGACAGAGACGGTGTCTTTGTATCTTTAATGTGCCCTGAGTGACCAGTCCAAGGCTGGCCACAGAGGCTGGGCTTAAGTGTTGCCTGAATGAATGACACTGGAGATGATTTGCAGAATGAGTGTGTGAGAGTGTGCACGCACACACGTGCGTGCACAATTCATACCATAGAATCAGAGTTAGAAGGAATTTTAGAAACTGTTTTGTCAAGCATTATCTGATGCTTAAGTCCTTTCATATCCGTTCATTCATAGTATGCTCGGGGATATAGCAAAAGCATGGACAAACAGAAGACTGCATTCATCAGAATTGAGGTGAGTGGGACAGGGCAGAAGTCTCACAGTATCATAGATTACACTACGATGAAAAAAAGTTGAGAATCAAGGCATAATCCTTCAAGGCTTCAATTACTGTCTGAGTCCACATTTCCCTGGGGGAGTCAGAACAGCCCACGGGTGTCCTGGATGCAGACACATTAG
This sequence comes from Aepyceros melampus, assembly GCA_006408695.1. Taxonomy (NCBI): domain Eukaryota; kingdom Metazoa; phylum Chordata; class Mammalia; order Artiodactyla; family Bovidae; genus Aepyceros; species Aepyceros melampus. The sequence goes on from SJXQ01008443.1 coordinate 341,180, forward strand.
CTTCCAGACACAATGGTCCTAACCAGTACTGCTTCTGCATGGGCTACCGTCGTTCATGGCTTGTATCTGGTGGGCTCTGCTCTATGGGCTGCTCTAGTTCACTAGTTCTCAAACTTGACAAGGCAACAGACTCACAGATTTCTGGCCCCACCCCTAGAGCATCTGACTCAGGAGATCTGAGTAGAGTCTAAGAATCTGCGTTTCTAACAAGTCCCCAGGAAATGCTGACACTGCTGGTCCTGGGACATACTTTGAGAACCACTGCTGCACTTGATGTTTGTTGCTATTGTTTGTTTTCCCATGCAAACTCACACAACTGCAACAGTGGAGACAATGGTGAAAACCTACCTAGTTTTAAACCCTCAGCTTTTCTGTGGTCCTCAAATCCACACCTGACCTCCCTCTTGAATTCCAAACAGATGTATTCAACTGCCCACCAGACATCCACATCCATGTGGCCCACAAAAGCCTTCACACTCAACATGTTCCACCGGAATTCACTATTTAGATCTTTCCTTCTTTTCTGAACTTTCTATATCTCTGCTTGTGATATCAACATTCACTCAATTTAGAAACCTCAAAGTCATCTTCAACTTCAGCTTTTCCTCTTATATTTAATGTCATTTAATTCTAGAATTTAAGCTCCCCAATGGCAGGTATTTTGTCTGTTTTTGTTTACCATTATATCTCCAGCACTTCTAAATGATGCCTGGATTCACCCGGTATTGAAGGAATGAATTCCCTGAAACTTCTCTCTAATCTGTGCAGTGGGTCAAGCCTTATCCCTCACCTGTACCATGACAATAACCTCCTGCCCAGCTTCCCTGCCTGCAGTGTTATGTCAGCTCCAATCCTCTGTACTTCTTGTTGAAAGCACAAAGTGAGTAACATCACAAATGTGATGTTACAAACTTCTGATCAGACTTTGCATAACTCTCAGCATAAGGTGCTAAACAAAACAAGTAAGATCTATACAAAGCACTTCACACTTTGGCATCAATCTTGCTGTTCACCAACACCAGGATCTCAGTCCCCCAGATGAACCTTATATACCAGTCTTCCTCCCATGCCAGACACAACCTTATTTCTGTAACTCTGCACATGCGAAGCTATACCTTTCTAATAATGCACTTATCTGCCTTTCATCACCTGAAAATGACATACTCTGTCAAGACCAGGTGACAATGTCACATCCACTATGAGCATTTTTAAAAACAGTCCCTTGATCCCTCTGCCCCAGTACACATGTATATACCGCAAGGGGAATTACTGATCCAATCTCTATAATAATAGCCTTTGTATCTGCACTATAACATATACCCAGACTATATTTTACGGTGATTATTTTGTTACAGCAGTATCTTATCCACAGAGGAATCTGAGTGCTTGTAACACAGAGGCTGTTTCCCTTCCTCTTGTAATCACTAGTATCTAACCCAGAGTCTGACAGAGAGGTCCTCAAAATGTTTGCTGAACTGGCCTCAATTTAATTTAGTTAGCATCAATCAGAGAGTAAGGAATAAACAAACAGTCCTGGACTTAGTGAGACTAATTCTCTGAGGTCTTCACCATCAAGGCCAAGCTGAAGACTAAAGTAATTACTTGGGTAGATAATTCATGAAAGAAGGAAAACCATTTGCATTTGAATGCTCTATGGAGGATTTTCTGCTTGTTGATGTTTCTGGAATTTTTCAGATAATGGCTTCAATTCTTTGATTCTTTCTTTAGTATAGAGAGTAGGCCAGAAAGTTAATCTAGCAATCACTCTCCCATCTTAAACCAGGCAACTTTCAACCAGTTATGCTGAACTGAAAGTGTCCATAAAACCAGTAATATATATATATATATACATATTATAGAACGCCATAATGTAGGGGTTGAAGTACTGGCCTCAATTTAATTTAGTTAGCATCAATCAGAGAGTAAGGAATAAACAAACAGTCCTGGACTTAGTGAGACTAATTCTCTGAGGTCTTCACCATCAAGGCCAAGCTGAAGACTAAAGTAATTACTTGGGTAGATAATTCATGAAAGAAGGAAAACCATTTGCATTTGAATGCTCTATGGAGGATTTTCTGCTTGTTGATGTTTCTGGAATTTTTCAGATAATGGCTTCAATTCTTTGATTCTTTCTTTAGTATAGAGAGTAGGCCAGAAAGTTAATCTAGCAATCACTCTCCCATCTTAAACCAGGCAACTTTCAACCAGTTATGCTGAACTGAAAGTGTCCATAAAACCAGTAATATATATATATATATATATATATATATACACATATTATAGAACGCCATAATGTAGGGGTTGAAGGGTGTGCAAGGTTCAAATTCAGCCCTCCAAAGAGTTCCGAAAGAACGCCAGTTGGTGTTAAGTTGCTTTCCTGCTATTTTAATAACCTCAGATCTGACTACCATTTATTCATGCCCTTAGAAATTCTCAAGGTCGCGGAAGGACGGGGGCGGGGGGAGACAATTCAGTAAGCGATATCTGTAGCCCAGTGTGCAGGAGTCCTGTGTCCCAGGAACAAAATCCAATCCAGGACGCAAAGAGCGCCTGGAAACCACAGAGAACGCCCAGTTCAGGTGGCAGGTGTCTACGCGTCTGTCTCCTTCTGAATGCACGTGTGCGGGCAGAGGGGGAAGGGGGAAGGTCATCTCTGTCTCGAAAATGCAACAATATGCCCGCCCCTCTTACACACACACACACACACACTCTCACAGACGCAAATCCCCAGCACCTGCTTCGGAGGGCCCTCCCTCCAAGGCTGGCCGGGCGGCGGCGGGGAGCGGGGGCGAAGGCGGCTTCGGCAGAAGAGCGCGGCGGATTTACCGTGGCATTACTTTTAATTAACTCTGCCGCGGTGCGGGGGCGCAGGGAGCGCCCTAATCCCGGGCGCGCCTGACGTCACCTGGGAACGCGGCGGCGCGGGGCGGCGGGACCGCGACGACCTCGCCGCGACCCGGGCGCGCCTCCGCCCGCGCGGGGCTTTGCTCGGCGGGAATTAAGGCAAGGAGAAATGCTAGTACACTTTTAATTGGAAACCGAGTTCTGCTTTCAGAGCGGCGTGTTTACTCAGGACTGGGCATTAGAACTCAGGGGAGGCTCTAATTGAAGCGACGGCTTTGGAGATTATGGGGAACATATGGCCCTACCGCCGGGCTCTTTATCTGCGTTTTCTCATAAGACTGCCGCCGGTGTGTGTTTCTGCGCTCGCCCTTGTACGCTTCTCAAGGGGCTGGGAGGAGCGGGTGAATACGGTGCCCGCGTGGGCTGGGGCGCCCGGCCCTTGAGCTCCCTCCCGGCCCGAGGGTACTGGGAGCCCTGCCGGAGCTCGCCGGCTCAGCCTGAGCACTCGGAGGGGGAAAGAGAGAGAGAGACCGTGAAAGAAAAGAAATGGGGCTGGTGCGCGTCTAGCTGGGGCGTCGCTCAAACTGTTGTGAGCTGACTGCAGGAGGGAGTTGCCAAGGTGACGAAGATTCCCACCGCCGCCGCCTTCCTCCGAGGGCCCAGAGAGCGAGCCTCCTCGCTCCTGGTTGCGGCCAAGCCATACACAGAAGGGAAATGAGAAATCGGGTGTCTTGGGAACAGAACTACACTTCTCCCTATCTGGCTACCATCAACCAACCAGTCAATCAATCGATCATCTATTTATACACCTGTGCAGTCTCCAGCACCAATCGCCATCCGGCTGGTTACCACCCCTCCCCCCTAGATTCTTACTACATTTAGAGGTGCCAGGTAAAATATAGGACACAGTTGAATTTGAATGTCTGAGAAACAGTGATTTTTCATGACAGAAGACATAGTCATACCAAAAGTATTATTCACTATTTATGGGAAATTCAAATTTAACTAGATTTTTTGTTTGTTTGTTTTTTACTAAATCTCACCACCCTTCTCACTCTACTGAAAAAGCTGCCTTCCATCTTAATTCTAGACTCTCTGGTTCACAGCCGATTGACGAGCCCCCACTCTGTCCCCCTGAACTTCACCTTCAGCTGGACCTGTGACTCTCAACCTTGAGTCTGTACATCAGACTCAACCAGGGAGCTTTCACCCAGACTTACTAAATCCTCAAGGCCCACTCCACAGGAATCCAAAGTATTTTTTTAATACATAAGTAGAATAAGTCATATAGAGTGACTGCTTTGAAGAGTAACTCTCATTTGAACAAACTGGTTCATCTGTTTACTCGGCTATGGCTATGGTCTGTCTCCCCTCCCCTGCCCCACCCCACGGCCTGTTGGAATACTCCGTAAGAGCAGAGCTCTCAGTGCACCACCTAAAACAGGCTGCTACACTGTGTCTCCACAATATTTGCTCATTAGTCAAATCTCACACACGTCTATATGTTCCCCCAGGCCCCAAACACAGTCCTTGCCCAAGGCAGGCACTCCGTACATTTCTGTGGATGAAATGGATGCTGAGTCGGTTCAGTCACTGCTTTCCCACCCTTATGGATTCCTAAGAAGGAGCACCTGGACACGCACCGTGAATGCCAGCTGGGTCCACTGATCCTCCCCAGTGCACACCTGCACATGCTACTCAAAACCCTGCTCACACCCCCAAGAAGAAAAAAGCATGGCTCTGCATCCTGGTGTGCAAAGCTGGATCTAGACAACGAAGATCCGAATGGTTCTGAAATCCTCAGCCTTCCATACACTTGCACAGCATCAAATATAAAAGTACTCAAAGGAAGCCATCACCTGGTTTGCCACCAGTCCTTAGCGAGGTGGACTTTGGGTTTTTCCTAGGTCACCACTACCAGGGCACATGGAAATACTGGAGGGGATTCTTCCTTTTGCTCAGTAAAGCTTCTTCAGACTCAGCATGAAAATCCTTGGTTGGAAATCTAAAAGTTGATGGGCTTAGCCGGAATGCCAGTGCCAGAAAACCAGTGTCTTTTCTGTACTTCCTCCCCATCTTTACTATTGATACATGATAGTAAAGGAAAGTGAATATCTGATTATTTAGCTCAGGTCATGAAAGGTCAAAGTCATGGGTTGGCTCTGCATGGCCAGAGATTTCTCCCCTAGCATGTATCAGTCACACCGCAAAACCCTGCCCTTGTACCCCAAAAGGAACCAATAAAAAGGTGGCTAGAAGCACAAATTTCATCACTGCTACTAGAAAAACAAATCAAAGTGCATTTCTTCTGAAAAAGCAGTTATAACAGATGGTAGGATATTCCAGGTCAGCCTGTAGAAGCCTGTTAGAAAAAGTTTTGATGTGTACTGATTTATTCCACCATTGTACTTTTATCCATTTAATTCACAAGGACTCAGGTTTGCATGGCTGATAATCCTCATCTGCACAAAAAGAGCAACTGTTTTTCCTGCTGTCATCAAATAAGTCACAGGGAACGGAATAGAAATTTATTGAGTAGTTGTAAAACCGAACAAACAAAAAAAATAGTATCTTAAGCAAGCTTTTAAAGTACTTCCACATTTGCACACCATGTTTGCTTTGGATCCTTGCAAGCCTCCCACTTCCTTATAAAAGGTGTGCATGTGCTGTACAATGATAGGGGTTAATTATTAAAGAAGAACCAGAGGTTAGGACAGAAGGCCAACTTGTGATAGATTTGAACGAGTGGAGACTCAATTAAAATCTCCTTGTTTTTATCGCTTTATCTCCTTGCTTTATCGCTTGTTTTTATCGTGTGTGAGAAGATACTTCAGTTGGGGTCTCTCAGGTAGTGAGTCCGACTGAACGCCTGGAGCCCTGCCATAACCAGCAGGGAGAACTGTCCGTAAAACATGAGAACAAAATTTTAATACACATGTACATATTTTTATTAACCAGGCAACACAGCCTAATGCTTAATGAATCTGGCTCTGGAGCTGGTTTGCCTGTGTTTGAATGCTGGCTCCAGCTATAGAACTTAAGAAAATTAATAATTTGTCCATGCTGACCTTCCTAATCTATAGAATGAGAATAATCATAACATTCCTCATCAGCTTGATATAACAGTTAAGTCAGTTCATTCATGTAAAATGCATAAGGCAATGCCGTGTGCAGAGTGAGGGTCCATAATTGATAACATCATCACCATGCAAAGATCACAGTGATCAACTGTCCACTTGAGCAACTGTTTTTCTTACAGGGGCTGTGCAGAAGAAATGACTGCACACAGAACACTGTTACAGATGAAATATGATCTGCAGCCATTGTGTTCATTTTAAATTACAGTTTTTAACCAAAATTATTAAGTGAGAGCACATATCTGAAATTAAATTACACTTCAATGGAAAAGAGATAATGCATCATCATCTCAATTTATGTAGTGCCTGTAACTTTTCAAACACCGAAGATAAACTCTGCCCAACTCACAGTTACAGCAAAGGCTGGTATCAAGTGTCCTGACTCGGTAATTGGTAGAATTAAGTTCTTATTTTGGCTTACCTCTGACTCAAGTATCCTGTGTCCTTATTTCTCCATCTATAACATGAAGACAAAACAAATACACTAGAAGACAAAGTTCAGAAGAGAAAAGAAGCCTGGAGCCTCAGACTGAGGGCAACAAATAATTCTGGTGTCATGGCTGTGATACTAACAAGAGACAAAGCTTGATTTTGGAGAAAAAACCTGAGAGACTCAGGCAATTATATCTGCCTCTTGCATGCTATCCACAGATGCCAGATTAATAAATCAAGAACGTCCATGAAGACCTTTGTGCTAGTCATGATATAAATATGTGTGCTCTTCATGTCTCCTTAATAATACCAACAAAAGTGAAAACAGATAACAGTTATCACATGTTTACTCTATGCAAGGCGCTGAGCCAAGTCTTTGGGGCCAGACGATATTTTCCGTCTTTGGTTTTAGGCTTAGCACCTGACACAGTGTGGGTATATGCAGAAGATTAAAACATATTTATTGGCCTGAGATGCAAAGGATTTATAGTTCTAAAACTTGGGAATAGGTTTGAAAGTAATTGCCTTGTGAAGCAGTATTTTTCAAATTTCTGGCCATGATCCATAAATAGATTATGAAATTAATAGAGTAGCCTAAGACTAGAGCTAAAAAAACAAATATAATGGGTAATATCAGCGTGTAGGTTAAGCAGTGAGTCAATCGAGGTGTTGAATCTTTATTTCACACACACACACGAATGTGTATGGTAGGGCATGACTTTTAAAAAGTATTTTTACTGAGCCTAGGTTAAAGTTTTCAAGAAAATGCTCTTGTAGAGGAATCTTGAACACACTGCTTTACAAGAAAATATGAAACAGAATTTAAATGTATTTCTTAACAAGAATAATGTTTACCTGAGTATTTGAACATCTACTTAAGATGTTTTGGTTTGCTTTTATTTTTAGTGGCTCACCCCCCTGTTTCTTAACAAAAAAAGGTGACAAAGCTAATCTCCGGCTCTGTCCCTTTTCCTAGCTCTCAGCCCTTGTATATTAACAAGGTTGGCCTCATTGTCCCCTCGATATGGGCGCTGGCTTTGAGATGTCTTTCCGAATTCTGCCCTTTTTTCTCTGCAACTAAAACACAGCATTTAGCACAGAGCTGGACAAAGCATAGGGGTTCATAAGAAATATCTGTTGGATTAATGTTGGTTAGGTGGCTGCCTGAAGGACAGAAATAGACCATGGCATGTAACAGCAATGCCAAGAGGCCCCTGCAGGAATACAATGAATTCTCTAATGGGTGACTGTCCGGCTCGTGTCCTTCCCAGACTCAAAGATGAGTGCTACAGGAGAGAATGGGGGCTAAGCTCAGTATGCCCTTCCCATTCTTGCTTGAAATGCCTACTGAGTCCCAGAAGTGACTGCAAGACCATTTCCTCCTGCTCTTCTGAACTGACTTTCCAGAGTGCAACGCTGGATCGAACATTCAGAGACTGGAGAGCACCTCTGAGATACGAAGGCCCAAGGAGTGAATTGATCTCTCTCCAGTCCATCACCCCAGCCACCCCAAGTGACAGGCCCGCCCTGAGGTGCCCTCAGGTCAGCTATCCAGAAGCATCTAAAATAGAAGTGCAAAGACAGAAGATGAGACGTTTGTGAAATGATAGGTCTTTGGGGAAGTAAGCTTATGAGCTGTGAGCTATCCAGAAGTATGCTAGCCTCTGCACCAGCAGATAATACTGATACTATTTACTGGTTATAAGCAACCCACTCTTGACTTCTTGCCTGGAGAATCCCATGGCGGGCTCCATGGGGTCAGACACAACTGAAGCGACTCAGCACACACGCATCAAATTTCAAACACTGATACCCATTACCTCTCTGACTTCTTATAGTAACTCACAAAAGGATTAAAATCCACTTTTACTGATTAAGAAATAGAGTCCTATAGAGGAGAAGCACAAGCAAACCTCATTTTATTGTGTATCACTTAGCTACACTTTGAGGATACTGCTTTTTTTTTTTAAACAAATGGAGGCTTGTGCAGCCCTACATTGAGCAAGTCTATTTACGCTGTATTTGTCACGGCATTTGCCTACTTCATGTCTCTGTCACAGTTTGGTAATTCTCACAGTGTTTCAAAATTTTCCATTATTATTATATTTGCTATGGTGATTTGTGATCAGTGATCTTTGATGTTACTATTGTAACTGGGCATTTTTTAAGCAGTAATGTATTTTTTAATTAAGGCATATACATTGTGTTTTTAGATATAATGCCACCATACATCTAACAGACTATAATACAGTGTGAACATAACTTTTATATGCACTGAGAAACCTAAAAATTCCTGTGACCCACGTTATTGAGATGGTCTCTTTATTAAGGTGGTCTGGAACCAAACCTGCTATAATTTTGTAAATCTCCAAGCTGTGATTTTTGCCAAGCCTATAATTTTTCCCAAGGTCACAATGCTTGTGAGTATAGGCACAACTCAAATTCAGACCTGTCTAACTTTAGGTCCCAAGCACTTTGTACTACAATGTAGAGAATGAGTCTAACTCAAACACCCCGCTGACTTTTCCTTGCATTTTAAAATTCATGACTATGAACTGACAAGATAATCCCATAGGACAGTGGAGCATTTTCCAGAATTCATGAGGTAACCACTGACTCTCTATTCTAATTTATTGAAGAACAAGAAGACTTCCAAGATAGGCTGGAATATTTCTGTAATGAATTTAGAAAAAAAAAAAATCAATTCCAAGGTTGTAGAAGGAAACGAAAACCAGCATCTAAATATTAGTAGTAATGAACCTGACTCAGAAGAGGAGAGATGTATTCCACAATGAGAACAGTAAGAGTCATCTGAATCATTCCAAGCAGCAATAGCCCACATCCTAAGAAAAATTAAGAAGGAAGAAGGATTCGCAAACTCTGGTATGTGTCAGGAATATCCACTCCTGCTCCAGGAAGAAGAAAGTCATACTGGAGGTTAGTGTTTGTCTGATAGGGATCACAGAGGCTAACGTGGACAGGACAAACATAACTTATTCAATGATAGATAAACATTTACTGGGTACCTACCGCATGCCAGGAACTGCATTTGGCCCGGCTGGATGCAGACCGTAAGGAGAGAGGCACCATATGCCTTTCAGTGCAGTCCAGACCAGCGGATCAACAGAGGCTGCTGATGGAACTGCTGTCGTCATCTACAACATAATGCTTGCTTTGAAGAAAGGTTTCTCATGATGGGTCTTCAGGACCCAGGCTGCTTCTGGGAAAATCTCTCTATAGAAGCAGAGCATCAAAAAGAATCCTGTCTTAGGCTGCTGACAGTTTTAACTTTAAGAAGGAATGCAGGGCCAGCTATTCTTGGATTTTGGTCTGACCAAGGAAGAGCTGGTAAACCAAGAGGGTGTAATGGTTTGAATCCTGGAAGGAAATCTTAGACAAGGGAGAAATCCTCAGCACAATCTAAAGTGCATTCTCTTCTTCAGTTCAGAAAAATTTTAAATGGTAAGCAAACAAACCCCAAAACAACTAAGCAAAAAAAAACAGATTGGTCCCATGGTAAGAGATGCTAAAAGGAAATAAAACATAACAGATACAGCTGGAGGGAGGGGCAAAAAATGAAATTCTAACTAGGCATTGCTGGTGATCTCAAAAATGAAGGAAAAGGGCAATTTAACACAAATATAACATAAACCTAAATGCAATGTGGTATCCTGGATTGGATCCTGGAATGAATAAAGACGTTAGTAGGAAATATCTTGAAACTGAATAAGCTAGAGTTAATAGTTCCAAACCAATGTTAATTTCTTGGTTTACATGGTACCTTTATCAAAATGTACATTTAAATGTAAAATGTTGACATTAAGTGGAACTGGGCAAAGAATGTATGGGAATATCTGTCCCATTTTGCAATTGCTCTATAAATCTAAAATTTTATTTCAAAATTTTGAAAGTCTTAAAAAACCACTATACAAGACATTCTTAGATCAACTCTGATATTGAAAGAAATGTGACAATAAGAGGGTTAGATAATTAGGAAATGCAACACAGACAAGCCAGGAGCCTGATTGCATATAGTGAGCCCCCAAGTCCCCACCTTCTTCCCTGGGTCTAAAAAGCTAATGACATCAATAGAATACGATGTCCCTGACAAGCAGTGATAATAACACAGTGCTAGTTCAGACTACATATGGAAGATTTTATACCCTTCCGGGTGGTACATTCTAAAGAGAATACAGTATTTTTATAGATAGAGTGAAGAGTCTTTTCTAAGGGATAGTGAAAGTATGAGGAAAAAAAGAAAAGATTTAGGGAGCTGAAAGAACTCTGTCTCTAACTTGAAGTGCTGTCAAATGCCAGGGAGACTACTGTATTCTTTGAGTTCCTGAAAGAGGAACTAATGCCAAAGCTAATGTTACACATGGAAATAGATACTTGGCTTCAGTGGAACAATTTGACAATCCATACTCAGAATGTGAGGTCAAGAACTCCCTGTGGCTGGACAGGCTCAAACAGAGGTTGAATGAGAGCTCCTGGTGGGTGTCTGAAGTGGATAAAGTTAGGGATATTATAGTTCTAGTTCCAGTGATAGTTCTAGTTCTAGCAATTTAGTTCCAGTAATGCAGCTTATAGCCTTTTTGGTGCCTACTGACTTTATGATCAACCAGAACCCCATGTGAAATTCCATGGAAAGAGGCCCTGTAGCACATAAATACTGTTGAATTTTGGAGTGCAGTGGTTAGATCTCATTTTGCTGACTCTGTACTGTTCTGGTAGCTTGTCAAAATCCTTTTGAACATGGCAAATATCAGCTACCACATCAGTGTTCCCTGTCAGGTTTGTGTCATCTGCTAATTGAATAAACCTGCCTTCAGTGTCTTCAAGTTATTGATATAAATGTTAAAGAGGACAGTCATTCAGTCATTCACTCAATAAATATTTATCAAGCACCTACAGTGTGTAAAGTGTTCAGGACAGAAATGAGAGGAGAAACCGTATTTGTATTGGGACAGATCCTAAAATGGTTTGCTTTCTCTAAAGCGCTATGAGGAGGTGTACTTCTTTCTTTGAAGATTTAATTTAACTCTTAGGTATTTATCGATCACTTTTTTCTTGGCATCAGCTAAGCCTTCTTAAAGGAACAAAAGAATTAAAATTTGCAACCCTAGTCTCAAGAAGTTGGTCCTCTCATTAGTAACTCTGGCTTTGCGGCTTTTATGCCTCAAGATACGCAACATTTATATAGTTGACAAAGTGAGTGGTAGACAAGATATTTGATTCTGATTAAAACCTTAATGTCATTTTATTCAAAGCTGCAAAAAACAATGATAGATTATTAGAGCTGAAGCGGGCAACAGGGTATCATCTTCCCCACCCACCTAGCCAATATTGCTTTCGACAACTACGGTCTGATTCTTAAGCAGTTACACTGTTATTGATCAGTTGCTAAGTCCTATCCAACTCTTTTGCTACCCCATGGCAGGCAAGAATACTGGAGTAGGTTGCCATTTCCTTCTCCAGAGGATCTTCCTGAGCAGGGATTGAACCCACATCCCCTGCTTTGCAGGTGGTTCTTTATCACTGAGCCACCGGGGAAGCAGTTATACTGTGTTCAGTTCAGTTCAGTTGTGTCCAACTCTTTGCGACCCCATGAACCACAGCACGCCAGGCCTCCCTGTCCATCACCAACTGCTGGAGTCTACCCAAACCCGTGTCCATTGAGTTGGTGATGCCATCCAACCGTCTATACTGTGATAGACCTAATAATTAGAATGACATCATAACATTCTCTATGTCAAGTCAAAATTGCTTCCCTTCGTCTCTTCATCTACAGTATAAACACTCCATGGTTTTTGTTAAAGAATTGAATGAATTCTAATTCTTCCCTCTGAAGCTAGGTTAAAAAAAAACAGGTTTGGTCCAACCATTTGAAGTCAATAATTATTTCTCCATTTAGTCTCTACTTTTCTAGCCTAAGGATCTACTATTCCTTAATTTGACATGGGTTGAGGACTATTCTTGTCATTTACAGCCTGATGCCATGCCTGGCATCAAGCAAGCAGCTAAGATACACCTACTGAGCAAGTACATGAATAAGTGAACTGGAAACTCCGGTTTGTCAATATCAGCCTCAAAAACAAGTGCCTGGAGCTAGGAAACATATTGCTAAAAATGTGGCCAGGGAAGTGGACTTGTTGACCTATTGCAGTTTGCCTGCTCTGAACATTATACTATTTTTTTAATTGACATATAATTGACTTACAATGTTGTGTCAATTTATGCTGCACAGCAAAATGATTCAATTATGCATACATATGTGGTGATTTAGTTGCTAAGTTGTGTCCAACTCTTGTGACCCCATGGACTGGGGCTCACCAGACTTCTCTGTCCATAGGATTTTCCAGGCAAGAATGCTGGAGTGGGTTGCCATTTCCTTCTCTAGGGGATCTTCCTGACCCAGGGATTGAACCTAGGTCTTCTGCACTGCAGGCAGATTCTTTACTGACTGACCCACTGCTGCTGCTGCTGCTGCTGCTGCTAAGTCGCTTCAGTCGTGTCCGACTATGCGCAACCCCATAGACAGCAGCCCACCAGGCTCCTCCGTCACTGGGATTCTCCAGGCAAGAACAATGGAGAAGCCCTATCTATACATATGTGTGTGTGTGTGTCTGTGTGTGCGTGTGTGTGTCTGTGTGTACAGTGAAAGTTGCTCAGTCAGTTGCTCAGTCATATCCGACTCTTTGCAACCCCCTGGGCTATACAGTCTATGGAATTCTCCAGGTCAGAATACTGGAGTGGGTAACCTTTCCCTTTTCTAGGGGATCTTCCCAACCCAGGGATTGAACCCAGGTCTCCAACATTGCAGGCAGATTCTTTACCAGCTGAGCCACAAGGGAAGCCAAGAATACTGGAATGGATAGCCTATCCCTTCTCCAGCGGATATTCCTGACCCAGGAATGGAACTGGGGTCTCCTGCATTGCAGGCAGATTCTTTACCAACTGAGCTATCAGGGAAGTGCGCGCGTGCACACACACACACACACACACACACACACACACACACACATATATATATACACATTCTTTTAAAACTTCTTTGTCACTATGATTCATCACAGGATATTGAATACGGTCCCTGTGCTATACAGTAGGATCTTGTTATTTATCCATTCTATATATAATAGCATCATTTGTTAACCCCAAATTTCCAGTCCATCCCTCCTGCTTCCAACCTTCCCCTTGGCAACCACAAGTCTTGAACCCTGCACTTTTGATGGTGCTTAGATCCAGCTTCTTTTGTCTTTGTGTGTGGGGAGGAGGCAGTATACTAATGACACACTGTTTGTGCCCAATTAAAATCTATAATTGGAAAACAGTCAGTCATCAAGAGTCACACAATGGTGTACCAAGAAAGGCTGGACCACAGCATTTATTTCCATGTGAGAAAGAATGGTATGTCCTTCTGGGTCTGCATGTCTTCCTAAGGTCATGCTGGTATTCTGATCGCCATAGCACTTAAGCCCCTTGTGAATGTGAAGATTTTGCAATATGGTGCAGAGGAGGCCCAGTGGTTGGGTGCAGCATGGCACCTGAGGAAAAGGCAGGATTAGCTGATCTACTAAGCAGCTGTTTAGAATGGGCCTGGCTACCCCAGAGTGAGATGTTCAATAGGGAGAAACTTCCCCCAATTAAAACATACAGGAAAACTTAAGTCCAGTGAACCCAACAGAAGCTGAGATTGTCCTGGTATCAGCTTACCTGAGGCTGCAGAGTCAGACAAGAAGAACCCACCCTCAGAAGGGAAAGAAAATGAAACACAACTGTGATGACGATGCTGGCACCAGCAGGCACTGGCACTTACTAACCTCCAGACTGTTAACATGCATTTATGCTTTATTCCCCAAGGTAAGACACCATGATCACCGCAACACCACGATCACCACTCTACAGCTATAAAGTTGAGGGCTTGGAGAGGTTCCAAAACTTGCCCAAAGTCTCACAGATCTAAGTGGTATACCCGAGGTGAGGTCCCCAGCTGACTGCCTCTAAAGCTCCTGAACTCAAGCATCACCCACAGGGCTTCTGTCCCGTGTGTTTATTTATCCTTTGAAACAGATTTTATCAAGCACTCTCAGCATTCCAGGCCTGTGCTAACCCCTCAGATACAGTGGTAAAAAAAAAAAAAGAAAGAAAAAAGATAAACATGGTCCCTTATGGCGTTTAGCACTCTGGCAAGAACAACAATCAAACAAGCAACCCCAATCAAGTGGGATCCATGTCACGGCAGGAGAGGTTAAGGGTAAACCCCCCAGGCACAAGGGAATAAGACTCTTCCTCTGTGAAGTCAGTCTTAGAAAGAAGCTTAGGGGATACATTGGCAAGACTAAAGAGTGAGTCAGAGAGGGAATAAACTCTTGAGATGGAAGTCACTGGGAGACACAGATATGTGCTGGATGTACAGGGAGGGGTCGGAGGCTCCCATGAGGCTGAGGAGAGGAGCACAGTGAGATTCCAGAGGCCCTGGAAGCCATGGTAAGTGGTATGGAACTTGACTAGAATTGGCAATGGCAAAAACGACTAAGTTCACAAGGACATGCCCTCATGCGATTATAAGATTCTTCCACAGAAAGGGAGGCCAGGTTAACACAAATGTTGCCCCGTGGGACTGACACCCTGGGAAGGCATTCCATGCTTCACTTGGGCAGTTGAAATTTCTCGGGCCTTGTGAAACCCAATCCAAAAAGTTTCTGCACCTCTCCAGGGAGGGTGTGTGAGTCTTAGGTGAGTGAAGCAAATATATTCTAGATCCTTTCTTTATGTAAACCACCAAACCTTAGTTAAAGTCCAGCTTTCCCACTTGACAGGTGAGGAAACAAAGGCTAGAGCAGTTCAGCATGATTGTGGCAGACGGAAATACTGGTTCCCATTGGTCATTCTCCTTAATAGTTTTATGCATCTCTACCCTGTCAGGGCCTAGAGGTGCATGCAGTGTATTTCCTCTCCCCAGACTTTAGGTTTCATCTAGTTTGATTTGAGCAGCACAGTGCTAGCAGCCGTCATATGAGTAGAGGTTTTAACCGTGACTGAACGGTGAAGCATGCCTTCCTACACTTCTACCACTGCCAGGAGATCATGCCTCATAGCTGCTGCTTCTCAAGCCTGAACCCAGTCACAAGAGCACACGTGCACCTGGTCTGTAGCCTAGAGCCAAGGTCAGCAGAGGTCAACAGACCCCAGGAGACTTGAAGACTTTCAGTGTGAAGCAGAGTCACTTCCATTTACCCAGAGACTTGCAAATGTGTGAATAAATGTTTCTGGTTGTATGCCAAGGAATTTGGGGGTAATTTGTTACACCGCATCATCACATCAATACCTGACTGATAAGAACTTACTCTGAACTTATAAAGAAACTTGCTGGAATGCACAGCAAACACTGCCCTGTCATGGAACCAGGGTGCCTTGGTGGTGGCCTTCTAAGGGAGAAAGCAATCTAGACTGCCCCTGGCTTCCCGCCCACCACACATCACTCACCTGAGTCTGATGCTGCTGGGCTCACCAGGCTGAGCAGCTCCCGCTCCTTCTCATAGTCCCCTTTGCAGAGCAGCTGCCCCTCCTTCAGGACAAACTCATCACCCTTCTGGAGCTGCCGCTCACAGACACAGCAGCAGAAGCAGCTCAGGTGGTACACGCTCTTCTGGGCCCGCATGACAAACTCGTTGGGTGCGATGGCCTCAAAGCAGCCCCCGCATTTGACAGCAAACAGCCTAGCAGCAGGGAAAAAGCAAAGCAAGGTCTGTGAGAAAGACGGCTGAGGCCCAAGCCTTCCCTCAAGTCAATCGCAAAAGGGACGTCAAGTACTGGGATAAGGAGACTTGGAATGGAATAGGCTTTAAATCTAGGTGATTTTATTCCCGGAGGAGGTTGAACCAAAGAATTCAGTTGAGTTACTCTCTCAAAGGCTTAAGAAAAGGATGAGCAGCGTTGGAGGAAATGTGGGCTGAAGCCCGGAGTGTATTTGGTGTGGTCCATGGCAAAGTGTTCCCAAAGGATGCTCTACAGACTGGTGCCAGGCAGGCTGCCCAGGGTCCCCAAGGGCTGACTATTCAAACAAAATAACAATAACAAAAAGGTCCAGGCCCACTCCAGTCGCATGCAAATGGATGGGACCCAGAATGTGAGTTTTTAACAAGCTCCCCGGGCATTCTGAGGTGTCACCTAGTTTTTGAGAGAGAAACTGCATCCCAGCTTCCGAGCCTCATATTCAGTGGATTCAGCCCAGCTTTCAGGACTTTCATCTCATTTCACTTATTTTCAACCAGCCATGAAGAGGGTGTCCATCTATGCCAGGAGGAGGCAGTAGATACTCGTGATATAAAAGTTAATGAAATAATTCCCTTCCAGAAATGAGCTCAGGCTAGTAAGAGAGACAGACATGTCCAAATAACCAGAGGGTCCTGGAACACAGAAGAGGAGACGACTAAGTGTCAGGGAGTCAGCAGGGGAATCTGCATTTTATAGCACATTCAATAAATCCTGGTCCAGAGCATTATTCTACAGACAGGCCCTCCACCATGACAGCCTAAGTGTGGGCAGTCCTTTCACACACTCACATACTCATTTAGTCTTCTTTCCATTCATTCTTTCATTGATTCAGAAGCACCCACCACACACTACACCAGACACTCTATGTCTTAACAGCGGGTTGGGGGAAGGAGACCCCGCCCCAGCAGCATTCACGTCCTGAGAGTCTCCTGGAGTGTGTGTTGCAGGCCCAAAGAATACAAAACAAAGTCCTCATCCTCAGTCTGCGTCCTCTGGTACAGAGCTCCCATAACAGTGAGAGAAACAGCAAACAAAGAAACAAACAGATCATGTCTACCCAGAGGGATTTACCTTCAGGGAACAGAATATAAGAATGGTATGAAGCAGGGCTGCCTGAACACAAAATGGGTGGCATAAAGCCCCAGCCTGCTTATGACAGTTAATCACGTCTCAGTCCTGCAGCTATACTAGCAGAGGGCCACATCCGAACACGTGCACAGTGTGCTTATCTTGGCAACTTCCTGGACAAAGGGAAGAGTTTTGAGGGTAGAGCGGAGAAGTGGGTAAGGAGGAATTACCAAGAAAGGACCTGGCATAAGAGAGAGGAAGGCCGGAGTCTTCAGGTGAAGGAAACCAAGGCCTGGAAAAGGGGCTGAAGCCGCCTCCTGCGAGTCTGTAGGGAATAGCCTCTCTGGACAGAGGCCAGCCTGCAGGGCACTCTGCACAGCTCGGGATGAGAAGCACACACACAGTCTCACTCTTAACCTGGACCTCGGGCCCCGACACCAGCCTGCCTCTCCCCTTGACCACCGGACGCTCATTAGAAACACCCATCCTGATATGCCTGCCTTCTGCCTCTCAACAAAGGACGGTGAGGTTGGGGGGACAGTTCAGGGGCTGCTGTGGCTCTTTCACCACTAAGCAGGTATGTGACAGCCCCCTAAACAGAGCTCCAGGTCTCCGCTGCTCTGCCCATGCCCTCTCCCTTCCCCCGTCTGCTCTGGGAGGTTCTGCTCTCCAAGTCAGAACTTCAGGGCACACCCGACCCTGGAACGATGGCCTTTACTCCCCACCCCAATGCTGGATGTCGTGTATCAGACAGAAAATCCACCTAGTTCATCCCCAGCCCGGAGTCCCCAGACACTGTTTGCCAACCTAAGCAAACGAATCAGGGCTTTAACAGGAGCTGGTCAAACGCTCTTTGTCCCCAGGCTCTCCTTCTCCTCCCCTTCCCCGGGAAGGAACTGTCAAACAGAATCAAGGCAAATGCTCCCGGGAGTCAACAAGCTCTTGAGAACCCACAGTCGCAGGTGGTGGCATCTGTGCTTGTCTAACTTCTACCCTGTTAATCTCCTCCTCCTCTCTCTCCTCCCTTCTTAATTTCAACCCCCACTCCAAAAACTTCCCCCAGGTTGGAAAAGGGAGGGTTAGGGGGAGCTCAACAAAGCAATCCCACCATATTGACTCAGGAACGGCTGGAGGAAGTGGAGGGAGTTGCCTGGGCTCCGCTCCTGTGATGGTCATGATGGGCAGGGGTTGGGGGGTATAGAGACCTAGAAGAGGGGGGCAGTCCTGTTTCTCTCCATTCTCTGCATCAGCTTCCCCACTCTGGGTGAAGACCAGGTTGATCTCACCTAACTGCTTTTCACTAACCCGAGGGCAACGCAAGGAGAAAAAGCACACACGGTCCACCACCTGGTTCCAGATGTGTACACAGCTGCACGGGTACTACTGTGGACCCAGCTGCTGACTGCACACTTCCCACAAGTTGTTGTCTCTAAGGCTCAGACAAGCAGAGGAAAGGATTTGTTCAAAAGTCCAGGTCATAATTAAAACACAGCCTATCTCTTCCCAATATGCGCTGGATGGCAGCCCCCACGGTGACTTCACCCTCTGAATGCTAATAAGACTTCACTCCGGGTTCAAAGCCTGGCAGGCTGGCTGTGCCCTGGAAAGCTAAGCCTGACTTCCACAAATGTCCAGCTCTGCTGGGCACATATAACAACTGCCAACTTTGCCCACCACTAGACATTCACCCACTCCACTCCTGAAGGCTCTGTAAATGATTCTTTACCTCTTTGTTACATCTAATTCCCTCATTTGTAAAATGGAAATAACAGGTTCTAGCCGGTGGAGACATGTCCGGGGCACAAGCCCTCTGTTAAGAGTTCTCCTTCCTCTACTATCCTTTGTCCTCCATGGGGCAGACATGGGGGTGGAGCGCTAAGTAAGGCCGCTGTGTCCTCAGGGAGCTCACATTCTCCATCAGGCTGTCAACAAATGACCACAGGAGGCCGTGTTTGGGGTATGTAGGAGGGGCCCGGCCAGAAGAGCCCCAAACACCCCTACCCACCTGGCTCGGGCTAGAGGTCACGACATCGTCCTCTTCCTCCCCTCCCTCTGCATTTAGCTCTCCTCTTCTTCCCTCTGGCCCTCTCCTGCTCCCACCACAGGCAGGGAAGCCAAGGCTGACTGAGTTCCATTGCAGGCCTTGCCTATCTCTCTCCCCGAACAGCCACAGCTCTAAGATGCGCAACTGGCAGTTTTGGTGAGGGAGCTGGCGTCGCATCTGCTGGCTCGGCCCCTTCCAGGCAGTCCGTGTGGGTCGGGGCTCATCATGTAACCTCTGACAGCCTCAGTTTGCTCTGATGATACTGCCTACACTCCTGGATTACTGGGGATGAAATGCCAGCAGGTCTGAGGACCTGGAGGCCCGTAAGAAGGGCACAATTCTTAGTTCTTATCACGGGCCTTGCCTCTGTCTTTTTTTTCCCCCAAAGGCGGCTGTCTGTGCTCGAGTTTCCAAGCTGTGTCCTGAGAGATGGCTTCTTCCTTGACAGCAGGAGTCCTTTTGCTGACTCCTCCTGGCTCTGGCACTAGCATGACCTCCTCTTCAAAGTGTGCAGCACTGGCCCAAAAGAAGAATGGGGGACGCATGGCTGGCACAGTGGACACGCAGAGCACACGCCTAAGAACGGGGGACGCATGGCTGGCACAGCGGACACGCTGAGCACACGCCTAAGAACGGGGGACGCATGGCTGGCACAGTGGACACGCTGAGCACACGCCTAAGAACGGGGGACGCATGGCTGGCACGGCGGACACGCGGAGCACACGCCTAAGAACGGGGGACGCATGGCTGGCACAGCGGACACGCGGAGCACACGCCTAAGAACGGGGGACGCGTGGCTGGCACAGCGGACACGCGGAGCACACGCCTAAGAACGGGGGACGCGTGGCTGGCACAGCGGACACGCGGAGCACACGCCTAAGAACGGGGGACGCGTGGCTGGCACAGCGGACACGCAGGGCGCACGCCTAAGAACGGGGGACGCATGGCTGGCACAGCGGACACGCGGAGCACACGCCTAAGAACGGGGGACGCATGGCTGGCACAGCGGACACGCGGAGCACACGCCTAAGAACGGGGGACGCGTGGCTGGCACAGCGGACACGCGGAGCACACGCCTAAGAACGGGGGACGCGTGGCTGGCACAGCGGACACGCGGAGCACACGCCTAAGAACGGGGGACGCGTGGCTGGCACAGCGGACACGCAGGGCGCACGCCTAAGAACGGGGGACGCATGGCTGGCACAGCGGACACGCGGAGCACACGCCTAAGAACGGGGGACGCATGGCTGGCACAGCGGACACGCGGAGCACACGCCTAAGAACGGGGGACGCGTGGCTGGCACAGCGGACACGCGGAGCACACGCCTAAGAACGGGGGACGCGTGGCTGCACAGCGGACACGCAGGGCGCACGCCTAAGAACGGGGGACGCATGGCTGGCACAGCGGACACGCGGAGCACACGCCTAAGAACGGGGGACGCGTGGCTGGCACAGCGGACACGCGGAGCACACGCCTAAGAACGGGGGACGCGTGGCTGGCACAGCGGACACGCAGGGCGCACGCCTAAGAACGGGGGACGCATGGCTGGCACAGCGGACACGCGGAGCACACGCCTAAGAACGGGGGACGCGTGGCTGGCACAGCGGACACGCGGAGCACACGCCTAAGAACGGGGGACGCGTGGCTGGCACAGCGGACACGCAGGGCGCACGCCTAAGAACGGGGGACGCATGGCTGGCACAGCGGACACGCGGAGCACACGCCTAAGAACGGGGGACGCGTGGCTGGCACAGCGGACACGCGGAGCACACGCCTAAGAACGGGGGACGCGTGGCTGGCACAGCGGACACGCAGGGCGCACGCCTAAGAACAGGGGACGCATGGCTGGCACAGCGGACACGCTGAGCACACGCCTTAGACAAGGCATGTCCTCCCCCGACACCGCACTGAGACAATGCAACGGAAATGAGGTATCTTGTATTAGGTGCCATGGAGGGCAGCAAAGAAGAAAATGAAAGGTGACCTGATCCAGGGAAAGGACCCAGGACTTGATGTAGGAAGGCTCAGGTTTCTTTTATCAAGAGCCCTCAGAAAAGCCACTGTCTTCCCCTGGGCCTGTTTTCTTATCTTTAATGAAAAAGTACTGCCCTGTATCCGCTGTTACACCAAGTTCTTAGAGGTTGTGGAAGGGGTCAGTCTCTATTCTGCTTGTCTCCTTTTAACCAGAGAAGCCAACTAAGTCCTAAATCCAGGTCTCCAGATAGTGTTTCAGCATGACAGGGTGTTACTATGTTAATTCTCCAAACAAGATATTTTCCAGAAACATATCATTCATAGACATACATACAAACATATGTGTATGTGAGTGTGCATATATATTTTTTTTCTTTGTATATCTGTGAATGTTATGTTCATTCACAAATATACATACATCTGTGTATATGTATATACAATTTACACACACATACACACACATAACAGGTAAGGCAAGAAGAGGACATGTATGAATGAACACTCAAACACACAAAATATACATATGCACATACCAGCTAAAACCAACAGCTCACTCACGTATCTCTCTCTCTCTTCCGATCTGCACAGTATAAATACGTAAGTACTTCCAGAAAGGATTTGCGTTATATACATACATGTGTATATATATATATATAAAATACAAATTTTCAAATATATCTATTTCTAGAAAAGATCTAATTTGAAGATAGCAAACTGCTCCTGAGGTACATTTGAAATCCATTAGGCTGGATAATTTCTTAACTCACTCCCATTTTCATGATTCATGTGTTTATTATAGTGTTGGAGATCCTACTCTGTAGGTAAGGAGAATGTTTCCAAAGCAGATATGAAGGCTTGCCACCTGAGAAGCTCCTAGAGAACACGACTACAGCGATAGAGACAGAGGCCAGACCTCCAGGAAGCAGCAGCACACCTTGCACAGCTGGAGTTACGGCAGAAAGATGAGAGTGTTCCGGATCCTGTGTGGCACCTGGGCTTTGGGGCTGGTTATGTGAGCGCAAGACAATCACTCCTCATTATAAATATTGGGGTCCTCAGCACTAGAATATCTTTCACCCCCAAATTATTTTATTATAAATAAAGAAGCTTATACAAGATAGGAGAAGAGGAAACTGGTCTTCATTGAATACTGCAGTATTTCTTATATTCACTCCCTCACTAAATTTGTGTAGTAATAGCAACTGCTGCTGCTAAGTCCCTTCAGTCGTGTCCAACTCTGCACAACACCATAGACAGAAGCCCACCAGGCTCCCCCATCCCTGGGATTCTCCAGGCAAGAACACTGGAGTGGGTTGCCATTTCCTTCTCCAATGCATGAAAGTGAAAAGTGGAAGGGAAGTCGTTGCTCAGTCGTGTCCAACTCTTAGCAACCCCATGGACTACAGCCTACCAGGCTCCCTCTCCATGGGATTTTCCAGGCAAAAGTACTGGAGTGGGGTGCCATTGCCTTCTCCAAAGTAATAGCAAATAGAACTATTTTATAAACTCACAGAGAATCTCACCAGCTCAACTTTGCTCATGAAGCCTCTCTTCCATGAGAATGAGAGCCTCTGGAATGGCTGATTCTTAAGTTCTTCCTGATATATCCTCTCTAGCACTCCTTTCACAGGAGAGATAAACAAATAGGTCAAGCAGCTAATATAGTGTTCTGAGCTCCTGACAGGTTTTCTGGACACACCCCTGGCTTCACAGGAGGTTCTGAGACTCTGCTGCCCACATGCAAGTGAAAAGCAGGAGATAGGAACCAAGTCGATCCCTTCAAGTTACTTGGTTCTTGGGCCCCAAAGTATATGAAAGGATCTGTGAAAGAGGTCTATCCTCTACAGAGTTGTGTTAAGAACAGTTTCCAGAAGATGTTCTTAGACCTAACACCACTGTGCCTAAGAGTCTATTCTGATTCCAAGATGATTGGGAAACAAGATGATTCTTGCAGGAACCCCAGTCACTGGGGCATTTGGTGGGTCACTGTTTCCAAGGTATAGGCAGGAATGCAGGTCAGTGGGGCTGGAGCCAGAAAGACCCAAGAAAGCCCAACCAGAGAGACCGAGTTCTAGAAACAGTAAGACAGGGAGGCGACGTGGCATAATCAGTACTCCACCACTTAACAGCTAGCTATGCGAGCTCGATCAGACCATGGTGGCATTCGTGTGCTCATCTATAAAATAGAAATGATCAAGGGACCTCTGTCAGAGGGACACGATAAGAATTAATTGAACTGACACGTCAGAACTGCTTAGCACAGTGCTTGGCACACAGTAAATCTTCAATAAAGTGGTAACTATGATGATGAGGAGGAGGATGGAGAAAACTAGCAGAATATGAAATATGATAGAGAAATTAGCAGGAAAACATGATGAGTCATAATGTCAGAGACTGGGAGAATCAAGATGAGATAAAGGAGCATGGAAAGAGAAGGACTGAGCAAATAATTTAGGAACAAGGCCATGGATCATCCAAGCATGTCAGCGGTCAGGATTTTAGTGGTACTGATTGTGGACTTGGGGGCCAGTCTTGATAATATACTGGAAGGAAGGTCTGCAGCTGCTTTAATGGCCTCAGGCCAGGGTGTGCATGCCACCTAGCCACCCAGGGTCTGTCTGGACTCACCCAGCTAGCAGTGCTGGCAGGGCTGGATGAAGTGTCCTCTTGTTCTGGGTATCAGCGTAAGATATCAAACGAAAAGGCTAACTCAGGCTTAGTTTTCTTTTCGGTATCAATACTTTTTCACCCATGGATGCCCATGGCTCCCTCCAATCTCTCCCACCTCCTGCCACATTATCCTCTAGAAATCAGACCCCAGATGCCGTGGCATCCCCATGTTTAGTCTCCAGGTTGATGATACAACTTCCCATATACAGGAACATTAAAGAACATGGCAGCCTCATGCACACCCAAATTTATCCCAGGACAAAGGCTTTGAGACCCATGAAGGCTGAGGAGGATTATAAGGGGAGCCCCCATTATGACATGTTAGAAGGTTCCAGAACCAAGCATATGTTTGGAAAGACTGAGATCTTCATTAACCTTGACCCAGAGTACTTCAGACCTCAAAGGGAGCCTCTCAAAGCATCCACGCCATAGATAATGAAGTAGAAGGATGGAAAACAAATAAGTACATGAAAAATCCTGATGCCAGCTTAAGGCCAACTGATGGTATTTGGTTCTTTCTCACCAAAATAAGAAATCAGAGCCGTTTCTAGCCTTGGACAGCAGATCACTACAGATCATACTGCCTTTCCACAGTCACTGACAACACGAGTTTGAATCAAGTCTATGAATTCTTTGGTCTAGAAAGCAGAAGTGGGTCTTTGTATAGTCCTTCAGCAAGCAGGCAGTAATCTGCACAGCACTGTTTCCACCCTCTCCACCAGGGGGCAGCATAGCAGCATGCATTAAGTGCCATGTTGACTTGGTAACTGAGGTCATCCAGGCACTGACACAAGATTGGCAACATGCCAAAACTGTCTGTCGGGGAAAATCTGCTGCTGGGAGTCTGGGAGACCATGTGGCTAAAAAGAAGGAGAGATGGTGAGAGAGATGAGCATTCAAAAGTATCGGGAACCAAAAGCATGGCTTGTGGCCTTAGAAGTGATGACACAAGCCACCTTGTCAGCTGGCTCAAGGTCTCTGCGCTTGAGGCTGAGCCAACAACACCACAATGAGCAACGGAGCCCGTGGTCCCGGGTCGGTGGGAAAGTCTGCAGGGACAATAGCAGTGGCAAGATCGTCTATAGGAGACCGTCTCAAGACTCTGCAGCGGGGAGAAAACGGGAAACAATAAGTGGCCGGCAGAGCCAATCAGAGTCTCCATCTCCCTGGGGCTCCCGGGGAGCTGTAAGAACCATACAAAGGGATGGGAACTGCCGAGCGAGATGTCTGCAGTCCCAGAGGCTCTGTGAGGCGCTGGCTTCACCGAGAAGCACCGGGTAACACATGCAGGTCTTCACTGAGGGCGCGTCGCCGGCAGTGGGGCAGCTCTGACCTCAGAACGGTGGACTGAGTCGTTGGTTGGCCAAAAAGTTTGTTTGGGTTTTTCCATACTATCTTACGGAAAAATCCAAATGGCCTTTTGGCCAACGCAATACTTTCTGTTGTTATCATTGTCACGATGAATCTGTGCCAGAATCAGCAAGGTTAGCAGAAAGAGCCTGGCCTCTGAAGTCTGATAGAACCTGGATTCAAGTCTGGATTCCATCTTTGAGAACTTGAGCAAGCAATAGACTGTTTTGAAGCATCCATTTCTCTATCCAAAATATGAGATCATAACTCTCACAAGATGGCTTTGGAGCGTCAGTAAGATAATGTATTTGAAGATCTGGTACATACTAGCTGCTGTCAGTAAGTGGCAGCTATTAACTCTCTTTATTGAAATCAGTTTTACCATATCTGCCTGTGTGAGTATGTGTATAAGATCATTTATTTCAAGACAGCCAAGTGAGCCAAAAATAGACCTTCATGAGCATCCAAGTCTCTGTTCTTCATTATGTGATAAACTAAATCAGACTTTAATGAGCCTTTCATATGTTACTGGAGAAGAGACCAACAGACAAATATGGAAGTATAAATACTCAAGAGGAAACAGGGTACATGTCATTCAGGCTACTATGGCTATGGTCTGTCCTAACCTAAGGTCAATATTGACATTAACCAACCAGGGTTGACCAACACCCGCGTTCATTGCCCAACACACAGCATATGTTCAGGAAGTCGGTAGCTCCATGTTTGACTGACCAGACCCAACAGTTGCTATTTGGTTAATGCTGACATTATCTGACAAATAGTTAGAGCAGATCCTTCCCCCTTATCACTTCACTGCTCAGGGGACTGCTTCTCACTGAGGCTACTGACCACTGTATGGACGCACACTGGGGTGCTGATATTCTTGCCTTGTGCCCCTAACTCACAGACCCTGCCCCCAGAGATCAGATCATTTCCCCCCTCAGTTTATAAATGGAAAGAAACTCAGGCCAGAAAAGGAAAAGTGACTACCCCTCACCACAAAGAAATTTCAGATGATTGAGAGGACCAGCCAGAGCTTGAGGCTGTTAATGATCAGGGAACTCTGCTCAATTTTATGTGGCAGACTGGATAGGAAGGGATTTGGTGGGAGAATAGATACATGTATGTGTACGGCTGAGACCCATCACTGTCCACCTGAAACTATCACAACATTGTTAAGTGGCTATACTTCAATATGAAATAAAAAGGTTTTAAAGAAATAAATAAAGGAGGTTATTGCATGGCCCAACTAGGGATCGAAATGTGTCCCCCAGGCTCTTCAGTGGGGGCTTCCCTGGTGGTTCAGATGGTAAAGAATCTGTCCGCAATGCAGGAGAGCCAGGTTCTATCTCTGGGTCTGCAAGAGCCCCTGGAGGAGGAAATGCCAACTCACTCTAGTATTTTTGCCTGGAGAATGCATGGTGGGCTACAGTCCATGGGGTCACAAAGAGTGGAACACAACTGAGCAACCAAGCACACACACACACCAGGCTCCTAGGTGGCACCCGAATGAGCTGAATAAGCAGACAGTGTGTGGCAGGGAGTCTCTCGCTTAGAAACTCTCTTTCCCCTCCCCCTCTTCTTTGCTGAAACCTGGGAACTTGTGTACGAGTCAGGCCATAGAGCAAAAGACTGCAGTAAAAGCACAGATTCCAGTAACCCAAGCCAAGGTGGCATGACTTACATTACAGACTTTCCATGTTGTCACACAGACATGCAAAAATGGCAAGGGACACAAAACAGACACACAGAACATACATGTTCCCTTTTTAGGGAATTAAAGGCTTGGTTTCCTTTGAAAAATGTCAGTTTTCCTTTCCCTTCATCCTCATTAGCCTCCTGGGACGCTCATAAACATACCAGCAAAGAACAGAGCAGAGGGAATGAGATATTTTTAGCTGATATTCTGGGCACCGATTCGTATTGTTCCACAAGTTTTGGCTTGACTGGATGGCACATGGCCAACACAATGTATACGCTTACAAAGAATGTATGTTTCCTGGGCTCTGTGTGTGTGTATTAATAGTAAGGAGGACAGGACATTATTGATGATGCTTTGATGGGAAAGAGTCTGAGATCCCAGCAGGGGGCAACACTGAGCTCGTCATGAATCCTGTTTGCTTTTTTGCCACTATCGCTTTTCATTTGTTAGCACTGTGCTAACAGCGTGCTAACTATGACCCCAAAAAAAGCAGAAGGGAAAGCTATATTGTCACAATCCAAAAGTACCTCATAATCAGCTGACATCAACTGCACTGTATTAGGAACTAGATGTATCCTGAAGACCAGTGATATGTTCCTAAAATTATCTAGTACAGTGACCAGCACACCACAATGCTTAAAACGTTTCCAGTCACTATTACTCTCCTCCTCCTCATCCGTAATGCCGCTCCTCAAGAGTGAGCCACTCTGGGGAGACATAAGGAAAGACGCACATCACCTCACCTTTTGAATAAAAATCCCCCGCTCTGGCATAAAAGCCAAAGGGAGCACCGTGCAGGACTTTCCCTCCCATGTGAGAGGTGAAAAATATCTCCAGATAATCTGAATTTCCAGAACGCCTGTAGTTCAAAGACCTCAAAGCACGTCCAATCTTGTGTAACATCTCAGCTCTGAAGTAAATGTGGGGAGGTCAAGTTTTATGATCTGATTCTATTACCTTCATCACACAGAAACCCGCATCACAGCAGAGGATGGCACGTTACACACTGCACCAAAATTCAGCAGTGGTGGAGCCCAGAGTAAGAAAACTAGGTGTTCTGAGCCTCTGAGGCAGCCTCTTTCCCGTAATATTGCATCGCTTTCAGGTTAGACTCCACCTGTCTTGAGACCTCCAGGAAGGTTTCAACAAAGTCTGGCCCAATGCAAGTATTAGGAAGATAAATAGTTTTTATTTTTACCCTTCAACATTTAACCCTTTTTATCCTTTATCACCCCCCTCACACATTAAAAACTAGAAGACACCATATCCATCACGAGGGCTACTATCAAAAGTGGAAAAATAACAAATTTGGCGAGGATAAATTGGAACCCTTGTGCACTGTGGGAAGCAAAATGGTTCAGCTGCTACAGAAAAGAGTATGGTATATCCTAAAAATTTTAAAATACAGTTACCATATGATCTAACATTTCTACTTCCAGGTATATACCCAAAATAATTTAAGGCAGAGACTCAGATGTCTGTACATTCATATTCATAGCAGCAGAATTTATAAAGTCCAAAAGGGGAAAGCAATCCACATGTCCATCAACAGATGAACGGATAAGCAAAGTATTGTATATACATTGGACTATACTGGAATATTAGTCAGCCTTAAATGTTATGAAATATGATTTGGTCTTAAAAGGAAGGAAATTCTGACACATACTACAACATAATGAGCATTTTATGCTAAACAAAATTAACCAGCCACAAAAGGACAAATATTCTAGTATTTCACTCATATCAGATAACCTGAATAGTCAAATTCAGAAAGATAGAAAGTAAAATAGTGGTTGTCTGGGGCTGGAGGAAAGAGGGAATGGGAAGTTTTATCTAAAGGGTAGGCTTCCGGTTTGCGAGATGAAAGGAAGAATGTGGTTGGATGGTGGTCATGGTTGAGCAACAATGTAATACACTTAATGTCGCTGAAATGCCCATTTAAAAATGGTTGAGATGGTAGATTTTATTTCATGTGTCTTTTACCACAATTTTTAAAAATTAATTAATTAAAAAACTATAAGACACACTCATACTCTACCTCTTGCAACCAAAATTGAGGTGACTGTGTTCCTAGTTGAAAATCTCACCTGCTGAGGCTCCCTTGCAGCTAGAAGTGGCCATATGAGGCAGTACATGGGGTTCTACTGAGGATGGAGGTGCAAGTAGGAAGTTTTGGGAAAGCTATTGCCCTCTTGATAAAACGAGACAGCCTCAGCTGATACAGACATTTTGCTCTTCATCCCTTCTCTTATTTCTGTCTGGAACTAAAACACCACATCTGGAGATGAAAGGGCCATCATGGTACCAGAAAGACGAAAGCTGCCTGCCAAAGATGCCATACAAGAGGGGTGAAACCTGGGTTCATGAAAACTTTCGTGAATGGTTGTACCATCCTTGGACTTCCTATTTCTTGATTCTCTTTCAACAAGATAAAATAAAATCCCTTTTTACTTAACCTACTGTAGTCGGAGAAGGCAATGGCACCCCACTCCAGTACTCTTGCCTGGAAAATCCCATGGACAAAGGAGCCTGGTGGGCTGCAGTCCATGGGGTCGCTGAGGGTCGGACACGAGAGCGTGACTTCACTTTCACTTTTCACTTTCATGCATTGGAGAAGAAAATGGCAACCCACTCCAGTGTTCTTGCCTGGAGAATCCCAGGGATGGGGGAGCCTGGTGGGCTTCTGTCTATGGGGTCGCACAGAGTTGGACATGACTGAAGCGACTTAGCAGCAGCAGCAGCAGCAGCAGTCAGGATTCAGTTATATGAAATCAACTGTTACATGAAGGACTTCCCCATCCCATTCAATGTCTATCTAGGCCAAATCCTCCACTTAAACAGTAGACCTCATACTTTGGGCTTACTCAAAAGCTACATCATATATTTTCTCTCTCTGTAAACATTCTGATTTTTTTAATTTCTCCCACACTAGGAAAAATTACCCTTCTCTTGAAGTAATTACCACTTCATCCACCAGGTGTGTCCTCACTTATTCGATAATCTTTGTAGAAAAATTCAAAAAGAAATTACTTCTGCTTTCTATCTCCAGTTCCTCTTCTAGTCTCTCTAAAGGCCAATGCAATGGGGCACTTGCTCTCCATACTCTTTCTCATTTCCTGTAAAGGTCACTGGTGGCCTCTGTATTTCTCAGTCATCATCACACTGAGCCCATCAGCAGCGTCTGACACTGGGGTCACTTGGCTTCCAGGATCATTGACTTTCTTGGTTTTCTTCCTATCTCACTGGTCACTCCTTCTTGGTCTTCTCGCTAGCTCCCCTCATCTCCCTAACCTATAAGTATTTCATCCCCTTCTCCGCCTACACCACTGCCCTTGGAGATCTTCTCCAATCTCACTACTTTAAGTATTAAGTATCTGCAAATTACTTTGACATTTCTACCTCCATCCAGCTCACTCTCCTAAATCTAAATTATATCCACCAGCATCTTTATTATCAACCTCCATTATCAACCAAAGATCCAGATAAGGTAAAGCTAGATGAATGAAGTGAAGTGAAGTCGCTCAGTCATGTCCAACTCTTTGTGACCCCATGGACTGTAGCCTACCAGGCTCCTCCATCTATGGAATTTTCCAGGCAAGAGTACTGGAGCAGATTGCCATTGCCTTCTCCAGGGGATCTTCCCAACCCAGGGATCGAACCTGGGTCTCCCTCATTGCATGCAGACATTTTACTGTCTGAGCCACCAGGGAAGCCTAGATGAATGAGGTTCTGCTGCTAAGTCGCTTCAGTCGTTTCCGACTCTGTGCGACCCCTTAGACAACAGCCTACCAGGCTCCTCCATCCCTGGGATTCTCCAGGCAAGAATACTGGAGTGGGTTGTCATTTCCTTCTCCAATACATGAAAGTGAAAAGTGAAAGTGAAGTCGCTCATCTATATCTATATTGTAATATCAATCAACTCTACTGAAATATCTTACAGAGAAGGAAAGGCCAGAGGTTGCCCACCACCTCCGGAGAGAGAGCTCAGGCTCTGAGATCAACAACCCAGTTCAGTCTAACTAATCCAGAACAGCCTCAACCGTGGAACTTCCACAAGAAACAAGCAAGTGGAACATGGGGAGAAAAACAGAAAAGCCAGGAGGAGCAGGAGAGCGTGTGGAGCACCAGCCAGCAAGCCCCCATGCCCAACCACAATATTCATGTGCAAGCCTGGGATATAATCTCCATCTTGAATAACTTTCATATGGCTCCACTCCCCAGAGCCAGCTCCATTCAGAGGATTAGAGAACAGGGAGAAACATGAGGAGCTCAAGAACCACAAAAATCTCTTGAAACAAGATTCCTGGCTTAGATTCACAGTGGCCAGTTCCGTGCGCAAGTTATGAGATGTGAGTGCATGCACACACACACTTCCTTACACACACACTTCCTTACACACACACATGTAAGGATGCTTACATATATAAACATACTATAGCCAAAAGCTAGAAGAAATAATTCATAAATCTCCCCAACGATGGGAATGATGACAAGCTAGGGTGTCCCCAAGCCAGGGGAAGTCTTGAAGGGAACATGAGCTTTTAGGGTTGTCTCTGTTCCTATGCAATATTGCATAGGAACCTGGAATGTCAGGTCCATGAATCAAGGCAAATTGGAAGTGGTCAAACAAGAGATGGCAAGGGTGAACGTCGACATACTAGNCTGGTTGAACTCCGGGAGTTGGTGATGGACAGGGAGGCCTGGCGTGCTGCAATTCATGGGGTCGCAAAGAGTTGGACACAGCTGAGCAACTGAACTGAACTGAACAGCAGAAATTAACACAACTCCATAAATCAACTATACCTCAGTAA
This sequence comes from Aepyceros melampus, assembly GCA_006408695.1. Classification (NCBI taxonomy): domain Eukaryota; kingdom Metazoa; phylum Chordata; class Mammalia; order Artiodactyla; family Bovidae; genus Aepyceros; species Aepyceros melampus. The sequence continues at coordinate 372,993 of SJXQ01008443.1, forward strand.
AGTTAAAAACAGACTAAAATAAATTTGTAAAATGCCAGAATGGAGAAGTGAAGGGACAGAAGCAGATAGTCCAGAGAGGACCCTGCAGGTGACAGCGGGGACTTTACCTCTTCCTTCGGAAGACAGTGGAGGGTGTTCTGCAGAGAAGTGATATGCTAGGTGAAGCTCTTTTTTTATTCTTTTTAATTTATTGAGATGAAATTCGCTTAACATATTTCAACAATGGAGGGGCATTCAGTAACTTCACAGTGTTGTACAAGGACCACCTCTCTTCAACACATTTCCATGACTACCAAATAAAACTTCTTGCACATTAATCAGTTTTTCCTCTGTTTTCCCCTGCTTCCAAACATGGACAACCACCAATTTTGTTTTGTCTCTATTAACATACCTGTTCTCGATATTGCATATTTATGGAACCATACAGCAGGTATCCTTTTCTGTACGGCCTCTTTCATGCAGCATATTTACTATGCTAAACATATTTATTATGTTCACCCACTTTGAAGCCTGTATCAGCAATTTTTTCTCCCTGTTTTCTTGAAACACTCCCTTCACTTGGTGTCCACTTCCCTTTCCTGTTTTTCCATAAAAAGGAAGGCTGAGTAATACTCCAAGGAAAGCTGAGTACAATGGAATTTTGAAATCCTTCCTTTTCACGGCTGAGTCATATTCTATTGTCCAGATACATCACATTTATTTATCTAGTCATCCATTGATGGACACTCGGGCTATTTCCACCTTTTGGCTACTTGAAACGATGCTGCTAACAAATGTGTATCCATGAACTTGGCTGGGTCCCAGTTTTCAATTCTTTGGGGTATAAGGATGAAGTTTTAATGGGATCACTATCAGCACTGTGTTGAGAGCTATTGTGGAGAGGGGAAGGCCGAAGGGAGGAAAGTCAGTAGGAGGTTCCGAAACACCACAGGTAAGAACAGACAGACCTGAGAAAACGTGACCTGAGATGGGAGGAAAACAGAGAAGTGCAGTGGTCACCAAGTGGAGGGAGCGTTTTGAGGAAACAGGTGTGATGGAACCCCTCTCGTGCTGTTAACAGGTCTGGGAAGGTGAGAACTGAGTGCAACCACTGGGCTCGGCAATGTGGAGATGAGGGAAGGCGATGGCTGGGGGCCTCCGTGGGGGTGGGGACGTGGAGACACAGGAGTGAGGAGCTCCTTCAGGGACTTCTGTCAAAGGCACAGGAAAAGGGAATGACAGCTGGAGGGGGATGAAGAGTCAAGGATGGGTTCAATGAGAGTAATTATGAAATGTCTGCTAATAAGAATGATGTGCTACGAGGGGGATCTTCAGGATGGATGTGAGAGGTAGCAGAGAAGGGCTGGAGCTGGAGCAACGTCCACAAAAAAGGACTCAGGACCTAGCGGCACGTGTGGAGTGAGCGCTGGCCTTACCTTCTAAGGTAAGCTGGTAAGCAAGGTAAGCTGCCGGGTGCTGTAGGTAAAATTCTCAGCAAGCCATATTGAAAGAAGCCCAAGTTTGGATCACTCTGGATTGTCTGACTAATCACAAGGGGAGCCAAGCTTAAGTCAGAGCATCACATAAATCAAAGCACTAATATTTGACCATATATGCCAAATAACTGTCCTTTGTCTCAGATCTACCCTTCCTGTGATATTTTTGGGCTAACATTAAAGCCACATCATAAATAGTGGAGCAGCTGGCTCCAGAGTGAGCAGAGAGACTGCATAAAATGAGCCCTGCGCCTCTCACAACATGCAAAATATCAAGGCTTAGGAATAGCTTCGAGAGATATTGTTACCAGCAGACTCTCACCAGAATTCCCACACTTACCGCCAATATGCACAAATAGGAAGTAAGGTGGAATGGGTGCTAAAATATCTTTTTATAACATCATTTAAGGGGCAATGATGTGTAGCGGAAACAGCACTGAAGGCTTGAGTTTGAGACTCCCCCCGCCCCAACCACTTATCATCTCTGTGACTCATCAAGCTAATTCACCTCTCTGAGCCTGAATCTCTCAATCAAAAACTGAGGTTAATGATACGCATATCACCAGTTTTCAGCAGCAAATGAGGGGACATTGCTAAAAACAGTTTGTAAAATATTCCATAGTTATCCACACAACCTGGCTTTAGCTGTCTGTCTAGTTGTGCTTCACAGATTTTTTTTTTCTTTTTGTGCAACTTTTTTTACTTTTTGTTTTTTAATTTTTACAATGTTGTATTGGCTTCTGTCACACAGCTATGTGAGTGAGCCACAGCTACGCACATATCCTCTCCCTCTTGAGTCTCCCCCGCTCCCCTCTTCCCAACCATCTAGGGCATCACAGAGGGCCAAGCTGGGCTCCCTGTGTTATACAGCAACGTCTCACCAGCACTCCACTTTATGTATGACAGTGCACACATGTTGAAGATATTTTCTCCATTCTTCCCACTCTCTACTTCTCTCACTGGGTCCACAAATCCATTCACTACACCTGCATCTCCATTTCTGCCCTGCAGATAAGCTCATCAGTACTATTTTCCTATATTTCCATATCCACTCCAGTATTCTTGCCTGGAGAATCCCATGGACGGAGAAGCCTAGTAGGTTACAGTCCACGGGGTCGCAAAGAGTCGAACACGACTGAGCGACTTCACCTTCACCTTCACCATATGATATTTGCTTTTCTCTTTTTTGACTTACTTCACTCTGTATAACAGGCTCTAGGTTCATCTACCTCAATAGAATTGACTCAAATTCATTTTTTTTTAATTTGAAAGGGATTGTAAAGACCCTATGACAAGCAACAAGAATCCCCAGAAGGGGAGCCAAAGTCAAAGCACAAGACGAGATGGTGAGAAGTCCCCAACAGCTCAGGTGTATGACCTCTTCAACAATCTAGACTCATTAACTCATCCCTGGCTGAGCTACCAAAGGCTCACCAAGAGCTCGCAGAGATGGATGCCCAGTTTCCATGACCTCCTTAAGCACATTTCAGCCCCTCTGAAGAGTGTAAGATGCTGAAAAGGGGGCAAGACACTGCATCTGGACTCTGAGTTTGGAGACGGGCTCCAGAGGGCATCACCCATCCCAGTGCTGAGAGCAGGGCTACGCGGGAGTAGCCAGGTGAGAGCTAGCTTCTCAACGTGTGTGCAGCTCTGTATTTCCATCCCCACACTAGAGACCACCAGGTCAGGGCTTACAAACTAGTAGAATAAATGTGGGAGCTGTGCCTTTGTGCCACTAGGAGGATTTCGGCGCCACTAGACACCTCCCTGGGTAAGGAGGGATCACCACTGACCTTTCTGCAATGATATAAATGCCCTGTATCTGTCTGTCCAATATGGTAGTCATGAGCCAATTTTACATGCTCCTGGAGAAAGAGCATTAAGGTGCTTGAAGGTGGGGCAAAAGCAGAAATGTAAAGACCCTGTTGTGTTCTTACGCACAGCCTCGTGCTACCCTGCAAATACACAGCGTGGCTTCTGTCCTCTCAGCAAACTTTCCCAGCTGTTAAGGGGCAGCTCAAGCCTCATTTCCTACCTGCCCCCATGAGGTCACCCTTGCCCATTTGGCTCTCTATGGCTCTTGTGGGTACACTGAGAACGAGAGATACAGAAGCCCACGGAAGACACAGGAAACCTTCAGCTGGGGACAGTCAAGGAGGCATTTTCCACAGACATGACTTAAGGAGAACCTTAAATAATGAGTCTGAACATGCTGAGTTTCAGAGTCAGACATATCAAATGGGGACTCTGGAGTGAGCGCAGATGCAGGGACAAAAAGCTCCAGGTGAGGTAAACAGGTAGAAGGTAGACTAGCTTACCATGCTGCTGCTGCTAAGTCGCTTCAGTCGTGTCCAACTCTGTGTGACCCCACAGACGGCAGCCCGCCAGGCTTCCCTGTCCCTGGGATTCTCCAGGCAAGAACACTGGAGTGGGTTGCCATCTCCTTCTCCAATGCATGAAAGTGAAAGTGAAAGTGAAGTCGCTCAGTCGTGTCCAACTCTTAGCGACCCCATGGACTGCAACCTACCAGGCTCCTCCGTCCATGGGGTTTTCCAGGCAAGAGTGCTGGAGTGGGGTGCCATTGCCTTCTCCCTGGCTTATCATATGACCCTGCAGTTCCACTGTTGGAGAAAAACATGATCTGAAAGGATAGATGCACCCCAGTGTTCACTGCAGCACTGTTTACAACAGCCAAAACAGAAGCCACCGAAATACCCGTTGACAGAGGAATGGGCAAAGAAGATGTGGTCCACGTTTACAACGCTCTATTGCTCAGGCATAAAAGAGAATGAAGCAACGCCATTTGCAGCAACATGGATGGACCTAGAAGTGAAGCAAGTCAGACAGAGAAGGAGAAATTTCATGTGACAGTCTTTACATGTGGAGCCTAAAAAGAAACGATACAAATGAACTTACAAAACAGAAAGAGCCTCACAGACTTAGAGAACGAACTTATGGTTGCTGGGGGAAGCATGGAGGGAAGGGATAGTTAGGGATCTGGGGAAGGACAGGTACACAATGCTAAGTTTTAAATGGATAACCACCAGCAACCTAATGTACAGCACATGGAACTCTGCTCAATGTGGCGCCTGGAGGGGAGAATGGATACATGTATATGTATGGCTGAGTCCCCTTGCTGTCCACTTGAAACAATCACAACATTGTTAATCAGCTATACTCCAATATAAAATTTAAAAATTAATTTTAAAAAAAGAAAGCAGCTTGATTGCTCCCTGTTTGGCACAGAGGAGCATTAAGAGATAAAATAGGAAAGGTGTGTTTCATGCCAGATGTGGGGCTGTCTTGAGCCAGATGGAGGGGGCTTTGAATGCTAAGTAGAGTTTGACTTCTATTTCTTAAGAAATGGAGAGTCTTGACACACTTTTGAGCAGAAGCTGACTATGGGAGGAAAACTAACAGGCCATCATAGAGGACAGATGTAAAAGAATCCTGGGGTGGTAGGGACCACAGCCGCCACATACCCCAACCCTTCTGTTTCCCAGGGGTGACTTCTCCCCTTCCGGCAGCTGTGAGCCCAGTGACCCCTGCCGTTGCTGACGGTGAAGAGCCCCACAGCTGAGAGCGTTGCTTGCCTTCCCAATGCCACGTCTCCCTCACTAAAGGGAACCCCGGCGCTGCTGGGCACTCCAGGGAGGACTCACGATCGATCTAAACCAGGCAGACCAATCTCTGCCCCTTTGCCAGTGGCTAACCTGGGGGGTTGGCGTGTGGCCCAGTTATGGCCAACGAGGTAGAAAGGGAAGCCTGATGGGGGCTTCAGAGAAAGACTTTCCCCTGAGGAAGCAAACAAGGAAGAAAGCTCTAGTCTCAGCCCTTCCCTTCTCACTCTGAGTTCTATCTTGTGAGGCTAAGAAACCATCTTGCAGGCACAGGGTGACAAGCAGGACAACGTAGTCGATACATAGAGAAGGTAGGAGTCTGGAGAGAGATTGGAGCTGTGATAACACAGCAAAAAGGCCAAACCAACATGGAAACGCATCCCTCCCAGTTTCTGGTTAATTAAAAAAAAAAAATCACATTTCTGTTGATTTATTCCTGATTTGTTCCTGATCATTCATTTTCATGTTATTTGGAGCTCCGTTCCTACTAAGTTCTAATGTCACCTGGGATTTACTCCCAGAGCTGACCTGTGTTTCCTGTCACATGCAGATCAAAGTCCGTGGACCCTGCAGGATAGCTCTACAGTGTCAGGCAAAGTCTTCCAAGATTATAGGAGCGGGGCAGTGGCCAAAACTGAGAAGCAAGGGTCATTAAGGCCAGTGGCTGCTGCCCCCTATCATCAAAAGTAAAGGTAACACTTTACTGTGCTGCTGGCCAGGCAGAAACACCTGGAAGGAAGAGGATGCGCCAGGGCCCCGGCTGACCCATCAATGACCACTCAGCTCACTGAACGTCTCAGTGCTGTAAATTGAGTGGAAACATTCCGCCCAGCAGCTCGGCCCGGGGCGTGACAAGCTGGGTGCATTCCCTGCCAGATCCTCACTGCCATCATGCTTTACGGACACAAAAACAAATTCCGCCATATGTTAAAGTTAATTGCAAACATTTGCTGCTGAAGAGAACTCCATTTTTCAAGAGCCCACAGAGATCTGGTTACACCAGTGGCTGAAGCATCAGAAAGCCTCATTCGCTCATCGGAAGAGGCAGGGCCAACGGGTGGGTGGCAACCGAAGTGTGAAAAGAACCCTCACCCACCCCTCTCCCCCTCCCATCCAGCCTGTTCCCACCTCCACTGCGCTCAACAAGTGCACCCCAGGTCCAAGAGTGTGCAACCCCCCTTCTCCATCAACACAAACTGCAAGCCACCATGGGGGCATTGGAAGGACTGGGATGTGGGGGCAGGAAGAGATGATGGCAGGAGGGGGCGGAAGGACGATGGCCTCAGAAGTGAGCTGGCTGTATTCCCCTGTCCAGCGAGTGTTGAAATAAGAGGCACAGAGAAACCCAGAAGCCCCCAGGAGGCCCAGAGCAGTCAGGCTGGCTTGTTACGGGTCTGCCTGGGGATATGAGTGGCAGTTATTGATGGCGTGGTTCAGGAAGAGGCTAGTGAGGGTCAACCTGGGGCTGACAAGGCCCTCAGCTGAGCATGCAGCCTGGGGAAGTCCCCAAACAGCATGTTAGCTGGAAAGAAGGCAGGACCTAAATCCCCCACCGAAGGTTCTTCCATGGGCCACAGAGAGATGTTCGTGAGTCCATCCCTGGCAGCGGGCAGAGGAAGCAGGAGGCCTCTGCACTGCACCCACATTCCCCCTCCGTCCCGGGAGGAGCACTTGCGGTTTGGACTTGCACCAGCCCAGCTGGAGACACGAAGTGGGAGGGGACACAGCACTGACTGCTCTGGCTCAGGTGAGAGCACCCCAGCAGTGTGTGGGGAGCATTCCATGCACTCCCCATCGAGGCACGTCCAAAAGTGCTGTGTCTGGCTGACGGAGAATGGTTTTCAAGCAAGCTCTTGGAGGAGGGATGTGTGAAGCCATCACCAGCACTGAAGGACCCATCACTCCTAGAGGCCATCCCCAGGACTTTCAAAGGGTCAGTAGCACGTGTGGTCCAATAAGGGGGGCCTGAAGGCAATGGCACCCCACTCCAGTACTCTTGCCTGGAAAATCCCATGGATGGAGGAGCCTGGTGGGCTGCAGTCCATGGGGTCGCTAAGAGTCAGACATGACTGAGCGACTTCACTTTCACTTTTCACTTTCATGCATTGGAGAAGGAAAAGGCAACCCACTCCAGTGTTCTTGCCTGGAGAATCCCAGGGACGGGGGAGCCTGGTAGGAGGCCGTCTATGGGGTTGCACAGAGTCGGACACGACTGAAGCGACTTAGCAGCAGCAGTAGCAGAGGCACAGCCCAACACCACCCAGCGGCCGCTCCTAACTAACATCAAGCCCTGAGATCCTTTGCGGCCATGCAAAGACCGTTCATCCAGCAGGTATAAATGTGTAACTGACACAAAGGCGGGGGTTTGTCAAGTGAGGCAGGTCCACCCATCAGGGTTCCTCTGGAGCTTGTCCCCTGCGGCAAACTTCACCTTCTCACCTGGGAAGATGGGTTCATACAGTGAGCACCACCTGTTTAGGCTCTTCTAATATGAATGTTGCCCCCACCAAACACACTGCACCTTACATATATTATCTTCTTATTTGTGATAAATATGCATCCATTAAGCACCCATTGGATTGAGTCACTCCACGCTGATTATTTGGGGTCACAAAGAGTCGGACATGACTGAGCAACTGAGCAACAACAAATGCTGATTATTACAGAACACAAGGAAGTCCAACATCTGATTAGAAGTTCAGAACATAGGCAAAGGAAGAGCTTACTGACTCTACAGGAGTTTAATAAGATAAGGGTGCAAGAAAACATTCAATGGCATGCTGACCACAAATCTGGCAGCATTAGGAGGACACACAGGACCACGGAGCAATGCCACAAGATGGCACCAAGGCGAGAGACAAAAAGCTCTAGCACCGTTGACTCCCTGAAGCCTCACACGCTCAAGACACCCTTCAAGGCACCAGATGAAGTCTTTATTCCTCATCACTACCCTGAGTCAGAAGTGACAATCATTCCCGTCTCAAAGACTAGGAAACATTCCCACAGAGAGGTTGCTGCTGCTGCTGCTAAGTCACTTCAGTTGTGTCCGACTCTGTGCGACCCCATAGACGGCAGCCCGCCAGGCTCCCCCATCCCTGGGATTGTCCAGGCAAGAACACTGGAGTGGGTTGCCATTTCCTTCTCCAATCCATGAAAGTGAAAGTAAAGTCGCTCAGTCATATCCGACTCCTAGCGACCCGATGGACTGCAGCCCACCAGGCTCCTCCGTCCATGGGATTTTCCAGGCAAGAGTAGTGGAGTGGGGTGCCATCGCCTTCTCCGCACAGAGAGGTTACGGGAGCATAAGCCCATCCTCGCCTGAGTGTGATGTATCTGCCCTGAGTCCCGAGCAGTGCACAGCTGCCTGGGTTCCTGCAATTACTTTACCTCTCTTCTCTACTTTTCAGGTTCAATTGTGGTCCTGAAATTGGTTCTCTCCTGGCCATGCTCCATCCCCATTCTCAGCACCTCTACACACAAATGTATTTGCACTCTGTCTTCATAATCTGAGAACACTTTATACATCTACTTTGGTTTATGTTGCTGAACTTACAACCATCAGCTTATATCTGTCTCCCTCACTGTATTTTGTCCCTAGAGGAATAATATTCATTTTTTTTAAATCCCCAGGACAGAGAGAACTAGCCATGCACAGTACCATAGGTACTTAACAACTGTTTGTCAGACTGAATTGAAATAAGCTTGAATGTAACTGATTTGGGGTTTGGGTTTTTAGGGTACAGGAGTCAGGGTTTATTGCTAATTCTCTCCCAGAACTGAGGAATGATCACACTGCCCTAGCTAACCCACCTTCCCAGCGCTGGACTCCAGGGGTGAGTATTTACTGCGGAAATCAGAGGCGGCAGCGGGACTGATGGATGGCCGCCACCCTCATAAAGAGCTGTGGGACAGTCTCCAGCCACAGCCTCGGGGCTGCTAACTCCCTTGAAACTTATGGCAGTGTTGCCATGGAGGTCACGGATGTAACGCGCCATGGAGGCAAAAAAATGGAATTTCCCTAGAGGTGCAACACTGACGGGAACGCATTCACAGAGTGAGGTACTCAACCTCTCTGGGCCTCAGTGTCCGTGCCTGTAACATGGGGACGATAACACAGAGGTCGTTGGGAGGACTTAATACAGCAGCAGCCAGAGCATAGTGGCCTCTCGGCAACTGAGAGCAGCTCCCATGTCCGTGCCTGTTTTCAGGAGTTCTCGTATCATTTCATCTTGTGAAAGTGAGGTTTGGGGGGTCTTACCTCGGTCTTTAATTTATACACACTAGATCAGAGTTTGTAGGACTCGGGGGTTAAGGGTGGAAGGAACCCTACGGTTTCCAATCAACGAGGCTCTTCATTGATCAAACAGCCAGAATGACATCTGAAATTGCCACCAAAGAGCTACAGGGCTCAACTCCTCCCAATCTCAGTCCCAAGCGGGGCCTCTGCCACGCATGCAATTTGCTTCTGGGTCCCCACAGTCACTTGCTTGACTTGGTTGCTAAATACACTAACGGGAGCTATTCATTAGCAAGTGTGAATAATACCCCCCAACAAGCAGCAGTCTAAGCTCTGCTACAGAGCCCAGTGCAACTGCCTGTTAGCATCCGTGAGAAATACAGCCGTAAAAGGTTCCAAAGAACGTCACACTAAACCTGACTAGGGTGAAGAGATCTACTCACTCTCAGGCAACGTCCAACCTCACTGCAATACCTTCCCTCACATGTGCCCCGGCCAGAACCTCTTCTCCTCACTCAGTATCATGCCCCTGACTCATGTCCAGTTCCTCAGCAAAATCCCCTCGTTTTTAATGTAACAAATCCAGATGTCACACACCCAGTCATCCTTCTCCAGGGAAAGAAGAGGCGCTATGGAGGCAGATACGTCAAACGCTCTAGGATGGGGTGGTGGGGGAGGGAGGCAGATGAAAGGGGAGGAAAAAGAGTGAGAATGAAAAAGAACAGCATCCAGGAAAGACACTGTGCTCCTGTCCCACTGGTTTCTAGAACATTCATGGGCCAGTGTGTGTGTTCCTCCCTGTGAGTTTGAACACTAGCACACTCAGAACAAGAGCAGACTGGGGTGAGGCAAGCAGTCAGCCACAACTGTGTTAGGACTATCACTGAGGTGTTCCAAAGGGGAGCCGGAGCATGCGTGATGGGATGGGCAGCCCGAGATGCTGGGAGGAGGGCGAGGGAGGCAGGGGACTGGGTGGGCTGGGGTCATGAGACGTCGTGAGGAGATGGGTAAGTCTAAACAACGCTCTTTTGGGTCAAATCATTCCACTGGAGCCCTGATAATGCACCTGCTGACTCTCCCCCCAGCCTTCACCTCCCTGGTCACAGCCTATCTTGGAAAAGCCTCTTAGCCTTTTCCTGCCCATCAAGAGGTCCTTAATGCTAGGACAAGCCCCTCTTTTTCTGATAACAAGAGCCGGCTGGGATTTTAAAATCAGCCCCTCGCTGATGAAGAGCTCTTGAAACATAAAAAGATTCCAGCCAGCCAGCCCTGCCCAAGAGGGCTCACCCTCCAACCTCACCCTCGCAGTCTTTGGCAAAACCCAGCCCCAAGTACGTAGCCTCGGATCCCGGGAAGAACCTGCATGTGTGACCTGATGGATAACCTAAAAGGATGAACAGCCAGGGACCCCACAACCTTAAGCGCTAACCCAGTGAACACAGGACTCAAAACCCTGAGGTGATAGTCTCCGGATTCAGGCTGCTAAAATCATCTCAGATATTCTACATATATGCAATGAAACACACACACACACACACACACATTTTTAAGTGTGACTGGTGACAAGCTTCCTTGGTTGAAATACATTCCTCAGCTCTTAAGAGAGGGGTTAGAAAAGAGTAGATACTCATGACTGAAGACGGAGGAGGAGATGTACGCAGAGAGTACGAATGAGCATTAGAAGCTGAAAGTAGGGTGCCACAGTGCAACAGCTCCAGGACCTAGATTCCACTGTTTGGGGCAGGAACAGGGACCCCCAGGAGGAGCTGCAGGGGCTCACTTGTGAGTGCTGCAAGTCAGGGCAGCGTGGCCAGTCTGCTGGGGCCCCGAAGGCAGGGCAGAGCTGAGTGACGAGACATGGGCAGCAGGAGGAGGTGGGCTCAAAAAGGCTCTGTGGGTGGCACGTCCGCTCAATGAAGTTGTCTTGGCATCTGCCTACCCCTCCACTCTCTGCCAGGGCTCATGACCAGGGGTACCAGCTTCGAGAAGGCATCTCTGCCAAATCTTCCACCCAGGAAGGGGCATTCCAGGGCCATGGCAGCATCTGGAAGGCTGTTCAGGGCCCACAGACAGCGTAGCCAGACCTGGGACATCACTCTTCAGGTCTCCTTCATCTCACACTCCCTCTCTTCACAGGCGACTGTATGATCACATTAGAGACGGATCCAACTCGGGTTGTCACTGGTCCGATGAGTACCTGACAAACCCAAGACCTCCTTTGCTCCATCAGCCCTTTGTGAGCTTCAGATTCCTGGAGTCTGCCCCCTCCATTCACTGTGGCCACAGGCAGGTCTCAGCTTTCTGTTGGAAGAACCCGACCTGTACCCCATGGTACCCCACACACCTAAAATGCATCCTGCTAGGATGGCAGAGAGAGAAGGGCATCTGTTATCTCTCAGGCAAGAATCCAGTTTCTTCCAATATCCAAGGGTGGACAATTGGGCATGAGGAGGTCTATGAACCCCCAGAAATTGCATGGTTTTGTATGTAGGTGCTTAATGTGAATTTCTAGGAATAACTACCACAGCCAATATGATGTCAGTGGGCTTCCCTGGTGGCTCAGAGGTTAAAGCATCTGCCTGCAATGCAGGGGACCTGGGTTTGATCCCTGGGTCAGGAAGATCCCCTGGAGAAGGAAATGGCAACCCACTCCAGTATTCTTGCCTGGAGAATCCCATGGATGGAGGAGGCTGGTAGACTACAGTCCATAGGGTTGCAAAGAGTCGGACACAACTGAGAGACTTCACTTTCACTTTCACCATGCCCTAGTTACTATTCCAAGACTTAAACCATAGCAGCTAATTTATCTCCTTAGAGAAGAGATACAAACTGCATTTATCCTCCATTTAAAGATAGGGAAAACACAGGTACCAGGAGGCTAAGGTACCATGGTCACAGAACCAACTGATGGTAGAGCCGGGATTCAAACCAGGACATCCAGTTCCAGAGCTCATAAAACTACCTTGACATACTGTCTCAAGTTTAAGTCACCTTCTCAGAGAGGCCCATGACCTCACCACACTTGACCGTCTCAGAGGCATCTATATATCAACATTTAGCACATGGTTATGCCCTATTGAGCTTCACATGCTGAGAATCAGGAACTGCTCCCAGCATCCAGGAGACACGCGGCAGCCACTCCATGGAAGAATGGACAGTGACGATCATCCAGGCTCTCCACCAGCAGCTTTCTCCTGCCTTTTGGAGCAGGCTCTTTCTCACGTCCTCGCACCTCTTCCTGGCACCTCCATCATGCCAAGCCCTTCATCAAACCTGGGAGTCCCCTGCCACGGGTGTTCTCACTGCCCACCTGCTTCATCCTCTCTCTGGCCCTCCCTCTTCACCTGTGCAGTCTCGCCGGACCTCACTGGCTCATAAACCTGGGGGCCAGCCCCACCACCCAGTTCAGGACTACCTCCTGGTGTGGCTGGTGGTCACAGACAAGGTTGTATGACTCGACGAAATTCAGCACACAGGCCCTCAAGGGAGAGTACACATTAAAAAGCCATCACCCAGAGAAAGCCTGCCTGCTAGGCAACAGCAGCCAGGCCAAGAGCGTTCACCAGACCAGAGCAGAGGGCCCTGCGGAGGAGGCATGAGGCAACAAAGGAGGCGGCCTCCCCTCTGTTTGGGAGGGCTTCTTCTGGAATTTGGGCTTGAGGAGCTTAGAAGTTAAACGCCCACCACCTGTGAGCATTCAACGCATTTTCCTGTGAGCATTCAACGTCCTGTGAGCATTCAACGCATTTTCCCGTGCCACTGAGTTCCAGGCCAGAACTCGGATCCTTTCTACTGTGGGTTGCAACTCCCCAGACCTGTCCAATCATGGCTGACATCAGTTATCCCCTGACAGGGACTCTGCGGTCTATGAAAAAATAAGCGGGTGTGGCCTCCATCCAGTGGGCAGAGGCCTCGTCCCTGAAAATTAGCGCCAGGGTCAGCAGGCACTGGCCCAAGTCTGCTTCCTGCTCCAGCAAAGCCTTGAAGAAGCACCAGAGGGCCCAGCTCATCGCCCTCTTTCTTATTTTTTATTTCCGTACCCTCTTCTTAATATCAGCCCTAGGAAGTCTTTCCAGGGCTTATTCTCTCTCTCGCAGGCTCTTGCACTGAGGGGGAACCAGAGAGATCTCAGAGAGACACTGGCATGGACTCCACCCGCAAGGCTGCCCCCCTGTGAGGGGAAGGAGTGCTGACAGTCGATTTATCTCCTCCCTCAACACAAGAAGCTCAGTCGCTTCATGCCTCAGGATCTCCTCTGGTTAAATGGGATCTGCACTGCCTCTCCGACCACATCAGTCACTTCAGTACGTCTAACCCCCTCCAGAAGCAGGACAGGGCAAACTTATCTTCCAATTAGCATCTCTATAATAATAAAAATAATTCGCAGTATTAGTTCTGACAAATGACCACAGTTCGAGGCTATGCAGCAACGTCTCTCCACACCAATAAACATATCAACTGTTCCAAAGACTCTCAAATGGGGGTTTGCGGGGAGGGCTTGAGTGAGGAGCCATTTGCATAACCGCTTTCTGTCCAGTGGTCCCCCTCTCCCCGGGGCGGGCAAGTGCTCGTTTTACTGCCTGGCAACCAGACTGGGACTAAGCTTGCTAAAATATGAGTGTTTTTTTGGCTGGAGTACCAGAGAGCCTGCAGCCCTACGGAGAGAGAAAAATTGAACACACCAGGCCGTGGCTCCAGAAAGGGGAAGAATTAGACTTCACACCGAGCAGGCTGAACCATGGCATTCTTTAGATAATGCTTAACAAACCCCCAAACAAAGGCTGCCAACTTAGCTGCATGTTCGTAAAATGTATTCTCAGCAGATTCGGCTTATTGAAGCACTGAGTTGCTTTGCAGCCAGGCTCCCCATCTTAAGCTTCCCGTTTTTCCGTGCTGTTCCCCTTGTCTAAATTCCTACAGATTCTGCCAATCAGAATTCCTCACTTCAGGCTCAGGGGGGCTTAGCAACCAAGGTAAATGATGGTGCTTTAAAATTTGCTCCTAACCCTGAAGAACCACTGGCCCCCATCCCAAAGCCCCCCACTCTGATGAGCTATCATCCAAGGCCAGTCCCCTCAGTGGTTTGCAGGATGATGACTTAGAGATGAAGGCCGTGGAGTTCTTGGATTCACCTCCGCGTCTCAGCATCCCACCCCAAATGACATCTCTCACATTTATTCAGTGCTGTCAACAGACTGTTTATGACCAGGACTGTGAAAGTTCAAACCTGAGGTTACTTTATTTTTGGTGATGCCACTGTCAGTGTTATTTTTAAAGCCACAGATACCATGGCTAGCATTTGTGTACCCACATAGAAAGCTAGCTTAATAAACGATAGGCGTTTTTTTGTAGTCCAGCCTGCTTTTTGTTGCTTCCTAGACACGAGTGTGTGTGTTCAGTGGCTCAGCCCTGTCCAACTCTTTGCAACCCCACAGACTATATCCCACCAGGTTTCTCTGCCCATGGGATTCTTCAGGCAAGCATGTTGGAATGAGTAACCATTTCCTCCAGGAATCTTTCTTACCCAGGGATCGAACCCACGTCTCCTGCTTGGCTGGTGGATTCTTTACCAGAGAGCCAGCTGGGAAACCCCTGATTGCTCAGTGATAAAGAATCCGCGTAGCGATGCAGGAGTCACAGGAGATGTGGGTTTGATCCCTGGGTCAGGAAGATCCCCTCAAGAAGGAAATGGGAACCCACTCCAGTATTCTTGCTCGGGAAATCCCGTGGACAGAGAAGTCTCATGGGCTACAGTCCATGGGGTCACAAAAGAGTTGGACTCAACTTAGCAACTAAACAATGGCTTTTTGTTGCAGAATGTATGGGGCGAGGGAAAGAGGGCAAAAGATGGGAAGTAGGCTTATATATGGGATCAAACATGAATATCATCTAACTCTACTGTTACTTAGCAGAGCTTTCACCTCTCCCCTCCTCCCCTCCGGGTTATCCTATTTATCCTGTACTCAAATTCCCCAGGATTTGAGTATTGCTTGGTAGAGAACAAGAATTTAGGATCTAGAGACTAGACTCTGGGGTTCTTATATATGGATTATCTGCAAATTTCATGAGATAAAAGCTTTTACTGCAGGAAAAAGTACCTCTTCATTCCAAGAGATGGAAAGCTGGTCCTGGCGGCTAGAGCCCCGCCAGAAACCCCTGCTAACTAACTCTGGGACCTCAGACAGTATTCTTTGTCAAGGGCCTCCTCCATAAAATGAGAGTAACACTTATCACTCCAAGGCTTAAGGGGTAAATGGGATAAGGAGCAGAAAATATCAATACTTCAGAGAAAATATCAATCCTTCAGAGAAGGATGTGTTGCCTGGAAAAAAATGCACAAAAGTTGAAAATTATGTTTTATTCAGTGGACTTGCTGAGGCTTTAAGCCCAGAAAGCAGTCTCTCAGCTCAGAAGGACTGCTCCAAGGAGGTAAGGGAGGGGCCTGGATACATAGGAGCTTCTGCAACAAAACCAGATATTTGGAACATCAAAAGATTATTGTTAATTAAAGAAAAAGTAGATATCTCATGTTAATGAATTTAGCACTCTTCCTATTTTTTTCTTTTTAATATTTGTTTATTTGGCTGCACAGGGCCCCAGCTGCAGCACCCAGGATCTTGGTTCTTTGTTGCAGCACATGGGACCTTTTTATCTTCAGCTGTGGCAAGCAGGGTCTTTTAGTTGCAGCCCACAGCTTAACTGTCCAGGGCCATCCTGAATCCCCTCAGAGTGCACAGTTAGGAACTGCCGCAGTGACTGATGGTTTGATGGCGATGATATCAGTTGTTTACTGATTTAGCAGGTGACATTTTTCATCCACAAGTGCAAGATATTAAACTTTATTTAAAAATCTTCAAGATTCTCTAGTTCTGAATATTCTTGCATGTGGCTTCCCTGAACCCCCATCTCCACTGAAAAGTTGCAGCTCAGAAACTATTCCCAACCCAAAAACACAAAGTAGCGCCTCTAAACAGTTTGTGAGTTGAAGTCCACTTGGCCTGGTGACCTAAATGTTCATGGATTCAGACTGCAGACTTAAGAGGTTGATCATGGCAAAACGGAAGCCGAGAAATATGTCAAGCACAGAGCTTAACAACAGAGTCCAACTCCATCCCCAAGAGGCAGAAGAGACTCCAGGATTGCTAGAGGTGAGGACCAGGAAACTTTCAAGCTGACTGCAGATGGAGGAGAAAGCAGGCTTTTTCCAAATGATGGCTACACCTGTGTGTTGTGCCCTCGGGCATATATAGGGACTGTCTGTCAAAGATCACCCTTTCAGGCTCATGAACCCACAGGTAGCAGTATCCACAGGCTAATATATCCCAAATCCCCGCCTCTGGCTACTTCTCCAGATTCATGTCCAATTGCTATGTGACACTGCCACCTGGATATAAAACACATCTCAAACTTCACAGGGCCGGGCAGAACTTTTTTTCCCCATCTACTCCCGAAATTGTCCACGAAATTGGCAGTGAGTGGCGGTCAGGGGCCAGGGCGAGTCTCCATCCACCTAGGAGTCATCCTCCACACCGTAAGATCTAAGTCAGCCAGTCCTCTGAGGTCTCTACATCACGTCCAGAGCTCTTTCCTCTCTCACTGTCTCCACTGTTAGCTCCACTCCTTGCCCTCCTAAACTCTGCCACACAGCAGCCAGGGGGACTTTCTGAACATGTAAATTAGATCTCACTCTCCTGTGGAAAACCCTCCAAGGACTCCCGAGGGATTTAGAATAAAATCCAAAATCCTTACTCTGACTGACTGAACTTCTAGTCCAATCCTTGCCACCAGCTCCAGCCTCCACTCTCCCCTCCTTCACTGCGCTCCAGCCTCACTGCCTTCCTTCTGGGCTCAAGTGGGTCAACTTGTTCCTTACACAGGGCCTTTTCACTGGCCTATTTCACTGTCCAAAACAACTACCACCTCGGCCTCCTCTTCCTGCTCCTCTTCCACCCCCTCCTCCCCGTCCCTCCTTCCCTGTGTCCTCTTCCCCCTTTTATGTCTTCCTCCTCCTACACACAGATGCCTACTTCTGGCAGTCGGACCTCAGCTCCAACAGACCCCCTAATTACCCAGCCTAAAATACCCACCTGCTTATCTTCTACACCATTCTACATAGCACTGTTTTTCTTATTTGCACCTTTATTCCTGGTTTGTCTCCTCCAGCTCTAATGTAATTCAGTGAACACAGACATCACATCTGAGTGGCTAGAACAGAGCCTGGCATGTTGCAGGTTCTCAAAACATTTTCAATTGTAGGGCTCTTCTAACCAATAAAATACATGCAAACACACCCTCATGGTCACAGGTATTTAGGTAGAATTTTTCTCATCATTCTCATTGTCCACAAGATATTACACATGACAAGCCTATGCTTATTTTATATCTAATATCTTTTTGTTGCCATGAGGCAGAAGAAACAAATTGCTGAATAGTCATTGCCTAGATTGGCAAGAAGTAAGGAAAAGACGCAATTCACTCCCCCTTACCCCAGCCTCCATCATGACAAACTACCTCTATCATCCATTTGAACACCAGCAGTTAAAAAGCAGTTTTAAGAGCCAAACACCTCAGTCTGAATCTGAACCTCGGCCACTCGCCACACAGGGGATGCTGAACACCTCACGCTCACTGTGCCCTTTGTCTCTCATGGAGCGGATGACCGTGATACCAGCCCTGCCCACCTGAAAATGGTCATAATAAGGAACAGTGAAGTATATAAAATCACTCTGCACATTGTAAAGTGTAAGCTACAAATGTAGGGACAGTTGCCCGTTATTAAGATAAATGGAATTTTCAATGACTGCAGATCCACCTGATTATTGATTTCATTTGATAGCATTGATCACCTTGGCTCAGTATGTTTGTGTGTGTGTGTATTTTGGGTCGGAAAAAGAGCTAAAGCAGGGCTGCGAACATGAATTTTAAAAGAACGCATCCCAACAACACACACCGAAAGCACATGCTGGGAGTCAAAGCTAATATTAAGAGCACGTGAGCCGACAGGCAGCGGAGGTCAGAGTTAATTACAGCCGGCGGCATTTTACATGTGCCTACCCAGGCCTCCTCCACTGGGAGCACCACATTGTAAATCCGAGCTGGCTGATATTAGCGAGCACTGATTAGAATATGCCCACGGGGCCTCTTAAACTTTCCTCCTCTTCTAACGCGTTTGTTTTCAGCTAGATTTATGGGCACCTCTGCTGAGGGTGAGCAGGTCTGCCAACACGGAAGTCCTTCCCTTTACAAAGCCTCATCTGCGCAGAGCTTGCCTGAGCCCTGGGTGCGAAGAAAAGCAAGTTCCATCTGGGTGATCTTCCTGCCCACAGAGAAGAGCATGTGGGAGCCTCGCATGAAGTATTCAGATTTCCGACCAGCCTGCAATGGCCCCCGGAACTAGGAGCCACCAACGGGGGTAAACACCAGTGTCATTTAGGAGAACCAGAGGGTCTAGTCTCTCCACATGTGCAGCGGGTGACAGGACAAACGGACGTTGACTTTGCCAAGCTCTGAAAGGCACGAAGTGTTTGGTGTTTATAAGAATGTCCTTTAAAACTTAGCCACACACTCAGACTGCTCTTCTTAAAAAGAATAAGTGTTTTCCCCAGGTTGACATGTTCATACGGGATGAGCAGCAGGATCTCTGGCCAGGATGCAGGGATCCAGGGAGGAAAGTGAAAGCATTCTCATCTCACTTCACTGGCAGCAAGGCTGCTGTCTCAAGTCCAGCGGGCTGCGGTTCAAGTCCAGAGGCCTGGGTTGACTGCATCCATCACCATTTGTACTGTCTCTGTGACTGTGGACAAACTACCTAAAACTCCTGAACTTTAGTTTCCTCATCTATAAATAATCAATAATTATCATAGCTGATTTCACTTCACAGTTACAGCCCATCCCACCTCTGGAAGGAAATCCTTGGACAAGGAAGTTCTGCAGGAACCCATTCCCTACTTACTGCCCAGGATGGGTGAGTTTGCACCTGCACCTTCCTCTGTAAAATGAGATGTGGAGGAGATGGGGCATGACATTTCTTCCAGTCTAAACACTACAACCCTACAATTCTCCTTGTCCCCTTCCATGACACCCATAAAAGCAGGGAACATTCTGAGAAGAAGTCAGGGACAGCTCTGAGATGCTGCAGGCCTTTTCTGGTTAAGAGCTATTCTGAGTCTCAGGGCTGCTAGGAAGAACAATCTTCTTGCCCAGAAGGCAAGAGAAGGTTGACATCTCCAAGGGGAATAGACGCTTGCAGGCTTCCCTGTGAAGGATTAGCCCACGAGAACCAGCTGCTCACCATCTCCACCAAGAACCAAATAAAAGGAAGCAGGCTCTGCCTGATGAGCTGGGCTTAGGCTACAAGTAGGGAAGCATTCCTAGCCATGATGGGTTGTGAAACACAGCAACCGGTTACTAAGAGAAGCATCATAAGCCTCTCTCCCAAACTCCTTCTCTGGCATGATGAGCCCTTGTCTGTCTGAGGTGGCTCAGTTGCCTGGGAATGGAAGCAGGAGGAAAGGCAGGGGCTTTACGATATGATAGCCCACCTTTCCCAGCCATGGGATGCTCCCTGGAGTAGGAGAGGGTGTGGACTACCTGTTAATAATTTTAAAAATGACAGTTAAGAAAAACAAACAAAACAACCCAGGACTTATCCAGACTCAAAGGCTGAGTCCAAGAAGGAGAAAAACCCCTGAGGAGTCACTGTGCAGAAGGAGGTGAAGCTGGCAGCAAGGCTGCTGTCTCAAGTCCAGCAGGCTGAGGTTCCAGTCCAGAGGCCTGGGTTGACTGCGTCCGTCACCATTTGCACTGTCTCTGTGACTGTGGACAAACTACCTAAAACCCCTGAACTTTAGTTTCCTCATCTATAAATAATCAATAATTATCATAACTGATTTCAAGTTTCATCAGTAATTTCCACCTTGGAAGGTTCTTGTATCAGATAACTTATGTAACAGCACCTGCATATGGACACTGAGTGAATATGTAAGTGGCAGGCTTCTTTCCCTCCTGGCAGGCTCTGGATCTGTGCAGGAACTGACCCCACTGACCTAAGAGGTCCCACCAGGAAGACAGAAGCCAAGGAAGAGCCAGAGAGGGTCCACCTGACAGTTCCTTTGCCTCATTTCACGATGGACCCTCAAAAGGTCTAAATTACCCCCAACTCTGTGTGCCTGGGCAATGAAAGCACACAGCTTCAGAAATGAGAATCTGAGGACTCCCCACCTGGCTGTGCCTTGATCAAATTCCCTTAACCTCTCTGTGCCTCAGTTTCCCCTGATTCAGTAAAGATGGCAGAAGACTATCCAGAGTGGAGGGAAGAGTAACCACCATGGACCAGGCACCAAACTTAACACTTTCCATACTGTCCTTGAATCCTCAAACATCTTGCAAGTTTGTTACTACTGAGTCATTTCACAGATAAGGACATTGAGGCTTGGAAAAGTACACTGCCTGAGACCACACAGATCAGGTGTGGCACCAAGATTCAAATTCAGCCTATTCAGCTCCAAAGACAAGTCCTTTTGCATTTTTAAAATACCTCTAAGAGGTGTTCTGAGTATTTGCAAAATTGTATCTAGAAATAATTAGGGGAAAGAAAATGATAACATCACACTACAAAGAATATTTGATGCTGGAAGTAAACCAACAATTCTTAAATAGCACAGTATCCAAGGTGTATCTACCTTAAATCCTCTACCTCCTATTACCCAGCTCAGTTGCAATCCAGGAGATAAATACAATGGGAATTAACAGTAAGACTAGGTTAATAGGAAAAATAAAGCAAGAATGTCTCACTGTATTTGTCTTGATAATAGGAAACATCAGAACTTTAAAATGCAAACTACTAATATTGTCTAAATGATCTCCTATCCACTGCCTAGCCAGCTGCCTCAGGTAGTGCGGGTCGGGCTGCCTTCCATAAAATCCATCTGATCCAGCCTGACTTATTAGACCCTAGAGATGGTTCTGCTGGCAGAATATGACAGTGACTTAAGAAATCCTCTTCACACACAAAAAGAATCCACTTCTCTCTGGGGCTTGAAGCACGGAACTCCTTCTCACTCCACTGCCAGTAGGTAAATTAGAGCATGGACTACACCCCTCCTTAAAGAGAGAAGCCCAGATTCAGAAAGTAATTTGCCAAAAAGGAGGCAGGGACAAGAATAGGCTGGACCTGGCCCTCGGCACAGGTTTCCTCTGTGAACTCTACGGTTTCTTTGTGTTCTAGAGGTCTGGGAGACTCCAGTTATTTGTCCTGGAAGGGTGAAGCTGGGTCTTTCCACCCAGATCACCCATCCCAAACTTCTGGTGGCTAACAGTGTTGTCTCATTCAACTCCCAGGCAACATTTCTTACAAGGGCCACACCTGCCTTAAAAATACAAGAGTATTTTTTAAAATACAAGTCTTAAGACTATAAGGGTCTTGTTGAGGATTACTCTATTCCCAACAAACCCATAAAAAGTCAATTAGGGAAAAGTTATCCATGTTCTTGGTTTTGCTAAACAATAACAAACAATAACAACAAACCAACTGGCCACTATATTCCTTAAAAACTCTTTTATTTCGAATATCTGATGTACAGCCAATTTCCCAAGGATGCTATTATTGTGTCAATCGAGGTCCGCCTGTCCTAAGAATGAACTCCCAGCCAGGGTCCCTTGTTTGGTTGTATAGCCACAGAGCCAGACTGAGTTATTCATTAACTCCCTGTATGAAAACTGAATAATAAAACTGAAGTGTGTTAAACAAATCCAGATGAGCGGGCTTAAATCACCTCCACGTCACTAGGCTTGAAACCGCTGTCATTTCCCCTGGAACAAACACGCTCTACCTTGCACTAGCACCACGTTATTAAGTGGAGATAACAATATTTATGCCCATCCCAGGGGGGCCCGGATGGACAGCTCCTCCGGGCCGGACCAGCAGACAGGAAGAACTGACAGGCAGCAGAGGAAGCGAGTAGGTGGCCCCCGAATCCTCTTCCAGCTCTGTGACTCCAAAATCGTGCAGAGGCGAAGGGCAGAACGGTGTCTTGGGATCAGCAGTGCCTGTCCTGTGTGAGAGCCAGAAACGTGTCTGTGACTAGCCGTGGGAGTCGAAGCTTTCTCCCCTCTGTAACAGCCACTTAGCTCTTATTTCTCCCCGGGGATTTATGTGTGAGCTAACAGCAGGCAGCTGCCACCGGGAACTGCAAGGCAACGGGACGCCTGTGAGAGGAAAAGCCCTCCTGGGCCGCTCCGGCAAGCGGCCACGACGCGGTTCAAGATTCCAGCTCTGGTGGGACCCCGTGTCTCCTAGGTTACAGCTGAGGACTGTGTTTTCCTTTATTACAACAGAAAATGTGTGTTCTCCAGGGACTGTTCAAACATCTGTACGAGGTACACCATGTGTGCATGTGTGTGTGTGCACGCATACACGCTCAGGCAGCAGCAGCAATCATGACCCGGCTCTTCAAATAACCTCTCCAGATACTTAAAATTCACGGGGCCTTATTACTGGCCCAGCAGCCAGTCGGCTACAGATGTGCAGTGGTGCAGTCTCAGAACTCTAATTAAAATAGAGGAAGTGATCTCCTCCTCAAATTTCCTTTAGCTTAAACTCCATAAAAATCACTAGGTAATATCCAATTGGCAGAGCAAATCATAGGAGCTGGCAGCTGGGCTGAGTGGACAGAGCAAACAGACTTCTGGCCCCCACGGGAGGTGCCTTTGGGAACACCCATGCCAGAGACTCCAGCCTCCTCGCCCTGTGCCTGCATCTAATCTTTTGTGGTAATATTTATGAAGTTATGATTATGCGTCCATCTGGAGTTAGACAGGGGAGAGCTGAGGCTGTGCGTTGTTAGTCACTCAGTCATGTCGGACTCTTTGTGACCTCATGGACTATACAGCCTGCCAGGCCCCTCTGACCATGGAATTCTTCAGGCAAGAATACTGGGGTGGTAGTCATTCCCTCTTCCAGGGGATCTTCTTCACCCAGGGATCGAACCCGGGTCTTCCCTCACTGCAGGTAGATTATTTACCATCGAACCACCGCCTTAAACACTATAGACCCAAGTGAAGCAATTCAGAAAAAGAAAAACAAGCATCATATATTAACTCATATACGTGGAATCTAGAAAGAATGACACTGATGAAGCCATTTGCAGGGCAAGGACAGAGATGCAGGCGTCAAGAGTGGGCTTGTGGACACAGGGTGAGGGCAGGGCAAGGCGAGATGCACTGAGACAGTAGCCTGACATAGACACACCACAGTGTGCGAAATAGAGAGCTAGAGGGATGCCACTGCATGGTCCGGGGAGCTCAGCTCCGTGCCCTGTGATGACCTAGAGAGGGGCGGCAGGAGAGGGCGGTCACAAGAGAGAGAGATATGCATGCGTATGGCTGATTCACACTGTTGTATGGCAGAAACTAACACAACATTATAAAGCAGCTACTGTTGCTCACCAAGTCATGGCTGACTCTTCGAGACCCCACGGAGTGTAGTATGCCAGGCTCCCCTGTCCCTCACCATCTCCGAGAGCTTGCCCAAGTTCATGTCCATTGAATTGGTGATGCCAGCAGTCCTGATATTCACATAAGCAAAACGGCACTGTGGGTCAAGTTGTCCCTGGAGTAGGATCCTGAGGCCATTGAGCACACTAACCATGTTTGGGGCCACTGGTCACCCAACCCTGGGCAGAGTCAGATGCAGAGTGCCCCAGGAACTGACTTGGGATGGATCTGAAATTCCTTCTGAATAACTGTCACTGTGTCAGTGGCCTCAAAGCTCACCAACCTCTTTTCCTATCGCTCATTTTATGTGGTTCAATATATAAAAGTGTTCCTGTTTCCAGTGTCCAGAATGTCAGGACCGACAATCCATGCGAGTATCATTAGGCACACACACTCATGACTTACTGCTTAGGCTGGTGACATGCTGCATGGTACAAGCTGTGTGGAGTGCGGGTCAGAGGACTGAACCTGGGTGGAGGACCAATCACTCTGCATCACCTAAATCCTCCTCAGCCTTGTAATTCATCTGAAAAAAGAGGACAGCACCTACCCTGCTGCCTCGCAGGGCTGTGGTAGGGATTCAATTTGATAGGAGTACTTTGCAGATTCAAAGCCTCTCTTATTAGTCATCACACGGATCAGCTAGATCCTATGAAGAGCCTGCTCTCAGCCATTTCAACCCTGGCTGTAGATTAGGATCAGTTGAGGAGCTTTTTGAACCAGGAACTTCCCTGGTGGTCAGTCCAATGGCTAAGACTCTGCACTCCCAATGCAGGAAGCCAGGGATCCTTGGTCAGACAACTAGACCCCACATGCTGCAAATCAGAGGTTGCATGCCACAACTAAAGATCCCACGTGCTGCAACAAGATTGAAGATCCTACATTCCACAACTAAGAAAAAAAAAAAAAAAGGTATAAGCTCTGCCTGAAGAAGAGTTCTTTAGGAAACAAACAAACAAAAACAAATCATAGGCCCCATGGCCAGAGATTCCAATTTAATTGTTCTAATATGCAAGTGCCCATCTTCCCTGGTGGCTCAGAGGTTAAAGAATTTGCCTCCAATGTAAAAGACCCGGGTTCGATCCCTGGGTAGGGAAGATCCCCTGGAGAAGGAAATGGTAACCCACTCCAGTATTCTTGCCTGGAGAATCCCATGGATGGAGAAGCCTGGTAGGCTACAGTCCACGGGGTCGCAAAGAGTCAGACACAACTGAGCGACTTAATATGCAACTGGGGCTTCCCTGGTGGCTCAGGGGTAAAGAACTCACCAGCCAATACAGAAGACACGGGATAGATCCCTGGGTCAGGAAGGTCCCCTAGAAAAGGAAATGGCAACCCACTCCAGCATGCTTGCCTGGGAAATCCCATGGAAGAGGAACCTGGCAGGTTATAGTCCCTGGGGTCTCAAAAGATTCGGACATGACTTAGCAACTAAACAACAACAAATGTGTGACTAGGGGAGGGAAAGCCATCAGGCTGGTGGAATGGAAACGAAGTAGGTAACAGACGTGGGCCTCTCTTGCCGTAAATATGTACAGCACATCGATCAGATACATCAAGCCCCCAGTATATGTATAGGTAGACAGGCACCCTGATACCTGCATGTAGCTTCTCTATTCGTTTCAATGATGCTTACTGGATACCTACTACACTCATTTCCTATGGCCACTGCAACAAAGTCACACAAACATGTCGGTTTAAAACAGTAGAAATTTATTCTCACATAGTTCTGGAGGCTGGAAGTTCATGAGGCTGAAAGGAAGGTGTCAGCAGAGCCAACTCCCTCCAGAGACTCAAGGGAAAAGGATTCTTCCAGCTTCTACTGACATTCCTTGGTTTATGAGTGCGTTACTCCAACCTCTGCCTCTGTCTTCACATCAATTTTGTGTGTCTATGGGTGGGGGGTGGGGGTGTGAGTGTGAGTGATCTCTCTGCCTCTTTCTTATAAGGACACTAGTCATGGCATTTAGAGCCCATTTAAACCAAGGTAATCTCCTCATTTCAGATCCTTATCTTAATCACATGGGTAAAATGAACCTTTCCCCAAATAAGATCACACTGACAAGTTGCAGGGATTAGGACCTAATATCTTTGTGGGGACATCTTCAGCCCACTACACCTACTATAGTCAGATGTTGTAAGTACTGAGAACACAGCAGATAACAAGAGATTTTTTAAGGACTGTTAAGAATTACAGACTCTGAGATCTGAAAGACACTTAGAGCAGTGATTCTCAAAGTGTGGTCCCCAGCTCACCAGCATCACCTGGGAACTTACTAAAAAGCCACATTCTTTCTCTTTCTTCCCTTCTGAATCAGAAACTCAGGGTGAAATCCAGCAATCTGTGTTCCACCAAGCCTGCTTTAATCAAGTGATTCTGATGCACGATAATGCCTGAGAACCACTGGACTAGAGAGTATGGAGTTCCTATATTCTAGACTTCTTTTTCAAATATCTCTGCTAAATTTATAACCAGCTTCTGCTTACCTGCCACCACTTTATATACCTGCCCATTTCATTGCTCACAATTGAAACAGTGAGAAAACAGTTTCAAGTTACTAGCACAAGCTCTAAGAATTGTTATTACTGTTCCCTACGATTCCACATATTGCCAATACACCCTACCTTAGCAATAACTCCAATCTGCACAGCCCAGAGCTTGAGTAGCTCAGCAGCCAGCTAATGCTGAATGCCATCCTCTGGCCAACAGTGCTATCCAAGACACTGGAGAGGACAAAAAGGGATATAACACAGAGGTGGTGGCTTTAAGGATGTGACTATCAGAATGGAGAAACTGATCAAAGGTACAGTTCGCATACAAGTAACGTGGCAGCAGAGTTCTGCCCCTTGCTTAGAGACGAAGAGGATTAAAGCAGGCGTGGTGAAACATAGATTGCTGGGCTTCAGCCTGAGATGAAGAGGGGGGTTCAAGGCCTGGGCTCGCCTCCTTCCACATATGTGACTTCCCAGCTGACTGAATCTGGAGCCGTCATTCATCTAGAAAATGAGGCCAGGGAACTGGACAATGTCTAACCATCTATGGCTTGTAGTGGGGCCAAGAGTGCTCCCCTCATTCCCTCATGATTATCAACAAATGACAATGATGTCTAACCCTGCATGGAACTTGCAGCAGGCACCATCTTAAACGTTTTGGTCCTAATTTCAATCCCACGAGGTTGGTTCTGTCATCATCTCTCATACATGAGGAACTGGTTAGAGAGGAGAAATAATTCTCCCAATATCACACAGCTAGAGCTGGGATTTGAATCTATACTCTTTTTCTTTCCCTTTTTAAAAAAAATTTTTTTTTTAACTGAAGCATAATTGCTTTACAGAATTTTGTTGTTTTCTGTCAAACCTCCACATGAATCAGCCAGAGGTGATGTGGTGATTCAGCTTTGCTGTCTGGCTGCTCACAGTAGACCAGGATGGTCCTCACAAAGGCAGTCAACACTTGCTTTTGGCTTTGAAAGACAGCCAACATAACCTACTATAAAAAGGAGGATTTGGCATCATGTTTCTGTAGGATTCTGGAGGGTTTCTCTTTTTTTTGAAAGAAGTGAATCAGAATGAGCACAGTGACTGGGAACACTCCTTTCATAGCAGCTTTCCATCATACTGCCCATTCTGGAAACACTGTTTTCATTTTTAAAGCTCTGAGAACCACACTGAGAGGTCTGTGTTAAAAGCTGGAAGCCCATCCCAGGGGTAGGATTTATTTTTATACACAAAATAGCAGAGAAGGAAGAAGAAGACAGGTTAGACAGGCAAGGTGGTTCTAAAGCCCATTCAGAGCAGAGCCAGCAGCCTCTCACCTGGAAGGCCACCTGTGCAGCAGGAGCGCCCAGCCTGTCGCCTCAATCCACACCTACCAGATAACAGGTCTGATTGATCTGAACGTTAAAACACACAGTGAGGAAAGTTATCTCCCTTTATTTCTTCTAGATATATAATTATTTATTTGTTCATTCCCTCAAAATGTGTGCAAAGTGTTGGGTTTCAGGGATGAATAAGACCCAGGGAACTCAGAAAAGTAAATATAACCAGGGATATAGATGACCCTCTACACAGCCTGGTGTCTTGGAATTTACACCCTTTTCACACTCATTGTTAGTATCAAAAAACACTTACTGAGTCAAAGCTATATGCAATACATTGACGCAGAAGCCCTTGGGGAAACAACGGCTTAAAGAAGAGTCTGTTTAACCAGAGTTCCAGTTAGCCAATTTCTACTGAGTTCTACTTTTCATGGGCCATACAGACAGTGCACAATTAATGTTAGATTAGTGTGCAGGAGTCTAAAAGAACTTTACACTCAATATTTGGTCCTCAAAACAACCCTCTGCTAGGAGGCATGCTTACTTGTACAAGTCACATCACCGTCTCTCCCCTAGTTGTCTCGTCTGTTAAAGAGATGTGGGCTAAAGATCACTAAACCCTTTTCCAGTTCTAAAGGGCTTGTGAGTTCTTTCAAATTGCTTAAATACAAACACACATAAACACATGGGACAAACATTTGAAAAATAGAGCCTCTGGCCTTTATTTATAATTAGCTCCAAAATATCTTTTCTATTGAGATCTGAGGAAGCAAAGATGCTCCACGTTGCCATCAAAAGTACATCTTCTCCCTTCTAAACCAGATTGATCACATCACAGTACTGCTGAAAATCCCTCACCAGAGCCCCATATTCAAGTGTAGCCCATTAAAACCTCCATTCCTGACCAAGCCCTGTGTCCTGTGACCTGTGGGGTTTGCCAGTCCTTGAGAACACTCCATCCTCTATTGCTTACACTCTTCCCCTTTGCTGAATGCTATCTCCCAACCTCCTTCTGTCAAATTTTGTCCATCTCTGGACAAAAGTAACCATGAAACAGAGTATCAAACTTGCATAGGATGTTCCTCAGCTAGAGCAGAATCTTGGTGCGAAAGAAGAGGGGGCATAGCTCAGCGGTAGAGTATCTGACTGCAGAAGGGGTCTGATGACAAACAGGAGTCAAGCAGTTGAGGAAAAAGTGAGAAGGCCATCACAGACAGGGAAGAGAGTACGCAAGGCACAGAGATGCACACCAGAGAACCACGAGTCAGGGGAGGAAACTGGGGAGGTCCTGCAGGGCACGCTAGAGGCTACCATCTCAAAGGAGGGGTGCCAGCATACTCTGAATGTGCACACATTGTGCCCTGTCAAGCACCGTAATGCGTGTGGGGGGTACGGTACTTGGCAGAGAGAAGAAGCCTATTCTTAGCCAACCAGCTCCAGACATCACCTTGACTGTGAAGCCTTCTTCACTGCCTCCATTCAGAGTTAACTGCTTCTTCCCCACGTGCTTAGAGCATTCTCTTTATACCTCGAAGGAAGGATAAATGGCAGATGTGTGCTACCCACCACAAAGTTACTAAATCAGATATTGTACAGTGGGGTCCAGGCCTCGGATATTTTTCCTTCTGACACATGCTCTTCCTTATATGAATGACAGACATCTCAAAGACCAGGGCTCCCTGAGCTGGCTGGTAACGCAGGCAATGTATCTTCACACCTTTATTTTGTTGTGTGGTATTTCTAAAGAATGTGTATTTCCTTTCCACTATGGTGTGGGTTTCAGGAAAATCTATGGGGCTTGACTTTGTGTGATTTAGCAGGAGGATAAGCCCACGCTTAGTGTGTGTAACCAAAGGGTTTTTGCACACACGACAAGCTCCGTGGGTGATTCAGATGTACCTAGATTCACAAACCCCTAAGAGGTGCCCAGTTAATTCTCTGCATGTCTATCCCCCCCCATCAGATCATGAAGAGAGTGAGCATCTTAGATATCTCTACACCGCAGTATCCAGCACAGTGTTTGGAACATCCATCTCTACTCACCCAGACCCTCTTCACTTCTGTCCTTGGGTCTGCCCATGTATTAAAAATCTCTTTCCTTCAGAGACTTTTTTAAAAAGTCTTTTCTCTGTCCCAGTTGCACACTCTCAGAATCCCCAAAGAACCTTTGAAAACTCAGATGTTCAAGCCCCACTCCCAGAGATCCTGGTATAATGGGTCTGGGCAGGACCTGGGCATCTAAAGCTTCCCAAGGATGGAATATGTGTCTTTTATCACAGCAGGCAAACACAGAGCTGAAAGCAGCTCCAAAGTCTCAACTCCAAGTGATGCCAAAATGGTCTAAAGTCTCTGGATCTCCTCAGTTTGCACAGAAGGAGCAGAACACTCAACATGGAAAAGCAAGATGGTAGACAAGGGCCTCTACCTTCTGAACAGAGACAGTAGGAGTCTGGATGAGCTAGCAGCTAGACGCTGGTCAAAACAGAAATAGATTCCCAGGACACTCCAGGCCCAACTTCAGGCTCTCAGTATGTCCTCCAAACCTGTGCCCCAAATGATCCTTTCCGAGATCTTCTAAAGCCAGTCTCAGGGCAGCCCATGAAGCCAGAGAGAAGGTTCAGCCTGCTCTGCCACCTCCAAGCCCCAGAATCAGCGGAACTGAGTCCCATTAACAACATAAATATTTATAGCTATGCAAACTCAGGCATATCATTCAACTTCTCAAAACACGATTCCTCATCTGTGAAATTCTTCCATCTGCAAAACAGGGATAATAAAAACCTAACCGACTGCACTGAGCTGTGGGGAGGCTTCACATGTGACAATGCTTGGCAAGTGTCTACCCCATTGTAAAAATCAATTCCTGTTCTTAAGCCAGGAAAGCAAAAATACATGACATATAGACAATCTGAAGTGGTCCTTAAAGAAGTAACTTTACAGAACTGGGGAGAGTTAAACTTGAGATAAGAATTGACACTGGAAATGTCCCGGGGAAGCACCTCCTTGAGTTCAGGTACTGAAACCCTAAGCCTGCCTCCTTTCCTTCCCTGGGAGCGTGTGTGCACCTTGGTGGATGCGGGCTCCTCCCCAGTGCGGCTGCTTTGTACAGAGCCAGCTGGAGAGATGGGAGCTGATTTATGGCCAGGGAGGACCTCCATCACTTGAAAACTGAAGTGACTCTGGAGGCTCAAGTGCAACTTTCAGCTGAAAGGCATGTGACTCAGGGGCTGAGGCTGCTGTCAGTGGGGTCGAAGGGAGGAATTCTGCATAGTCAGCCAAAGGGCTCCAAATAGACAGCAGGGCGTCTGTGGTGCTGCAGGCAGGGGCTCCAACACATACAGTCTGAAGGCTTGGCTGCAGAACAGGGGTCCAGGGCTGGGAGTGACATTCCAAGTGCCATTCTGCGCTTTGGTGGCTGACCTCTGGCCAGAGCAAGGCGGCTAGTCTGGGTGAAATGCTGCCAGGCCAGCTGAGATCACCTTTCCTCACCATGCTCCAGAGGAAAGCCTGGCAACACTTTGGGCGATGAATCCCCACGAGGTCAAGCTGTTCCGGAAATGGCAGGCTCCAAGGCCCACAGAAGAGACTGTAGCTTTTGGGAAACACCAAATTAATCAACAATAATGAGTCTAGCAAATTACTATACACAATAGTGGTCAGCAATTGACAATGAAGAAAAGAGGGACTGCAAAATTGAAGAAGGTACCTGTTTTGTAAGGCTGATGTAGTAAAGTGATGCCAACACTCTGATTTCAGCTATGTGAACTGTGTCTGCACATGGGAAGGGGATATTGAGCATCTATTCTCTGCTGAGCTCATTACAAGAATAATTATAACTAATCCCTACAACTCCAAGAGATTTTAACTTCTGCATTTGCTGGATGAAAAAGAAATAAGATTCAAAGAGGCTGAATAACCTGCTCAAGGGTAGCATGTTTCAGACTCAAGATTTTTTTTTTTAATTTTAGCCAGTGTCCTGGCATATCTCAATGCCAGACACCCTCTCCTTCCTTTCCCTTCAGTTATCTGCTCTCTGACCAGAGTGCGGTAATGGACATTCACATACCCATGTGAATTTTAGCCATTATTTCTTTCTGGGCATTTAAGAGTGAAATGTAAAGGTGAGTTCCCTTGTTAATGGATCTCAGTCTTCAAAGAGCAGCTGGAGGAGAGGCATCTGCCAAAGGGTGTCTGGTACCTGCTCCATCCTTGCGGTCCTAGCTGCCTGGCTATCTGGGGATCAGGCAGGGAGTCCACCAAAGTCCTCTGACTTCCTGCCTAGCTGTTGGCCATAGGGCCCAGCTCTCCACCATGGAAAGCCCTTAATACCACCGGATGGAAGGTATTCTCTGCCTGAAAGATATCATTACTGAATAAAGGGGAGGGAAAACAGACAAAGGGCACCAAAGCCTAAACAAATAACATCAGCATGAAATCTTTAATGAATGCCTCATCCAAGGCGATCTACTGAAATCCAGACGGTTTAGGAAAAGACACCTTAAACCCAGTTTATACTGCAAATCAGCCATGAAGAAAAATCAACACCAAGTTAATCCCCATTTAATAATTCAGTTTCAGGATGTTAAAACATATTTCTTTTGGAGCTCCTGCACGTATGACTGATAACAGGGCAACCAAGAAACACATGGGAGAGAGAAAAAAAAAGTATTCCTTTCGGAACTATACTATTAGTAGCTTCCAAGAGGTGGCAGTTAGCTCTTCCCGACTCCTGACTTCATCTCCCAAATCCTTTCTTTTCTCCCTTAGACTTCCTCCTAGGCAGGGTAATTTTAAATCCTGCTTAAGGGGCCTGACCTTGACCAAGCATGATTGTCAGATCACTGGTTCAGGCATCAGGGACAGGCTGCCCAAGAACCTTCTGTGGGACAAAGGCCATTGGATCAAAAGCCTCTGACTTGGGGCCCTGTGGGGAGAATCAGCCACATGGAGATTCTGATTCACAAAGGCCTGCTGAGCCTGATACTAACCGGTGGGAACAAGCCAGCCTCCTCACCAAGCCAACCTTCCAAACCCATCCTGCTCTCAGCTGGCATCCTGAGTTCCCACCAAATCATTCTCTGAGCTCAACATTGACCAGAACCTGCTGTCAACTAAAATGTACTTAGTCACAACCTTAAGCCTGACGCAGGACTGTGTTAACTCTCTCACTGACCTTCTGGAAAGGATTCTTCTCATCACTGATGTTCAGACAGCTTCCAGG
The DNA here is from genome assembly GCA_006408695.1 of Aepyceros melampus. NCBI lineage: Eukaryota > Metazoa > Chordata > Mammalia > Artiodactyla > Bovidae > Aepyceros > Aepyceros melampus. The sequence goes on from SJXQ01008443.1 coordinate 405,857, forward strand.
CTTTCCTCTAGACATGCAAGAAAGTGCCCAACACAGCCCCTTTCCCCATTAGAGACTTGACCTGACCCCAATTAAGTCCTCTTCTCCCCTCACCCCAGCCTCCCTCATTTCTAAATACAGAGAGAAATGCCAGGGTGGAAGCAGCCGCACTTTCTCCTTTACTCGCACTGAAAATAGGAAGGTCCACAGTAAGGTCCACAACTGACCAAAAGCGGCCTCAGCTTCTCCCTGCTATTCCCTGTTTCCCCCTCCCATGACAGCTCCTCGTGCCTCTGTGGTGCCTGCAAATGCACAGAAGAGAAATTAAAAGCAAATTTGCATCACCTTTGCGCAGTGCAAGAGCGCTCAGTTTTAATTTGCATTTTATTTGCACAGCACGTGCATATAATATTGTAGAAATGCCCAGAACACTCCCTCCCACACCCACCCCACCTGCTTCTCTGCATCCACAAATCCCAGGATGCCTGTGGACACGGGCAAATTACAGAGGGACTTGCATCTTGGAGAACTAAACCGGAGAGACTTCTGAGTGGTATCTAAAGGGGAGGGAATCTAAGGGTCAGGAGTTTGATGGCAGTAGATTCTGGACCCTCAAATAAGTAAGAACCCCATTATGTATTTTCCTTACATATGAAATCATGGTAAATTTTCCTCATTGTGCAAATATGCCTGATGCTGACTCCAAGCTGCCAACTTTCAGGACTAGCTTAACAAATCCCAAACCTGGCGAGAAGCTGTGGGGCAGCTACCTTGTGCCATCTGTGGAAACCCCTGACGGGCCACTTAATATCCCTTTCCCTTTAACAAGTGACATTTCTATGACTCCAGTTCTACTGGGTGTTACACCCACCTGCCTGGCATCCCACCTGTCACCTATGGAGCTGAATACTGAAATCCCAGGGGACTCTCATATACATACATACACACACACACACACACACACACACACACATATACACATACACCAAACTAGTCTGAGTCCAAGACACACTCCCCCAAAACATACACTCTTCTGCAAATGCAATACTTTAACACTCCATGATTTCTGTAAGACCTGAAGTTTATGTAAAGCATGCCCACGCAGAGGACAAGAAGGAACCATCAGGGACTTTCCTGGCGGTCCAGTGGCTAAAACTCCATGCTCCCAATACAGGGGGCCTGGGTTCTATCCCTGTCAGGAAACCAGATCCCACATGCCACAAGTAAGAGTTCCCAGTGAAAGTATTAGTCTCTCGGTTATGACTGACACTCTGAGACCCCAGGGGCTATAGCCTGCTAGACCCCTCTATCCATGGAATTCTCCAGGATAGAAGGAGAGTCCTGAAGAATAAGGAGACAGAATACTGGAGTGGGTTGCCATTCCCTTCTCCACGGGAAGAGCTCCCGCGCTGCAACTAAAGATTCCGTGTGCCACAACTAAGACCCGGTACACCCAAATAAATAAATAAAATAAATAAAATATTTAAAATAAAATGCTGAAAATTTATTTTTTTTAAAGGAGCCAGGAAATGCACCACATGTCTTCACGTAATCATTCTCTGCTTCCTTAGCACCCAAGTACTGCCCTCCTCCCAGTTTACACAGACAGGCAGCTTCCAACCTGATGGAATTCAAATAAAAAAAGGTGAGAATGCTTTGCTAAATATGCTCCCCTAGTGTCAAAACTGACAGCCAGGTTCCAAGAGGTACTTGAAGAAGAAAACAAAATTAGGAGGAGAAGCCGTGGGATAGTGAAACAGAGAGGACCAAAAAAGAAAGAACACAGATTAGATCAGTTCTTTTTCTTTCTCCTTTGTTTTCAACTGTTGCCAAGTTATTTATCTCTGGAAAGCCACTTGCTTTTTTAAGGTGTTGTATTTCTTTGTAAGATGACTTCTTTCACTGGGTTCCACTTAAGATTATGGCTCTCAGGGAAGGGGAAAAATACCAAGTCATAGAAGGCTGGGGTACAAAGGAGTCTTCAGAACATGGGCTGTCTTCTTATTTTATAGAAGAGGAAACTGCAAGGCCCACACTGTGCGGGACCACAGTTAAGGGACTTCTCCAGGGCTACACAGACAGTCTGACGGTAGAGACAAGAGGAAACCCTCAACTTCCTGCCTCCTGTTCCGCCACACTCTAGCAAGGAAGGAAGAGAACGTTCTGAGATGTCCGCGACGCTGATTCCTTTCCTCCTCGCTCCCTGACTTCCCTTGACAGTGACACTGCTCATCCTTGCCTTCAGCGTCCTCTACTGCCCAACAAACATGTCTGTGCCCGGTTGCTTTTTACCTTACCTGGGTGCCATGAAGACTGATGAGGCAGTAATTCTTACTGAATTTGTGGCAAAGGCATTTTTACAAAATCACTGCCCACTGAGTTGCCTAGTGATCCTAGGATAATCATCTCTATGATTTCTCCTCCTTAGAGAAAAGTGCTGGGGGACGTTTCTCTCTTCAGATGCCCAGGGAGGCTGCCAGTTGCTAGCAACTGAGCCCTATGTAACTCAGCACACTTGCTTTTCTCCCTGGCTTCCAGGATGTTCAGAACTAAGTTTCATAGGTTCACCTGAATGAACTCCTCTGAGCCCGTGTCGTTTGGAACACCTCTCGCTCCGCACCACCTTTGTTCTCCCTCTTTCACTCTCATTTCAATCATTTTATTGTGTCTTTGTTATCTTAGTTCAGACTCTATAACAAATACCATGGACTGACCTAAAACAAAAACATTTATTTCCTAAGTTCTGGAGGCTGGAGTCCAAGATCAAGGTACTGGCAGTCTGATTTCTGGTGAGAGCTTGCTCCCTGGTTTACAGATGGAGCCTTCTTGCTTTGTCCTCAAGAGAACCCAGGTCTCCTCATTTTCTTATAAGGGCGCTAATCCCACCATGAGGGTCCCCACCCTCATGACCTTCTCTAACATGAATTACCTCCCAAAGTCTCTATCTCCAAATATTATCACATGAGGGATTAGGATTAAACATATGACTGTCCCTTCCTCTCAAATTCATTCAGTCCATAGCATCTGATATTATTATAAATTGCCTCAAATCATCTTTGGAAGGGTATCTTATAAATAATAATACTGAAATTCTCAAGCTTTGAAGAGAAAGATAATGTATAATTTTCATATGTCTTAGGCTATAACCATTAATACAGAGCTGGTGAGAACATTTCTTTTGTGCTAAGAATACAATTACCAGCCAGAGAACTCCAACATGCTTCCAAATGTGAAGGTAAATCCAGGACAGGCTCCCTGTGCACTCATCTTTACATGGGCATTTATCCACACATGCTTATCTCCTTTATGGCTCACCAGTGGCATCTGACTTACTTCAAATGTGCTCGGGGCTGGGAACACTTTGTGGTTGGCTGACCTTGTACCCACTCTGGAGCTTTGGGTTATTCACGAATCCTCGTCAAAATTTACAAAAACACAAGACAGATGAGAAGGGGGAAACACATTCCTCAGCTGGAAGAGTGGCCAAGTAACCACAAACTGCTGGCCCTCCTGGGATCCTGCTGGTCACGGACTTGGCTTCGGCGGCCCACTGACTTTTTCCTCCAGACAGCACCTACGCCCACGCCTTCTTCTTCCCTCTCACCGCCAGCCCTCCAGGTCCCAAGGAGGGAAAGCATGATGGGAGGCAGACAAGTACCAGATAAGAATGTAAGGAACCAAGGTAAGATTGAGAAGGAAGCCACTTCTTCCACATTCAATGCCCTGCCAGGTTCTGAGACCCCTCTGCCTAATAGCCTTGGTTCAAGCTCTGGAACTCAGGGTGGATTTTTCAAGGCAGAGCTACAAAGCGTAAAACTTTCCATGTCTTCTACACAGGATGTCCTGTCTAGTATCTCTGTGGGATTATCCCAGATCAGATATTGTTTTCTTAAAATGCACACCCTCCATCCAAAGTGTAAAGACTCTGGGCCTGAAGGGGGAGCCACAGGCAGACACTCTGTCGCATACTGGTTAGAAGCTCAGGTCTGGAGATGGTCAGAATTGAGGTGGCAAAGCCAGGCTCCACTCTTTCCTAACTAGGGAAATTTATTCAACCTTTCCATGCCTCAGTTTCCTCATCTGTAAACTTTCATGAGATAAGAGATAATGTACAGTGTGTAAGACAAGGACTGATCAGCCAAGAGCCACAGCACATGGACTTTCCAAAAGGACAGCCCTTTTGCCCCGACATGCACTCAAAGAAGCGGACTTTCCCACTGCCCACCTGCTGCCTGGACCTGTGCCCCAGCTGTGTGGGTGTGTGCTCAGTCGCATCAGTCGTGTTCGACTCTTCAGGACGCCATGGACTGCAGCCCACCAGGCTCCTCTGTCCACGGGATTTTCCAGACAAGAATACTGGAGTGGGTTGCCACTTCCTTCTCCAGTGGACCCTCCCAACCCAGAGACTGAACCTGCGTGTCCTGCACTGCAGGAGGATTCTTCACTCATTGAGCCCCCTGGGAAGCCTATACCCCAGCTACAGACAATAAATATTCACTCCACTCCCACCACTTCACTCCGAGTAAAACCCCTCCCTCACTAACTTTGGGCTTCACCACAGGACTTGTTTGGCCAATGGAATGTGAGCAAATGTGCACACGTGATTTGACTGCTCTCATCCTCCATGAGAACGTGGCTCATGAATGCTGATCCAAAGGGAATGCAGACAAGACCAGAGCCCAACCTGACACCTAGAGCCAAGTCCAAGTGGCCCACAGCCCGAAACACATTGCCCTTATCAACCCAGAGCCCTGCGAGTGAGAAAAGTAAATGCTTGAGTTTTAAAGTCCCGGAGCTTCAGGATGCTTTGTTCTGCTGCATTCTGTGGCAATAGCTAACCAGCACACTCTCAAGAAGCTAAATGTGATCCTCTGCATGCTCTTCCTCCATTTATCTGCATCACATGGCGACAGTGCCTTCCCAAGTGCGGTCAGCACAGATGGCCTCTGAAGCTCACTGCCAGCCTGTGGGTCTCTCACACCATCACACACCCAGGATGCAACCCCTGACACTGCCCAGAGATATGGCGGCCGGCGGCGGCTGCCTTAACCAGACTTCCCAGCATCACAGGATTTTCACTCCAGTCCTTACCGGAAGCCCACCCTCCTCTGCCTCTCCCCGCTGCGTGGGCAGCACATAGAGTGAAGTGGTCAGCAGGAGCTGGGGCTCAGGCCTGAGCTGCTGGCAGCCACACTCACTGTGTCCTCCCGGGCAGAAGACAGATGCTGTGTCTGTGCATATGGGCAGTAGTAATGACAACTCCCTGTGGCTTCATGCAAGGGAATCAGGCGGTGCAGGCAAGGCAGGCCAAGCTTCCCTTCCCGTTCCAGAAATGACAGTGAAACAAATGGCAGGAAATTCATTCTGCTGACCAGCACAGGAAGCAATGCCAGGGCACAGCTCTGGAAGTGGAGAGAAAGCCAGAGGAAGGATAATAGGGAGCAAGAGACAAAGAAAGCGAGAGAGGAATCTAACTCTTGTGTGAACATCAGTCTCTATTAATTCACTGGTTCTCATAACTCTGTCCATCCAAACCTCACCGAATCTAGTTCCAAAAAGGCTTAAATCTGGCAGATATCTGCTGTTCAGAAAGCTGGGCTGCCATTCCACAAGAATTTTGGATAGCTCAGGTGCCAGATAGAAATGTAAAAGGGGTGGGGGAAGGGCTGGTGTGAACAAGCCCAAGACCTTAGTGCAACTCGAGACAGTTATTAGCCACAAACACGCCTGTCCCAGAGACGGAAGAAAGAACACTAGGGGGACTTCTATCCGCAGGTCATGCCACACCCGGAAGGAATTCTAGGTGATGTGCAATGCAGTCTGTCTGCGTCAGTCGTGTCTGACCTTTGCAATCCATGGACTGTAGCTCGCCAGGTTCTTGTGTCTATGTATACAGTGTGTATATATTTAATAAAGATGCTGGTGAGTTACTCAGTGCTTCACTTGCAGCCTCCAGACCTCAGTAATACCCTTAGGACAGATCCTTCTGAGTCTGCAACTAAGCAGCCAACCCATGCTAGGTCAGCTGGTCTTGCCACTTTGCACACACCTCCAGGGAATTTCCACCCAGAGGAGCCTGCCCCATGCATGGAGGGACCTAGAAGACAGAGAATGAGTTAACAGCAGGCACCTCATTCAGCCATCAACATTTGGACTCACATCTTAAGTGAAAATAGTCTCTGAGCAACAGCGTGTTTAAAACTTCAACTTTCAGAGAAAGACAGTGAAGACCACTAGCCGCGGTAAGGAATGCTACTTTCCCCTTCCTCCCTAATAGAGGTTGAGATACAGAACTATTGCTGGAGGCCAAGCAGTCACAGAAGGCTTTCTGGAACCTGTTTGCCAGTACGAGAGGAAAAGAAAGAAAGGAATCAACTGTGGGAGAAATAGTTCTGAGGAAAAAACCAGTTAGCACATTAATAAAGGAAGGATCAGTCCAGGTATGAGACAGATGCATCTAACACACCCTCAGTGCAGGCGGCCATGCCAGTGGCCACTGGCGGATTCTCAGTGGGCCCCAGAGAGCCCCGGGTCAGCCCTCTGCAAGCCCATGCCCAGGAGGAGAGCCAGGAGGACCCAGGACACCCAGAGAGCCCTGGGTCAGCCCTCTGCCAGCCCGTGCCCAGGAGGAGAGCCGGGAACACCCAGGACACCCAGAGAGCCCCGGGTCAGCCCTCTGCAAGCCCGTGCCCAGGAGGAGAGCCGGGAGGACCCAGGACACCCAGAGAGCCCCAGGTCAGCCCTCTGCAAGCCCATGCCCAGGAGGAGAGCCGGGAACACCCAGGACGCCCAGCACTCAAGTCACATGGACAAATCACTCCTGCTCTACTAGTCTCTGGCTCCTCACTGCAAACGAAAGTGATGTGGTTGTGGTATGAAACAGATGAAATCATTTTTAAGGCAAGAAAGCTCCAGACGTGTTGGATATGATCTTTATGTGTGACTCTGCAAAGCGTTCAGTAGAAACTGAAGACAGCAAGGTGTCTAAGGTAAAGCAATAGGAAAGACACTGGATCTCTTTAATGTAATTTTTTAAAACTTTACTGGGCACCTACTTAGTAATTCATCCTTTCTCAAAAGTTGTATTACTTAATCCTAGCAACAGTTCTACTAAATAGAGAGTACACTCCTTACTTTACAGGTAAGAAAAATTGAGGCATAAAAAGGTTAAGTGACTCAGATAAAATCACATAGCTAATAAGGAACAATGTGGGCTTAGTCTCCCAGACTTGTGACCTGGACTCTTGTGCTGTGTTCTGCAGCTCTTGTCTATGTGTGATGGGTGACTTTCATAGCACCTATCATTTAGAGCAGAGTCTGTGTCTATGCATACACTTACAATCTCCGTCACAGAAGATGCTCCAGCCATAATGGTCATTTCTGGAGGGGTGAGCTCCTCATCCTGAAAGCACCTCCCAGGTCAGAATCTGGGGCCTGACACTGCCCTGGATTATCGCTGCCTCCCCCTCTGTTTTCCTGACATGGATATTATTATAGATGATGCTAAGAGAGGTTTACGGGTTCTCCCTTGGTCCCCTTTGGAAAGAGGAGCTGCTTACGGAAAAACCTCCCTTTCCGCCTTGAGTCAAGGCATTCCTTGGGTGACTGGAGGGGAGCCCCCTCCCCACCCCATAGCCATTTGGAAGTGATTACCACCGAGATACCCTGACAGAGTGAATGATGCTGAGGGCTTGCTCCTGGATGCTGAGCGGAGAGCTCGCCGCACGTCCCCACCCCCAGCCCTTGGCACACACTGCTACAGAGAGCCTCGAATCCCACTTGGATGCTGATTTCCAAGGCTTGCTTTCCACTCTCTGATACATGGGATCAACTTTAATAACAAAAACCTGGCAGGGACGGCATCGCTGCCTAGCAAGAGCTCCCAGTGCAAACCCAGGGAAGTCTTGGTAGGGGGCTGGAGGGCAGACTGTCAGCTCATCTGTTACCTCAGCCTGAGATGCAAGGGCGCCTTGTGACCTCCTCTCAGGCCCTCTGCCTTGGGTCTGACGACAGCAGCAATGGTCTGCATGGTGGCCTCTTCCCTTCCTCCTGGAGGAATCCTCCCTTCCACCCACCACCTCCAGTCACGTTCCACCCAGTCCTCCCTGGAAGTTCATCTGCTACAAACTCTCAGAGTAATCTGCACTCCCTGCATGGCTCTAAGAAGCTTCCCCAGGGAGGAATCAGACCTGCTGGGGATCTGACACGGCCAGGTGCTCAAGGAGACGAGCGAGCCATCCACCTTCCCCATGATCCATGAAAAACCATCACTTGTTCGTATCTGGAGCTACAAGCTTGCTGTTGAGCTGGTCTTGTCAAACCACATCACTGCATTCACCTCTGCAAAAGTCACTGTATATTAAGGCCCAGAGAGAGGACATAACCCATCTTGCTGCCTCAATGAGAGAAAAAAAGAAACAGAAGTGAGGAAAACACTTGTCTACCTACACTAAATGGTCATCGCTCAAAGCCGTGTCATTAGATCTTCACAACAGTCTCATGGCACATTCCCTCTGTTTCACGGGTGAGCAAAAGCCTCAGGAATACAGAACGTTGCCCGAAGCTCTACTACCAGTAAGTGGCTGTTATTAGATGAACCCAGGTCTGGTGACTGAAGGCTGTTGCTCTCTGGATTCTTGACCCTTTCAGTGGTCTGACAGTTCCTGGATGGCAGGGACCTTGACACCCCAGCAATCTGTCCTAGCTTTATGCAATACAAGGATAGGTGATGAGGATACCTCTTCTTCCCAGACTCGATCTCTTGCTACTCCTCATTTTCTGTTCCCCACCATCCAAGCTTTCTTCCTGGATGGGAAGAGTTAGCAGGCTTCAAGTCATAAAATATATGAGCAAGGCAAAAGGATAAGAAGCACCTCAACTGCCTGTTCCTTTCATTTCTTACTCAATAGAAGTCACAAGATGGAGCATTTCAAACTCAAAACTACCACCATCAAAACCCACAGGATACCCAAGATGGAGCAGTAATTCAAAGAGAGTTATCGAGGGTACCTGGACATCACCTCACCCCTGCGGGAACTGGAGATAAAGCAGGTCAGCATCTGTGCAAAAGGAACAATTAGCAGGGGAGCTCTGCACCCAACAGGAGAGAGGTGCAGATATGGCCTACACACCTTCCCTCTCCCACCTTTCCTTCTCTTTGTCCCTGTATTTTTAGTCTTTCCTTATCTTAGCAGATGATCTGGGGAGTCATGCAGTCAGCGTGGGTCACTGAGATCAACTGGAAAGTAATTACAGCTCAACTGCAGAACCTAGAGTTGGGAGAGCTCAGAGCATTTCATTTGTGCAGACTTAGGTATTCGGCAGTACAGAAGGGATGCTATGTGGGTAAGGACTTGGGAAAGAATATTATATTTGATTATGACTCCTAGAATAATCTTGGGTAAATCTGATCACCCACAGGACAGGGAAAGAACTTTCTATACAAAATCTGCCATCATGATAGTATTTGCTACATGAAGGTGAAAGTGTTAGTCACTAACTCGTGTCTGACTCTTTGCGACCCTATGGACTGCAGCCCACCAGGCTCCTCTGTCCATGGAATTCTCCAGGCAAGAACACTGGAGAGGGAAGCCATTCTCTTCTCTAGAGGATCTTCAAACCGAGGGATCGAATCCAGGTCTCTCACATTGCAGGCAGACTCTTTACCATCTAAGCCACCAGGGAAGCCCAGTTTTGCTATAATGTCCCCCAAATCTGGAAGTCTCTTTCTATTCTGACTTCTCCACATCCTTAAATATTCAAAGAGCTTAAAACTTATCTGAAATCTCCTCCACAGATGTAGTGGAATCCTAGGAACTAAGCATTTCAATCACCAGGATTCACTTTTTTTTTTTTTTTCTTTCCCCTGGGTCCCTCACTCTTCCCTAGGATGCCTGGCAGGAATTAGAGAGGACAGACTAAAACTGCGTCTATATTCTGAGTTCTACAATACGACCAGCACATAGGCCTGAAGTGATAAGTATGTTATCAGGTTCATAAGCAAGTGAAAAGAATCTCCTGTGTAAGAACAGTCTCAGGTCCAGTTATGCTTATACCGCATTCCCAGTTTCATATGGATTTGTGTAGCAAGAAAGTGAGTGAAAGTCACTCAGTCGTGTCCAACTCTTTGCGACCCTATGGACACAATCCATGGAATTCTCCAGGCCAGAATACTGGAGTGGGTAGGCTTTCCCTTTCCAGGGGATCTTCTCAACCCAGGGATTGAACCCAGGTCTCTTGCACTGCAGGCAGATTCTTTACCAGCTGAGTCACAAGGGAAGCCCAAGAATACCAGAGCAGGTAACCTATCCCTTCTCCAGTGGATCTTCTCAACCCAGGAATTGAACTGGCGTCTCCTGCATTGCAGGCAGATTCAACTGAGCTGTCAGGGAAGCCCTTTATGGCAAGAAATCTCCACTCAACTGGATTCTGAAACTGATGGATTTCCAAGACCACTCTGCTTCTACCTCAGAGATGGCAGGACAGGAGTAGCCTATCCCTCTGAACTCCAGGTACCATAACTGGCAGACGTGAAAGTTCACACGCTGGCTCTTCTCTACTTCACGTCCCTGAAGTCACTGTGCAGGCATGCCTGAAGAGGGAAAATGTATTCCTGGGCCATACTGAAGCGCCATGCACTGCAAAGCTTAGAGGTCATCAACCTCTTCTCCAGCATTGTCATCAAAGGTCAAGGGCTGTTACCTTGGGCTGGGAAAGTTCTTACCTACAGACCTGCACTACTGGAGAAGGATAAAGGTATGCTTGACCCAGAGACTCCTGGAAAAGGGAGTTCTTCATTTTGGGGCTCCATCTGCACAAGGACAATCAAGCTCTTTCAAAGAAGATGGAGGCTACTATTACTATAAGCTTCAGGAGATTTCCAGAGGGCACCGTGTGTGGCATGCATTTCATGAGGCTGGGCAGCTCCCCAAAAGCCTTTAATATGAACTCATAACTCAAAATGACCCACAAGAGGCCTCCTAGTCTCATCATGGGCATTCAGACAAGTGGTTCTGGGCTACCCACTCTGCCACTATAACTTGAGGCTACCATATTACATCCCCCATATCATCTAATCAACCAAGACAATGAGAATTGTCTGTTTTTATGGTTTTGATGTTTTCCTTTGTTTTCTAAATGCCTAGACTCTATTTCAGTAGTTCAAGACAAAAGTACTGGTATATCTCCTTTATTAATATTCTAATGTGCTTTGAGGTTGAAAACTTGGGCCATGAGGACAGAGAAGAGTTATTGCTATTTATTAGATTATGCAAAACAGCAGTATGATTCGCTAGACAGAGCACAGTCTGGGAAATCACAAGCTTACAGGCACTGAGTCCAGCTTTGTCCCAGATTTGTGGCTGCTCAGAGAAAGATTTCATTGCATTGCTGCCTTGAATTTTTCCATATATAAAATCAGTATGCCTACTGTAGAAGATTAAGGATAGCTGGTTATAAATTCTCTGACTCTCTTCCTATCAAGAGCTGGGACTTTATCTCCTCACCGTGGATCTGCGTGGGCACTGTAACAGTGAAAGTGACAAAGGCAGTCATGCTGTGCCAGTTTCTGGGCCCAGATTTGAAGACTGGTGGTTCCACTTCCTGTCTCTTGGATCATTCGCTCTTGGAAACCAGCCACTATGCTGTAAGGAAGCCCAAGCAACCCTGTGCAGAGAGGCCCACATGGAGAGGAACCAGGGCCCCTAGCCAACAGCCCCAGCTGAGCTCCTAGGCAAGAGCCAGAACCAAACTGCCAGCCACATGTTTAAGCCACCTCAAAAACAGGTTCTCTGTCTCCAGCTGAGCTGCTGCAGCCAACACTGCCTCCAATAGCAACAAGCCATCCTTGCTGAGCCCTCCTAAATCGCAGGTTCATTAGCAAAATAAAAGGCCGCTGTTTCAAGCCTCTAACTTCTGGTGTGCTCTGCTATGCAGCCATAAATAATGGGAACTTATATGCAGACTTCTAAGTGGAGAAAGGGGACTGAACAAAATACAGAGGAATTATCTTTCAGTGACTGCTCTCTATCTCAAAGAGGCTGCTGCTGCTGCTGCTGAGTCACTTCAGTCGTGTCCGACTCTGTGCGACCCCATAGACAGCAGCCCACCAGGCTCCCCCGTCCCTGGGATTCTCCAGGCAAGAACACTGGAGTGGGTTGCCATTTCCTTCTCCAGTGCATGAAAGTGAAAAGTGAAAGGGAAGTCGTTCAGTCGTGTCCGACTCTTCTCGACCCCATGGACTGCAGCCTACCAGGCTCCTCTGCCCATGGGATTTTCCAGCAAGAGTACTGGAGTGGGGTGCCATTGCCTTCTCCGTCAAAGAGGCTACATACCAGGAAATAAAAGGTCTCCAGAAGAAGTAACCTTCTAGTCACAGCCTTGTATCCCCATGACTGGCAGAGGATGAGTCATGCTCAACTCATGCCCGTTGGAGACAGGATAGAATCCGTAGCAAAGTTATGCCAACAGGACCAGCATAATGTATGAGGTCCAGTGACAGAATAAAAATGCAAGACCCTCTATATGAAAATTATAATTATAGAAAATTATTAAGAATTTCAAAATGGGACAGCAAAGAATGAAGCTAAATGTGGGACCTTTCTGAGACCAGGGCTCTGTGTGGCTGCATGGGTTTCCCATCCCTGAAGCCAGCCCTGCGTCCCAGCTGAATGGCCTTCTTGGTTGACATCACAGGCACATGTATCCTAAACTCTAGAAAGCCACCTCCTCTGTGCCTTATGCTCAGACCTTCGTTTAGAAAAATCCAGACAAAACTGGAATCCAGACAAAAACAAAAGACAAAAATCCAGACAAAAACAAAAAGCAGAAGTCACCTAGTGGCAGAAAGCATCTTAGAAATGAGTAACCAACTTCATACCTGGGCAAACACACATATCCTCCCATTTTTGTTATTGTTGGGCTAGGTAATAGAGAAAAGCTTTTAGGACTATTTACAAAAGTGTGGGAAGGATTTAAGGAAAGCAACCAAGGATGGCACATAGCCCACGGCAAGGAGTTTCAGGGAGCTGGTCCCCCTCAAAGCTCAGGGACTGAGTGAGGAGGAGCAGTCACAGGCACCCAAGAAAGCTGTGTGGAAAGGACATCTGACAGCAGCTAAAGCTTTGGTTAAAGGACAAAGCCGGCATGTCAGGACTGCACAGGAACAGGGCCAGGGGAATAAATAGCCAGCCTCATCCTCCTTCTGCCCCCAGCTCTCCTAGCATCATCTCTTCCTGGTCAAACCCAAGAGACGTCAGAGTTCAGCTGAGTCCACAGAGGCACAGCACACAAGTCAGTCTCATGGGAACATATATGAGAGCCAAGTCTTGTCTGTTAGGAAGCTGCGAAAGCCTTCTTTAGAAAACCTCAACATTTGGCCCTTTTATTTTTTTCATCTAAGATACAAGCCCAGTGTCACTGGAAGTATCTTCTGGTTGCCATCTCCTCGGCTGCCCTCAGAAGCCAGGGCTGGACTGAGCAGCGAGGCAATGAGGGCAGTGAGGGGTTAAGATGAACGGGCTGGGGCCAGCCCTCAGCGCAAAGCCACAGAGGGAGAGTTAACAGCAAACAGAGAGAGGCCATGAAGCCAGCGCCTAAACGAGGCAGCAAACATCTCCACAAGCTGACACCTCCTTGAGAAATAAATGCTGTCTCAGCTGTTTGTGTGGGAGATGTCGGGAGTTGGGGCC
>SJXQ01008443.1:422160-471205 GCA_006408695.1 Aepyceros melampus
TCCAGCAGCTGAGTCAGGTATCCTCACCCAAGTGTTGCCTCGGAAGCATTCAAGGAGTGCCCCTCTCAGCAGCAGTGGGTTTACATCAAGAGTTCTGAACACAGCAAGTCTTACGGGCTGCTCTCCACGGCAGTGCCTCAGGCACCCTCACGGAGACAGATGCGAGCTGTTCACGTGAGGACCTGCTGTCCGTCCCTCAAAGCAAGGTCAGGATCAGAGAGGCTGTTAAGACCGGACGCTCCTCACCCACAGTCTATTTTTCTCTCGTGGCGGCATGGAGTGTTTCATTTCTTGATTCAAAAAACAAGGAAGACTTTTCTTTTCCAGCTGTGTGGCTCAGTCCCTTACGGTGGCTTTTTGTCTCATGTATGTACAAGTGTGTGTGTGACAGAGAGAGAGACCACACACACACGTGTGAGGCAACAGAAGCAGTCACACAGGGCCTGTCGCCTTCCCAGCCCCAAGAACTTGTTCTGAGAACTGACGGGGAGATGGGTGAGGGCACAGTGGACGGGGCTGCGAGCACCAGTGTTGCTGCCTCAGGGCCTGAAGACAGGGCACAGCGCCCACCTCGGTGTGAAGCCAGCACCTCGCGTCGCCACGAGGCCTGGCATCCCCCAAGGACGCACACCAGCACACCCCCTCCCAGCCAGCACTCTACTGCAGGGTCGAGCCCCTCCTCGAGCCGCTTCACAGGAGCCCTGCAGGGAGGGGCTGGGCCAGCACAGAAAGGTCAACGGGATTTTGCCTGGAGACTGGGGCTGATGGGCTGCTCCAGAGTCATAGGCAGCAATAATCTGGGGAGTATGTGTGTTGGACGGGGGTGAGGGCGGTTTTCAGGGTCCTAAAGTTCCCACGTGAGTAGTGGAAACAGAGGAAGGAATCTTTAATTTTTTTAATTTTCATTTATTTGCCTATGGGTCTTGGTTGTGGCACATGGGATCTTCAATCTTCATTAGAGCATGTGGGATCTTTAGTTGTAGCATGCAAACACTTAGGTGACGCATGGAGGATCTAGTTCCCCACCAGGGATCAAACCCCAGCCCCCAGCACTGCAGGCACATAGTCTTAGCCACCAGACCACCGGGAAAGTCCCAGGAATCTGCAATGTTAATACGTCCCCATCTGCATCCTCATGCAGCTGGGGCTCCCAGGGACACCTGAGTTATACATTCGAAGCAGAAAACGGAGGCAGACGTGTTGGTCCTTTCACATACAGCACAAGGGAAATGGACGTGCGGAAGGAAGAGGCTGGAGGAGGTTTAGCAGCTGGCAAGAGTCAGCATTTGGGTCCCAAGGTGCCCCAGGACCCAGGCAAGGTTTCCAGCTTCCCTCCTGCTACCCTCAACAGACTGAGGTGTCCCTTCCCCTTTGACACAGTTACATTCTGATCAGGATCTGGTTCAGTGAAAGTGAGTTTAGAAAAACCAGAAGAAGAAGAAATGAACTTAAGAAAAAAAACTACCCTGAAAGGGTCATTTACAAAATCGATGCTCACAAATGCCCAAGAAGAAAGTGAACTCTCTCCTACATTGCTGACCCCACCCACCTCCATGTACCCAGCGTGTACATCACACAGGCAGCCCCTTGCTGCGGCTGCTGCTGCTGCTGTCGCTTCAGTCGTGTCCGACTCTGTGCGACCCCATAGACGGTAGCCCACCAGGCTCCCCCGTCCCTAGGATTCTCCAGGCAAGAACACTGGAGTGGGTTGCCATTTCCTTCTCCAATGCATGAAAGTGAGAAGTAAAAGTGAAGTCGCTCAGTCATGTCTGACTCTTCGCGACCCCATGGACTGCAGCCTAGCAGGCTCCTCCGCCCATGGGATTTTCCAGGCAAGAGTACTGGAGTGGGGTGCCATTGCCTTCTCCGGGCAGCCCCTTAACCAATGGGAATTATTCTCTTCCTCAAAGGTGCCCTGAATTTGTGGAGCCCAGGCAGGGTGAGGAAAGAGATGAAACCCTTAAAAAGTTACAAGTCTTGTTTGTAAGACTTACAGAAATACAACTATCCACAGATACAATTAATACACTCGCTCCATCTATTCGACTGTGTGATACCCAGGGAACAATACCCTGAATATTCTTACAGGAGATACAAAGAAGGCAGGAGGGTGGGTAAACTTGACATATTAAACTTACCCTTCTCTTTTGTGTTAGTTAAAATCTTAGGCTTCAGGATAAGGCAAAGTTGGAAATTTTTAATACAAGCTAAAATAATCCTTAAAAAATTTTATTCTGTATTGTGTTATAGCCGATTAACAACGTTGTGACAGTTACAGGTGAAACGTGAGGGGACTCAGCCATACATATACATATAACCATTCTCCCCAAACTTCCCTCCCATCCAGGCTGTTACATAACACTGAGTAGAGTTCTATGTGATATACAGTAGGCCCTTGTTGGTTATACATTTTAAATATACCAATGTGTACACGTGCATTCCTAACACCCCAGCAATCCCTTCCCCTTTCCCAGCAAAGTTGGAATTTACTTATTAATACAAAATAACCATAAAAAAATAGAGGCACAGAGAACTCCTACAAAACTAGGCATTTCAGACATGTCAATTTGGAATTTCATCATGTGGGAGAAAATCAAGCCATTCTGGGAGTCACTGGGACACAGGGATAGCCCTAAAATGTGAAGCATGATAACACAAGAGGATAAAATCCTTCTGAGAGGGGCTCCAGGCCCAGAAGATTTCTGCAAACTATTATCTAATTTCATTCCCCTCACGGCATTACAGAGGGATTTAAAACACATCACCTCCAGCTGAAATGGGTTCTGGTAAATTTCCTAAGAGCTTTCGTAGATCTCACGTCATCCTCCAGGTTCAGGGTCAACACTGCATTAATGACCCACCATTTATCTGCTGGATAATTCACTCCCTGGCAACCTACTTCATTTATGCTGTATGAATTCAGGAAGCAATTAATAGTTGCCACAAAGCAACATGATGGAGGGTGCTTTCCCCCATAAAACTGTGAAGCAAAACACTTCTTTTACCCCAAGTCAGAGAAGGTAGGCAAAACAGATTGGGGCAAAGTACTAAATTAATCTGTTACGTTTCTCTCTGCCTCCCTCCCCTGATTCTGCAGAAGGTGAGATGAATTTCTGGCTTTTGGCACTTTATTTCTATTCCATTTTGGAGACATCATCCCTGTTGCTAACAGCTCTCCATGCTACCTTTTTTGAGATGCTGTTCACCTTCCAGCTCCATTCAGGCAAAAGTAACTTAATAATAATACCATGAAAATCATGGAGAAAGAGAAGTTTACTCATTAACACAAAAAATTATCCTAATGCAAAAAAAAGGAATCCAACTAGGGGCACTCTTAGGATTTTATTTCATCTGCACTTCACCTAGGCAGCCAAGGCAGACATCACCCCATGAGCAGAGAGGTTATGTAACCTATCCATTCCGGCACAGAGGGCCAGAGGAGAAGTTCAGATCAAACAACATCCACTGGCCCCCTGTTCGGAGCATTGGCTAAGGCATACTCCTCCTCTTCTCTAGGGGCTCCAATCCATTTGCTTCTGAATTGGGGGCACTGTTGTTGCTTGGCTGACCCAACCCACATATTCAGGCCCCTTCTCCCAGTTCATACTGTTAAAGATTACCCACCTGACTTGATGAGATGTAAGTGAAAGCGCTTGGGTGGCTCCTAGGAGAAAAGACTCAGCTGGTGAGTCTCTTTGGCCCTTTATCTCTTCTTCCTGCCTTGGATGTGATTGCGAGGCTGAGCTGCGCAATCTTTCTTGGCCATGAGGATAAAGGTCTATAAGCTAAGAATGGAAAGAAGAAATACGGAAAAATCCTGACTGCTGATGAGCCATGGCACTGTCTCAGTACTGCCTACCCCCTAGACTTCTGGTAGTGGGAAAAAAAGAAAACAACTCCATCTCCACTTAAGCCAGGTTAATTGGGTTTCTGATACTTGATGCTAAGTCACTTCAGTCATGTCCAACTCTTTGCAAGCCTGTGGATTGTAGCCTGCCAGGCTCCTTGGTCCACGGGATTCTTCAGTCAAGAATACTGGAGTGGGTTGCCATGCCCTCCTCCAAGGGATCTTCCTGAGCCAGGGATCGACTTGCGTTTCTTGAGTCTCCTGAATTGGCAGGCAGGTTCTTTACCACTAGTGCCAATGTTATTTGAAGCTGAATATAATTCAACTGAATTTCCATCTCTCTCTGTCTCTTTCTCTCCCTCTCCCTTTCTTATTCTCTATTTCTCCCCACTTCCTTCCCCTCTTTCTCTTTCTTTCCTTCTCACAGACACAGACATACCAGTACCCACCAACCTTTTCATAGAAAATAGAGCTATTCCTTAACATGATAAAGAATATCAACCTTACACCTACAGCCAACATCCTATTTTAAAAAAATCAAAAGGCAGTCATTTCCCCTTAAAATCTATGGGAAAAGGCAAGAATATTCCCTATTACCACTGCTATTTACATATAAAGTTCTGTCTAGGGCCTTCCCTGGTGGCGCAGTGGATAAGAATCTGCCTGCCAGTGCAGGGACATGGGTTTGGTCCCTGGTCAGGGAAGATGTCACATGCTGCAGGACAGCTCAGCCCGTGTGCCACAACTACTCCGCTCATGCACCTAGAGCCCATGCTCTGCAACAAGGGGAGCCCCCGCAATGAGAAGCCACTCATCACAACAGAGAGGAGCCCCCGCCTGCTGCACCTGGAGAAGGTCTACACGTGGCAGCGAAGACTCCATGCACCCAAAAATAAATACAGGAACAAATAACTTTTTTAAAAAAGGAAAAGTTAAACTTACGGTAAAAAAATAAATAAATAAATAAATAAATAAAAAGCAACTTACGGTAAAAAAAAAAAAAAGAAAAGTTCTTTCTAAAAAGTAGATAAAAGAGATATACAACACCTGGAAATAATGAGATATTACAGTCTCTATTTGAAAATGAGTAAAACCAAAAAAGCAATGAATAACTCGTGAAATTAAATTTAGTAAAATAGAGACACAAGACAGTATGTAAAAATTAGTATTTTTCCTATGGTGTTAATAATAAAATTTATAATAGAAGGGGAGATTTTATTCATAGCAACAGGAAAACATACAACATATAGGAATAACCTTAAAAGTAATATCAGGTTCATTATGATGAAATACAACATCACTGAAAGATGTAAAAGATTTTACTAGAGACATGTCCTGTTCCTTAATGAGAAGACTGGTTTATGAAGGCAGTAATTTTCCAAAGTTTAAGACAATCCCAGTCAAGATCATGATCATACTTTTTCTTTAATTTGACAAAATAAATAAAACATACAGCATTAAGAATGAATCAAGGAGAACCAAAAAGTCTTTATTAAAAAATTAAACTATGGTGATAAGGGCAGTCTTGCTCTATTAAGATATTAAAACATATATTACAAAACTACATAAGTTAAAATGGTATGACACTGCCAGGCCTAGAATTGATAGACAAATAAATATCTATTTAAGTCACCTTGGAAAATCCCCTCATGGCTATGAGTTCAGCTGATGATAACAAAAGCATCATAAACAAATGAAAGAGAAACTACTTTACAAAGGATGTCAGGAAAACTGATATTAGAGAAAAGTAATTTCTTCACTTGAGAATATATAGTAATATAATTCTAAATGGATGGAAGAGATAAACATAAAAAAATGAAATCCTAAAGGCAAAAATACAGTATAGGTGATCTCAGCAGTTCTAAGCTTCATGAAGACAGAGACCACATCTGACTTGCACTATAATTTCTCGTGTTTGGCAGAGTTCCTGACATAAAAAAGGGCTTACATACACATTTGTTCACTAATTGGCATTAATACCATGAAAGAAATTACAAAAGAAGAGGAATATTTCATTATAAAATAAAATGTGTGTCTATGATTAAAAAACTCACAAAGCAAATTACAAACCGGGGCAAACATACCCATTAAATATGATAATGGGTTAATTTACCACATGAAAGAGACTGAAAAGTATGTTATAAAAGAAGGAATAAGAAAAGCAGAAAAATACAAATGGCCATTAAACGTTTGAAAAATTCTTCAAATATATATGTAATCTAAAAATGCAATACAGCGCTGCTGCTGCTAAGTCGCTTCAGTCTTGTCTGACTCTGTGCGACGCCTAGACAGCAGCCCACCAGGCTCCCCTGTCCCTGGGATTCTCCAGGCAAGAATGCTGGAATGGGTTACCATTTCCTTCTCCAATGCATGAAAGTGAAACGCGAAAGTGAAGTACTCAGTCATATCCGACTCTTCACGACCCCATGGACTGTAGCCTACCAGGCTCCTCCGTCCATGGGATTTTCCAGGCAAAAGTACTGGAGTGAGTTGCCAATGCCTTCTCCGCAATATAGCACTACCAATCATCAAATATTTGTTAATAAAACAATGGTCAATGAAAAACAACAATGCCACTACATATTTATTAGGATGGCCAGAATCCAGACACTGAAAACCCCAAATGGTGGCAAGTGCAAGAAGCAACAGGAACTCTCACTGGAGAACCTAATTAATAATCCCATGAGATCAGTCAAAAGCACCATAAGGAAAAATAAAGGTAGAGAGTGATAATAAAAATACTATTGAGTATGTAATATGAGTATTACCTAGAAGCTAAACATTACATCCACCCTAGAACTTTTACATAAATGGGTATAGCAACATTATTCATAATAGCCAAAAAGTGGGAGTAACTCAAATGTCCATCAGCTGAACTAAACAAAATGTGGTCTATCCATACAATTGAATATTATTCATCATATAAAGGAAGTACTGATACTTGCTCCAACTTGGATAAACCTTGAAAACAGTGAAAGAAGCCAAACACAAAAGACCTCATATATTTTATTCCATTTATCAGAAATGTCTGCAATAGGCAAACCCACAGGATCAGAAAGGAGGTTAGTGCTTTGCATGGTTTGGGGGGTTGTGGATAGTTAGAACTACTAATGGGTACCGGGTTTCATCTGGGGAATGATGCAAGCATTCCAAAATGAAAATGAGGGTGATAATTGCCCAACACGTACTCCTTTTCCTATTTGGAACCAGTCTGTTGTTCCATGTCCAGTTCTAACTGTTGCTTCCTGATCTGCATATAGATTTCTCAAGAGGCAAGTCAGGTGGTCTGGTATTCCCATCTCTTGAAAATTTTCCACAGTTGATTGTGATCCACACAGTCAAAGGCTTTGGCATAGTCAATAAAACAGAAGTAGATGTTTTCCTGGAACTCTCTTGCTTTTTCCATGATCCAGCGGATGTTGGCAATTTGATCTCTGGTTCCTCTGCCTTTTCTAAAACCAGCTTGAACATCTGGAAGTTCACAGTTCACGTATTGCTGAAGCCTGGCTTGGAGAATTTTGAGCATTACTAGTGTGTGACTGCAATTGTGCGGTAGTTTGAGCATTCTTTGGCATTGCCTTTTTTTGGGATTGGAATGAAAATTGACCTTTTCCAGTCCTGTGGCCACTGCTGAGTTCTCCAAATTTGCTGGCATGTTGAATGCAGCACTTTATGGAACAACAGACTGGTTCCAAATAGGAAAAGGAGTACATCAGGGCTGTATATTGTCACCCTGCTTATTTAACTTATATGCAGAGTACCTCATGAGAAACGGTGGACTGGAAGAACCACAAGCTGGAATCAAGATTGCCGAGAGAAATATCAATCACCTCAGATATGCAGATGACACCACCCTTATGGCAGAAAGTGAAGAGGAGCTAAAAAGCCTCTTGATGAAAGTGAGAGAGGAGAGTGAAAAAGTTGGCTTAAAGCTCAACATTCAGAAAATGAAGATCATAGCATCTGGTCCCATCACTTCATGGGAAATAGATGGGGAAAGAGTGGAAACAGTGTCAGACTTTATTCTTTTGGGCTCCAAAATCACTGCAGATGGTGATTGCAGCCATGAAATTAGAAGACGCTTACTCCTTGGAAGAAAAGTTATGACCAACCTAGTTAGTATATTCAAAAGCAGAGACATTACTTTGCCAACAAAGGTCCATCTAGTCAAGGCTATTGTTTTACCAGTGGTCATGTATGGATATGAGAGTTGGGCTGTGAAGAAGGCTGAGCACAGAAGAATTGATGCTTTTGAAGTGTGGTGTTGGAGAAGACTCTTGAGAGTCCCTTGGACTGCAAGGAGATCCAACCAGTCCATTCTGAAGGAGACAACCCTGGGATTTCTTTAGAGGGAATGATGCTAAAGCTGAAACTCCAGTACTTTGGCCACCTCATGCGAAGAGTTGACTCATTGGTAAGACTCTGATGCTGGGAGGGATTGGGGCAGGAGGACAAGGGGACGCCAGAGGATGAGACGGCTGGATGGCATCACTGACTCGATGGAGTCTGAGTGAACTCCGGGAGTTGGTGATGGACAGGGAGGCCTGGTGTGCTGCGATTCATAAGGTCACAAAGAGTCGGACACGACTGAGCAACTGAACTGACTGACTGAACTGATGAATACACTAAGAACCACTGAATTGTATACTTTAAAAAGTGTGATCTTACGGTAAGCCAATTGTATCTCAATAAAACTGCTATGTTGAAAATAAACCATATGTTTTGATTCCTCTGTCCTCTATAACAGCTTCTTTGCTTTTCTACCAGGTCTTCCATTTCATTAGAAAAATAATTGCCAGAATAATCTTCCCTATGTTACCACTGAGTAACTTTTTGTGGTCAAGAACTTATCATGTCTCACTTCACATCATACATACAAAAGTTCACTCAAAACAGACCCAAAGACCTAATTAAAAGAGCTAAAACTATAAAGGTTTTGTAAGAAAACACAGGAGTAAATCTTAGTGGACTTGGATTTGGCAGTGGATTCTTGAATATGACACCAATAGCACAAGCAAAGAAAAAAAAGGAGTTGGATTTATTCAAGTTAAAAACTTCTGTGCACCAAAAGACATGTTCCAGAACATGGAAAGACAACACACAGAATACAAGAAAACATTTACAAGCCTTACCACTTATAAGGGCCTCAGATCCACAATATATAAAGCTTCTTAAAAATTCAATGAAAAAAACATAATTTAAAAACATCTTGAATAGCCATTTCTTCAAAGAAAACATAGAAATGGCTAATAAGTACATTGCCCCTTGAACAATGTGGGATTCGGAGGAACTAACCTCCAAACAGTCAGAAATCCACTGATAGTTGGCCCTCCCTCCAGCTGTTCCAGATCATTATCTGCCTGTGTCTGCCAGTCAGTCATGTCCTATTCTTTGTGACCCCATGGACTGTAGCCCACCAGGGTCCTCTGTCCATGGGATTCTCCAGACAAGATGGAGCGGGTTGCCATTTCCTCCTCCAGGGGATCTTCCTGACCTAGGGATCAAACCCAGGTCTCCTGCACTGCAGGCAGATTCTTTACCAACTGAGCTATCTATTGTCTACACCCTCAGACTTCAGAAACAGAGGGTCATTTAGTATTATAGTATCTGCTATTGAGCATGTCCCTGCTGGCTCAGTGGTAAAGAATCCACCTGCCAATACAGGAGGTGTGGGTTCAACTGCTGGGCTGGGAAAATCCCCTGGAGAAGGAAATGGCAACCCACTGCAGTAGTCTTGACTGGGAAATCCCATGGAGAGAGAAGCCTGGCAAGCTATAGTCAATGGGGTCACAAAAGAGTCGGACACGACTTAGCAACTAAACATTTACTATTGAAAAGTGTTCACGTATAAAGTGGACCCGTGTAGTTCAAACCCATGTTGTTCAAGGGTCAACTGTGTATAAAAATAACACCATCAGGAAAATACAAATCAAAATCACAAGATACCACTTCACAGCCACTAGGATGACTATATATTTTTTTAAGGAAAATAACAAGTGTTGGTGAGAACGTGGAAAAATTGGAACTGGTATATACTGCTGGGGGGAACATAAAACTGTGTAGCTGCTGTAGAAACCAGCTTGACAATTCCTCCAAAAGTTAAATATAGAAATACCATGTGACCCCACAATTTCAGCCCTGGTATATATCCAAGAGAACTGAAAACGGGTGAGGTAGTGAAACAAAACTTGTACCTGCATGTTCATAATAGCATTTTTCATGCTAGCCAAAAGACTGTAACAACCCAAAGGTCCATCAGCGGATGAATGAATGAGAAACAAAATGTGGTATGTCACACAGTGAAATATTATTCATCCATAAGAAGAAATAAGGTACAGACATATACTATGGCATGGACAACCTTTAAAAATATCTAAGTGAAAGAAGCCACATTGTATGATTCAATTCACGTTAAACATGAGTGAGTGAGTGAAGTCGCTCAGTTGTGTCCAACTCTTTGCAACCCTGTGGACTGTAGCCTACCAGGCTTCTCTGTCCATGGGATTTTCCAGGCAAGAATACTCGAGTGGATTGCCATTTCCTTCTCCAGGAGATCTTCCTGACCCAGGGATTGAACTCAGGTCGACTGCATTGGAGGAAGACGCTTTACCTTCTGAGCCACCAGGGACGTCCCCAAGTTAAACATACTGCTACTGCTACTGCTAAGTCGCTTCAGTCGTGTCCGACTCTGTGCGACCCCATAGACAGCAGCCCACCAGGCTCCCCCGTCCCTGGGATTCTCCAGGCAAGAACACTGGAGTGGGTTGCCATTTCCTTCTCCAATGCATGAAAGTGAACATGAAAGTGAAGTCGCTCACTCGTGTCTGACTCTTAGTGACCCCATGGTCTGCAGCCCACCAGGCTCCTCCGTCCATGGGATTTTCCAGGCAAGAGTACTGGAGTAGGGTGCCATTGCCTTCTCCAAAGTTAAACATACAGATAGGCAAATCCACAGAAATGGAAAGAAGAGCAGTACTTGGCCAGGGCTGGGGAATGAAAGACGAGGATCTGCTTCACAGGTACAGGGTTTCTTTGGGGGATGATAGAAATGTTCTGGAATTAGATGTTGTGAAAAAGCGACTGAATTGTATACTTTAAAATGGTAAACTTCATGTTATGTGACTTAATCCTCTACCATGAAATCGTTGTTTCAGAACCAAAAGACCCAGGATCTGATTCCAGTCCACTACTTACTAGATGTCTCTCCACCTTGGGTAAATCAACTTCTCCAAGCATCATGTCCTTACATGCAAAATGTGTAGTTAAAATTCAATTAATAAACATACATATTAAAATTCTAGTTTGGGCCAGGGTAATATTACCTGCCCAGTCAGAGGACAGGACTATTAGGGTAATTATGATGAAACAGTACCAACATGAAAATGTGAACTATAAGCACCGAGCCTGTGTTTAAGGTGACAATATCATCTTTACCAGTACTTCACAAACTCCAAGAGTTTTCACGCCACAGACATGGTTTATGCAAGCATCTCACTACCTGTACTACACTATAACCTTTTGTTCGTAATCAATTCACTTACTTTACTTAACATCTGTATTGAATTCGCTACAGTATTGCTTCTGTTCATGTTTTGATTTCGGGCCATGAGGCGTGTGGGATCTCAGCTCCCTGGCCAGGGATCAAACCCACACCCCCTGCATTGGAAGGTGAAGTCTTCACCAATGAAGCACCAGAGAAACCCCCAGATTTATTTTAAGATAGAAACTTAATATCACTACAGTGACATCACTGGACTGGTGCTAGTTTTCTATCCATGTTAAAAGTAAAGATAGTACTATGGCAATACAAAATGTGTACCTATGTGCCAGACAAACTCACCATTAGTACCACCGCTGGCCGCACATCTGGGAAGCACTGGTCTCTGCCAACTGCCTTCCTAAAGATCTGAATGAAAACTTCCCTACTTCAGAAAACCCTCCCTGACTTATTTTTAAGCTCATTTTAATGACTCCTGCAGGGCTTCCCAGGTGTGCAGTGGTAAAGAATCTGCCTGTCAATGCAGGAGATTCAGGTTCAACCCTGGGTAAAGAAAATCTCCTGGTGTAGGAAATGGCAACCCACTCCAGTATTCTTGCCAACAAAATTCCGTGGAAGGAGGAGCCTGGTGGGCTATGGTCCATGGGGTTGCAAAGAGTCAGACGTGACAGTGACTGAACATGTACGCGCAGTGACTCCTTTGCTCCCTTATGATAAGCCCTTGCACGTTCAATTCACACTCCATTACTTTTGCACTTGTTGATTTCACTGTTCCCAGTACTTTCTCATCTGTGCTTTCAACTCCTTCACTGGATCACAAAACACCAAAGTGTAAGGATCTTGTTTTTTTATTCCCTCCCATAGGCCCAACAACAGTACAGCAAACATTTGCTGAACGGATAAAGGTTTAAATGGATGAAAGTGCCCACTAAATACTAGTAGTTATCTTTTTATCATCTCTCTTTCAAAGATAGAGCAAAATTCACCCCCCTCATTTCCTAGTTATAGTACAGCCATTGATATTGCTAAGTCACTTCAGGCGTGTCCGACTCTGTGTGACCCCGTAGACGGCAGCCCACCAGGCTCCCTCACCCCTGGGATTCTCCAGGCAAGAACACTGGAGTGGGTTGCTATTGCCTTCTCCAATGCGTGAAAGGTGAAAGGGAAGTCACTCAGTCATGTCCAATTAAGTGACCCCATGGACTGCAGCCTACCAGGGTCCTCCATCCGTGGGATTTTCCAGGTAAGAGTATTGAAGTGGGGTGCCATTGCCTTCTCGTACAGCCACATCAACAGCCTAACTCAGACACCAATCAGTGAGAAGAACAGTATGTTAAAATAAGGCCCAGGCACGGCACATAGCAGGCGTTCAGTAGATCTGGAGGAATAAATGTTGCGTAAGTGGCATGATTCCTTCTCAGACAGACCACCTATGAAGATAGGAAGGATGAGTCTGGACTAGTCAGGGTGGGAAGATGAAGGCCCATGTGAGAGTGAGTGTCTGCGCTTGATGGGAGCCTGGACCACACAGTGCAACCCAGGGCTCTAGCTTAAGCCCCTTTCCACCAACCCAAGAGTGGTTCGGTGCTGATGAGGGGTCTAGCTCTCAGCTTAGATACTCTCCTAATTAGAAGTCAATCCCAATAACACAGGAGAGCCTTTGTGCATCCACAGCGCATTTTGGCCATGAGTCTCAAAGCACGAACAAAAGAAGCTGCAAACAAAATTACTGATTGAATACATCCAGACACAGAGCAATCCTGTGTCAATGTTGACAGAGCAGCTCTTTACCGTCCAGCTCTAGAAGGGCTAACATAAAGCAAAACCACCAGAGGTGCTGGGAGAAAAAGAATATTTGCAACTGGAACCATGGAGGCTGGTATTCATAAAACAACAATACCTAGTAATAGTAATAATCATTGTTTCTAACTTAAAGGTATAAGCTCTTTCCAGTCTACCAAGTGTTACTTAGATTTCATTATCTCTTGCAATTCTTATACCAACCCCGCCAGAGATATAATTTGCCTATTTCTACACATGAAGAAACTGAGGTTCAAAGGGTATCTTAAACTCTGCTTTTCTGTCTCCAAATCCAGTGCTGTTTTGATCTCAAAGTCATCTAGTTAAGCCAATTTTCCTTTTTGTACTGAAAGATGATAGAAAATAAATATATATTCAACATAAGATTTAACACCCTCTGTGCCACCATCATAATAAAGGGCTGACTCTAAGTTCAAAAGCAGTGTTAGAAAGTCTTCCTTACATTGGACTGAACATTTCTCCAAGGAGCCCATCCCACTCCTTAGCCCCCATGGCCACCCCCTTCATCTCCAAAACCTTCCAAAGGTACCTGCACAGACCCAAAGGGATCCCAAGGAAATGCAACCTTCTGGATTCCTGGTGCCAATAGCATGAGCTCAGCTTCAAATACTAAATTCAAATACTAAAATTCCACCCCGTACAAGATCCCACTTCTCACTGCAATTCTGATCAAGTTTTCTATCTGACCTCCCCAGATCTGTGTAATCAGTTTCCTCCCTTATTCTTGGATTATTTATACTGGTGAATAACATCGGGGACAGAACTTGAATTTCCAATTAAGGAAGGTTTAAATTAAAAAGATGAAGTCTATCGTTTTTACTTTATTTCTTGACATGTTGTACCAACGGCAACTAGAGGAAGAAAGGGATGCTTCCTTCCTTCATTGTTCATTTTAGATCTCTGCTTTTTGAAGTATTCTTTCCAGTGCTGCTTTTTCACTGCCGATGCAGTGCCCCCAAGATGAGGTTTATCTCTGACAGCCCCACAGTCCTTGGACGAAAGAACAGAGCATCCTCTTCTCTCAGTTAATTACCATTTCTTGCCTGTGCATTTGATTTCAATAAAGTCTCTCTAATTACTTCAAATATCACTGCTCTCGCCTCCTCCCCGCTCTCCTGCGCCCCTCTTTCTCTTGGATTGCCGAGATGGATGAACTCAAACACATCCACAAGCCTCGGGCATCTGCGGCAACCGGCAAAGGCGGCTCCGAGTTAATAAGCCAGGAGAATTAATAAACCAGACTTCCCAAAGTTAATAAACCTGGAAAACACAATGATTACTATTTCTTACTATTATTCAAATATTGAGATTATCATTGTTGTTGTTATTCCGGGCCGTATCGACAGCTCTCCTAAGCCCCTCCCCCATGCTGTCTGCCTCCCCTTCCTCTCTCCACCCTCACCGGTGGCAGTAATATTGTGTGAGCAATCCCAGAGGGGCTCCCCAGCACTGCCCTGCCGGAAGAAGCAATATTGGAGCTCAGGCAGCCCCCAGTCCCTCCAGGCTCAGCTCTGCCCTTTTATATTACACACCGTTCAGTCAAATCCATCACCGGCCTCCCAGACCTTTCCAATAGGCTGAAGGAGCTGGGATGGAAATGATGATTAAAGGAGCTGCAGAGAGGGAGAAGGGGAAGCCAGCAAATGAGATGGGAGGGAAGATATTTGGGTTTTGGACATGCGTGAGCTGTCATGAGTCCAATTTCCATATGATGGCTTCTAAGGCTCAGTATTTCTCTGCGCCCTTTAGGCAATGTGCGGTTGGTTCTAGGATTACCTGCAAATAAGGGCAATATGAACCATAGCACCTTCCAGCCTCCCAGCAAGCATGTTCCTCCTTCATCTGTTCTCTTTTCCTCTGAAGGAATCGCTCCATCCATGAAGAAGGTGACCTCTTCAAATTGGTCAATGGAATGAGACAAGTGGAGAAAGGCTCACAGGGCAGCAGAGCTTCAGCATTCATCTAGGCCAACTCCTCATTTTATGGATAAAGAGACTGAGGCTCTTTATCTAAGCCTCTGTGACTTTAACTAAGTCACATGCCTAGGCTGACTGGATAAGAGGAGCACCCAGCCTGGACCCCTAGCCTTTAGATCTTTCTTTCTTCCCCACCTCTTCCTAGGCCCTCCTCATCCTGTCTGCCACCAACATCCTTGGTATTATCTTCTTAAACCTAACACATCTGTTTCCCCAAATCTGCTCATTTCCGTGTGGTCCCTCTCTCTTCAGTGACTAGAATCACTACAGCCCAGTGGGTCTCTTTGGAGATTGTGCCCCCAGGGGAGACACAGCAATGCTTAGAGAGATTCCTAATTGTCACAAATGAGACTGGCATTTAGTGGGGAGAGGTCAGAGAAGCTGCTGAATGCCTTATAGCACACAGAGCAGTGTCCCACAACAAAGAATTCTCCAGCCCAAAACATCTGCAGGGCTGGGATGGAGAAACCCCACTGAACCCACGGGTTCAACAGCTTGGTTCCAATCTCCTTGTTAGGACACTGATAACGTGAGTGCAGAAACTAGAGTGGAGATGAACTTTTAGGTTTGGGATTCAAAAGTCACTTTCTGAGGGATGCCAACAGCAACTAGGAGAGTGGATGCCTGGCTGGGAGAAGGGTGAGAGAGAGGAGCATGCGAAAGGGCCACACAGGGACTAAGGGGAGGGAAAAAAGCAGCATCCTGAAGAGGTTGCACCCCAATGCGTCCTAAACCCTGGGCTAACTCAACCTTTGCATATGATCCAAACCAACTACAGGCCCCAGCCGTGTTCAAGAGGCTGCGACACCACATACAGACACCCAGAAAAAGACCTAGGTCTTCCTGACCTCAACAGAGACAAACCTGATTTCAGAGAGACAGCCACGGACTGTCACACCAGCCCTCTGGGTCTGTAGGGCAACCACAGTACTGCTGACTCTCAGGGCCCAGCACTGACCTCCCAAAAGACACGGGGGGACTTGCCTGGTGGTCCAGCGGTTCAGACTGTGCGCTTCCACTGCACGGGGCATGGGTTAATCCCTGGTCAGGAAACTGAGATCCCACAGGCTGAGTGGTGCAGCCAAAGCAAAGAAAGGACATGGGACACAAGTGCAGCCTTCCTTGGCTGTTCTGAAGCCACTTAGGACTCACCCCACCATGGACAACCTTGGGTATCTCTCCCCTAAAGCTCTCCGCCACCTGGGAGAGAGCTCGGCTGGATGGTAGGGGCCACTGATGGTCTGGACACACAGCCCAGCCAGGGAGGGCCTCTCATACTGCTCTCAGTCCAAATCCAGGCTCTTTTCAACAAGGTAGCTACTGCCAGCGGGAGGCTTCGGAAGGAGTCAAGTGTAATTAAAAACTGTGAAAGCAGCATTGTCTCAGTTGTAAATCCTTCTCCCCAAGAGGCCTTGACTGGGCAATTCTCAAAGGTGGGGACAGGCCAAAGCTGCCACAGCCACCACCTCTACTAAGCAAGTCTAACAAGGAGCTTTAATGGAAAAATGTTTCCATCAAACATGGAGACTTGGAAATGGCATGGTTTCATTCCTTCTGGCTCTGGGATAGAGACTAGGGGAGAGGAAGAGAGGAAGGCGAGGAAAAGGCATGAGACAGAAACTGGGAGAAAGGAAAACTCATTAACCACAATGCCAAGGTGCGCCCCGTTCAGCTCTTTCTCCCAAGTTCCCACGGAAGCATCTGTATTGTGAGGAGGTGCCCACAGGGCCTAACATCTGCTTCTGTGATCAGTGCAGGGCCTGCAGGTTCGCTCTGCTCAACATCAGTCCCAACTCCAGCAACAGCCTGTGAGTGTGAGGCTAAGGCAGGACACAGGGGTGTGCATGTCTGTCCTTCTGTCACTGGGCATGAGGCTGCCTCCCTCGTGTGGACAAGTGGGTACAAGGGAGCCCAGCATACAAGCCCCACAGGCTCCCCGTTATACATCCCCTGGTGTCTCAAACAGTAAAGAATCTGCCTGCGATGTGCGAAACCCAGGTTCAATCCCTGGGTGGGAAAGAGCCCCTGGAGAAGACAATGGCAACCCATGCCAGTATTCTTGCCTGGAGAATCCCAAGGACAGAGGAGCCTGGTGGGCAACAGTCCATGGGTTCACAGAGAGTCGGACGCGACTGAGTGACTAACACTTTCAGTTTCATTAAACCTCTGCAGTGCGCTCACCCAGCTGCAAGCCTGTCCCAGCACCTGATCAGGAACTCGGTGAAGACATTCAGAGATTCACCTGGAGGGAACACCATCAGAGCTTGTGCACCTGCTCCCATGATGGCTGGCAGCCCGCTGGAGGCCCAGCTGTGAGAATGAGGCTCAGCAAAGTGCCTGCTGCTGCTGCTAAGTCACTTCAGTCGTGTCCGACTTTGTGTGACCCCATAGACAGAAGCTCACCAGGCTCCCCCATCCCTGGGATTCTCCAGGCAAGAACACTGGAGTGGGTTGCCATTTCCTTCTCCAATGCATGAAAATGAAAAGTGAAAGTGAAGTCACCCAGTCATATCCGACTCAGCGACTCCACGGACTGCAGCCTACCAGGCTCCTCCGTCCATGGAATTTTCCAAGCAAGAGTACTAGAGTGGGCTGCCATTGCCTTCTCCGCAGTAAAGTGCCTGAGTTTCTGCAATGCGATCACACTCACAGAGAGAGTGAGAGTAAACTCCATCTTTCCAATGAGTTCTGTTGAATGACAAAGGGAAAGGCATGCCATATCCCTGCACTCTCTTGGAGCTCTTGTTTTATTTCAAACCCATGTGAAACGAATATGGTTTCTGAGGACAATGTGGACTCACGATGCAATAGTCAGGAGAAAAGCAATGTTTCTCTGGGGCAGAAATTTCAAAACACAAAATGATTATATTGACCTGCATCAAGGCAGAATGCACACCAAGGTAAAATAATGCCTCACGTTGAGGGCTGGAGAGGCCTCCCACCTACACCTTTGCAGATGTGCAAAGACCCAGCTTGATTTCCAACCAAGACTAGGTTTCTCTGTCTCTAAAACAATGCGGCAACACGAAGGCCATTCAAATGAAGGCCAGTATGAGCCCAACATGGGCCTGCAAGGCTAATTCATGCACAAAGTAAAGAGTGGAACTGAACAGTCTCCTTAAACTAGAGAAGAAAAGGGAGCAACATGGTCAAAGCTAACAAGCGCCCACATACCAAAATAACTCCTCCACAAAAGCTTTACAGTGATGCAGGTAAATAAAGAGGACAAAATGGAAATAACCATTTTAGTACGGCTGTCAGGCTGCCCTCTCACCCACCTCTCAAAAAAATCATTCCTATGAAAACAAAATAATGTATAAAGAGTTATAGCACACTAATTAAAAATGTTATTGATGGGCAAATGGATCACTAAGACTGCTACATTTCCTGTGTATATACCTGGCGTGTATGTGCAGCCCAGTTAGAGACTAGGGTTCCAGGGCTGGCTCTGTCACCAACCAGCTCTATGACTCCCATCAGTGCTAAATGAGAAGGCTGGATTCGTAATATTAACAGCAGCTAACACATAGCAATGTGTCTATGCCAGAAATAACTCTAAGTACCCTTACTGCACGTATTTCATCTTACAAAGTTGGTATTGGTATTCCCATTTTACAAACAGGAGAACAAAGATACAAAAGGCAGTAACAAGGTCATATGGTAAGTGGCTGGGTCAGGATCTAAAACAAGGTTCCTCTTCAGCAGTGACTGAGTAGCTCCCATCAGATCAGCTTCCCCACAGATAACTAGAAACTTTAGGCAAAATAAGGAAGCAACTATGTGAAGCTAGCAGGCATCCGCATATGGAGGAACAGACTAGAACTGGGTAATTGTCCTGTTTCAAAAGCTTTCAGTCACACAGAATAACTGAGACTCAGGTGAAAAAGCCACAGTCTTACTGACTGAAAGCCCCAAAGGACAGAATTTACAGCCACCGCGGCAGCTAAAAGTGAGAAAAGAAACCAGGAAGTACCCAGAGAGTGTGTGTGTGTGTGTTAGTCACTCAGTCGTGTCCAACTCTGCAACCCCGTGGACTGTAGCCCGCCAGGCTCCTCTGTCTATGGAATTCTCCAGGAAAGATTGCTAGAGTGGGTTCCCACGCCCTCCTCCAGGGAACCTTCCTGACCCAGGGGTCAAACCCAGGTCTCCTGCACTGTAGGCAGGTTCTTTACCCTCTGAGCCACCGGGAACCCCGCCCAGAGAGGGAGAGCCCCAAATCTCTAGCTGGTCCCGGAACCCCATGTGCACTGGGTAGACGTCAAGCTGCCAATTAAGGTCAAAGAACTGAACTGAGATTCCAGACTAGCCCACCTCAGGGAAGACAGAGTTTGCAGTCTGAGTTCATCCAAGTTAACTGCCTACTAGAAATTTCTTAAAATAAAATACAAATATTCTTTGAAGGAACATAAGAATTCAGGTTATCTATAATGTATCATGTCCAGAATACAATATAAAATTATTAATATGAGCCATGAAAGTTAAAGTTGCTTAGTCATGTCTGACTCCTTGCAACCCCATGGACTATACATACAGTCCATGGAATTCTCCAGGCCAGAATACTGGAGTGGGTAGCCATTCCCTTCTCTATGGGATCTTCCCAACTCAGGGATCAAACCAAGGTCTCCCGCATTCCAGGTGATTCTTTACCAGCTAAGCCACCAAGGAAGCCATACTTGAGAAAAAAGAAAATCAACAGAGGTTACCCCCATAATGATCCAGATGTTAAAATTAGCTCACAGGGATTTTAAAAGCATCTACTATAACTATGTTTAAGGACATAAAAATATGCTCAAGGAGAACGAAAAAATAAGAACTAACATCACAGAAATTCAAACTGTAAAAAAGAATCAAATGGAGATTCTATAATAGCATTATCCAACGCAACTTTCTGAAATGATAGAAATATTATATCTTTGCTGCCCAAAACAGTGTCAGTAGCTACATACAGCCATTGAATGTTCAAAATGTGGCTACCGCAACTGAAGAACTAAATTTTAAACTGTATTTAACTGTAATGAATTTAGATTTAAATAGTCCACATGCCAACAAAGTTTCACCTAGTCAAACCTGTGGTTTTTTCAGTAGTCATGCATGGATGTGAGAGTTGGACTATAAAGAAAGCTGAGCACCAAAGAATTGATGCTTTTGAACTGTGGTGTTGGAGAAGACTCTGAAGAGTCCCTTAGACTGCAAGGAGGTCCAACCAGTCCATCCTAAAGGAGACCAGTCCTGAGTGTTCATTGGAAGGACTGATGTTGAAGCTGAAATTCCAATACTTTGGCCACCTGATGCGAAGAGTGACTCATTGGAAAAGACCCTGATGCTGGGAAAGATTGAAGGCAGGAGGAGAAGGGGATAACAGAGGATGAGGTGGTTGGATGGCATCACCGACTCAATGGGCATGAGTTTGAGTAAACTCTGGAAGTTGGTGATGGACAGGGAGGCCTGGCATGCTGCAGTCCATGGGGTTGCAAAGAGTCGGACACGACTGAGCGACTGAACTGACCTGAACTGAGCCACATGGTCTACAACTAAGAAATATACAATCGGAAATAAAAATTCACTAGATTGGCCTAACAGCAGATTGGAGATGACAAAGCAAGTGTTAAGGAACTTAAATATAGGTCAACAGAAATTCAATCTGACAAAGAGAAAAAAAAAAAAGCCTGACAATTACAGCAAAAAAGAACAGAGAGAAAGAGTAAACGGATATATACAGTAGTTCCAAAGTTCTTACATGTTATGTACAGTGGTACAATATTAACTCTAAGTACATTGTGAATAGTTATATATGCATAATATAATCCTGGGAGAAACAGGAGGTATAATTAAAAAGCCAATAAGTAAATTAAAATGAAATTCTAAAAAACAAGTATTTCATTAACCAAAAGAAAGTATTAAAGGAGAAATGGAGTGCAAAGAAGAGAGTATAAATAGAAAGCAAATAATAAAAATAGAAAAATGGTAGACTGTACTATATCAATATTTACACTATATCATAATTAAAACTATATTATAATTCCAAATACATCAATAATTACACTAAATTCTAATGGACAAAACACTTCAATCAAAGAAAAAAGCAAAACAAACTAAAAAATAAAAATTAAATAAATAAATAAATAGATTATCTAAAGGAAAAAAAAAGAAAAAGATTATCAGAATGGATAAAAAAGCAAGACTCAGCTCTATGTTGCCCATAGCAGTGGTACTTTAAAAATAGAGATTAAAAATCCAAAAATCTGTTGGGAATCTCCTGCGTTTAACTATTATACTATCCATGATCTGTGAAGTATCTCCAGCTCTAAAATCCAATGGTTCACATGTATATATATATATATATATATATATATATATATGCATATATACACAAGTGCATGTGTAATATATACGTATTTTTTTCTACACACAGGATACATAATGGTCAAATTTATATGTGCACCCACACCCAGAAGAAATGAGAGAAAAACAATTTTCCAAGTTCCCACACCACCGCCACCACTGATTTTATTCTCAAGCAGCTCTTACTGTGTAAGGCAACCAGATGGAGGTTTTATATTACTGTGTCCAGAAAAACTCACTTCACTCATTCTAGGACAGTGACTTAAACCCGTATCTGCTCAGCAACATAGCTGTTTCAGAACTGCTTGAATTTAAACCTTCATGGAAGAAACTGGCGTGACCTTTCCACACAGCCTGCTGATTAGAGCAGAGCGTCTCCAGGGCACTGCCATGGGCAAGGCAGCTGTGGCACGGGACAGCACGCACGGGCTCGCTACCAGGCGGCCCGGCCTGACCGCACCTCCAGGCCTCGGAACCTGTGCAGCCTTAGGACCAGCGCTTAGCCGCTCTCAGCCTCATTTCCTCATCTCAGATAAGACTGTGGTGAGGATCTCATGATAGAGCATCTGTTTGCACAGACTCTCTAGGTTTGTTTTTTTTAATCTTCTAGGCTCTCAATGCCCAGTGTCATTAGTTTTGCATGGTAGATTCCAAATTATTAGAGTTGAAAGAAACCATATGGGATTTTTAAAACACAATATAAATTCAAAGATTTTGAACTCATAAATGCTAAAACATTCACACAATATATGTATAAATTAAGTAGTTTCATAGATATATTTTAAAATGGGAGCATATTAAAAAATTAGTACTAGCATTAGGCTTCATTCTGTGGCCTTGTTTTAGAAAGATGATCAATAACTTGATAAGTCTTGTCATTACAGTACCGCTTGGATCACTGAAAAAGCAAGAGTTTCAGAAAAACATCTGCTTCTGCTTTATTAATTATACAACAACAAACTGTGGAAAATTCTGAAAGAGATGGGAATACCAGACCACCGACCTGCTTCTTGAGAAATCTGTATGCAGGTCAGGAAGCGACAGTTAGAAATGGACACGGAACAACAGACTGGTTCCAAATAGGGAAAGTAGTACACCAAGGTTGTATGCTGTCACTCTGCTTATTTAACTTATATGCAGAGTACATCATGAGAAACGCTGGGCTGGATGAAGCACAAGCTGGAATCAAGATTGCTGGGAGAAACATCAATAACCTCAGATATGCAGATGACACCACCTGCATAAAGCAAACAAGAACTAAAGAGCCTCTTGATGAAACTAAAAGAGGAGAGAGAAAAAGCTGGCTGCAAGCTCAACATTCAGAAAACTAAGACCATGGCATCTGGCCCCATCACTTCATGGGAAATAGATGGAGAAACAGTGGAAACAGTGTCAGACTTTATTTGGGGGAGCTCCAAAATCACTGCAGATGGTGAATGCAGCCATGAAAATAAAAGACGCTTACTCCTTGGAAGAAAAGTTATGACCAACCTAGATAGCATATTCAAAAGCAGAGACATTACTTTGCCAACAAAGGTCCGTCTAGTCAAAACTATGGTTTTTCCAGTAGTCATGTATGGGTGTGAGAGTTGTACTATAAAGAAAGCTGAGCACCAAAGAATTGATGCTTTTGAACTGTGGTGTTGGAGAAGACTCTTGAGAGTCCCTTGGACTGCAAGGAGATCCAACCAGTCCATCTTAAAGGAAATCACTCCTGAATATTCATTGGAAGGACTGATGCTGAAGCTGAAACTCCAATACTTTGGCCACCTGATCCAAAGAGCTGACTCATTGGAAAAGACCCTGATACTGGGAAAGATTGAAAGCAGGAGGAGAAGGGGACAACAGAGGATG
This sequence comes from Aepyceros melampus, assembly GCA_006408695.1. Taxonomy (NCBI): domain Eukaryota; kingdom Metazoa; phylum Chordata; class Mammalia; order Artiodactyla; family Bovidae; genus Aepyceros; species Aepyceros melampus. The sequence goes on from SJXQ01008443.1 coordinate 445,499, forward strand.
AGATGGTTGGATGGTATCACCAACATAATGGACATGAGTTTGAATAAACTCCAGGAGTTGATGATGGACAGGGAGGCCTGATGTGCTACAGTCCATGGGTCGCAAAGACACAGCTGAGCAACTGAACTGAACTGAACTGAGCCTCTGTTAAATATCATATAAACCTGGAAATTCACAGGTTTGTGAAATTCAAATGCATTACTCCCTCCTGACAGCCGTAATTAAGTCAGTAGAACTCAGTTCAACCTTCAGTTGCCAACAAATGATCATAATTGTTGGCAAAGAAGAGTAAACATAAGCCTACTTAACGAATTTGCTAATTATCTTTCAGTTTAGGATTCATGTAACAAATAAATACTGCATGCCTGCAACTTAAATTTATCAGTCAGTTCATATAAACCAACAAGGGTAAGTAGATTTTTCTCTGTTCTAACACTCCTGTTTTCAAACGAAGTATTTGTTGCCCTTATTTTTTATTTCTGAATTCTGATGTGTGTTTTACTTCACAAGGCAATCTGTCTGCCTTTATATCCTTTTAAAATGTTAGATATATCCCTTGAGAATTCTCAGAAAAATAATCCTGAGGTTTAAAAGTAATGTAAGAAACAAACCACTGGTATGAGAACAAAATGGTCCATATGGGCATAATTTACAATTGGCTGGCATTGTTTAACTTTACCGATTAAATTATTAGCATAATTAGCTGCCATCTAGTGAGGATCTTTATTAGATGCTGTAAAAACATGCACAATTTTTAATTCCTATAACAGATGTAAAAAAGATAGTTTCTGCCTTTTAATAGTAAGGAGGAAGATTCCTCAGAGGCTAATTTGCCAAGTAACAGAACTGGGATTTGAACCCTTGTCTATGTGGGGTAGGGAGTGAGGGGAGCAGAGGGTCTTCCTGCCACACATTCTTATGCTACAATCTTCCATATGAGAATGTGCCAACATTGGGATAGCCAAAAATTTCATTCAGGGGCATAAGTTCTTATCAGTTCAGTTCAGTTGTTCAGTCATGTTCGACTCTTTGCACCCCATGGTCTGCAGCACACCAGGCTTCCCTGTCCATCACCAACTCCCAGAGCTTGCTCAAACTCATGTCCATTGAGTCAGTGATGCCATCCAACCACCTCATCCTCTGTCATCTCCTTCTCCTCCTGCCATTAATCTTTCCTAGCATCAGGGTCCATGAGTCAATTATTCGCATTAAGTGGCCAAAGTATTGGAGTTTCAGCTTCAGCATCTATCCTTTCTTCAAATATTCAAGATTGATTTCCTTTAGGATTGACTGGTTTGATCTTGCAGTCCAGGGACCCTCAAGAGTCTTCTCCAACACCACAGTTCAAAAGCATCGTCAGTGCCCTGTTTTCTTTATGGTCCAACTCTCACATCCCTACATGATTACTGGAAAAACCATAGCCTTGACTAGACGGACCTTTGTCAGCAAAGTAATATCTCTGCTTTTTAATATGCTGTCTAGGTTAGTCATAACTTTTCTTCCAAGTAGCAAGTGTCTTTTAATTTCACGGCTACAGTTACCATCTGTAGTAATTTTGGAGCGCAAGAAAATAGAATGTCTCACTGTTTTCATTGTTTCCCCATCTGTTTGCCATGAAGCAACTGGACCAGATGCCATGGTCTTAGTTTTCTGAATGTTGAGTTTTAAGCCAACCTTTTCACTCTCTTCTTTCACTTTCATCACTAAGCTCTCTAGTTCTTTGCTTTCTGCCATAAGGGTGGTGTCATCTGCATATCTGAGGTGATTGATATTTGTCTCGGTAATCTTGATTCCAGCTTGTGCTTCATCCAGCCCAGCGTTTCTCATGATGTACTCTGCATATAAATTAAATAAGCAGGGTGACAATATACAGCCTTGACGTACTCCTTTTCCTATTTGGAACCAGTCTATTGTTCCATGTCCAGTTCTAACTGTCGCTTCCTGACCTGCATACAGGTTTCTCAAGAGGCAGGTCAGGTGGTCTGGTGTTCCCATCTCTTGAAGAATTTTCCACGGTTTGTTATGATCCACACAGTCAAAGGCTTTGGCATAGTCAATAAAGTAGAAGTAGATGTTTTTCTGGAACCCTCTTGCTTTTTTGATGATTCAGCAGATGTTGGCAATTTCATCTCTGGTTCCTCTGCCTTTTCTAAAACCAGCTTGAACATCTGGAAATTCTTGGTTCCTGTACTGTTGAAGCCTGGCTTGGAGACTTTGAACATTCCTTTGCTCGTGTTTGAGATGAGTGCAAATACATGGTAGTTTGAGCATTCTTTGGCATTGTCTTTCCTTGGGATTTGAATGAAAATTGACCTTTTCCAGTCCTGTGGCCACTGCTGACTTTCCCAAGTTTGCTGGCATATTGCATGCAGCACTTTCACAGCATCATCTTTCAGGATTTAAAATAGCTCAACTGGAATTCCATCACCTCCACTAGCTTTATTCATAATGATGCTTTCTAAGGCCCACTGGACTTCACATTCCAGGACGTCTGGCTCTAGGTGAGTGATCACACCATCATGGTTATCTTTTTTATGTAGTTCTGTGTATTCTTGCCACCTCTTCTTAATATCTTCTTAATGCTTCTCTTAGGTCCATACTATTTCTGTCCTTTATTGAAATGTCCTTTGCATGAAATGTTCCCTTGGTATCTGTAACTTTTTGAAGAGGTCTCTAGTCTTTCCCATTCTATTGTTTTCCTCTATTTCTTTGCATTGATCACTGAGGAAGGCTTTCTTATCTCTCCTTGCTATTCTTTAGAACTCTGCATTTGGATAGGTATATTATTCTTTTTCTCCTTTGCCTTTAGCTTCTCTTCCATTCTCAGCTATTTGTACAGCCTCCTCAGACAACCATTTTGACTTTTTGCATTTCTTTTCCTTATGGAAAACCCCAAGTGAAATTTTTGGCCAGCCTTATGCTTTCCCTTTCTTCCAGATTACTAACTCATAATCATTTGGGGATCACAAGCAGATTCCAGGATCTGATAAAAATCTATGGACCTTCTCCCCCAGAAACACACACATTTCTGGGAGAATCAGGCAAGGGATTTGTGTACATCCTGACCCAAAACCCAGGTTTAAAAACTTCTATTCCAAATAGAGTTTCCAAATATCAACACTGCTGGGTTTTTCACTCACTTGCCTCCTTTACATTTCCCCCTCTTCCATGACGTCTATGTAACTTTTCAAGGAATAACATAATGGAGCTGAGAAGGAGACATGTTCACATCCAGAAAAGTCTTGCCACACCCAACGCTGCCTCTCCCCTACTCTCCCACATCTTTGCCATCTCAGCAAATACTCAGCTCAAGTGGAATGTCTTTGAATCATCCTCTTGTCTTCACTTTTCTTCACCACTGGTCTAAGACAGCTTTATTGATGAATTGATGACTCCAAACCTTCCAGAACAATCACTGGGTACCCATTACATCTTAAGCACCAGACTAGTAAACAAAACTATGTCCAGGCTCTCATCAGTGAACAAAACAAATACAGGCAGACCTCAGAGATATTGCAGCTTCAGTTTCAGACCACCACAACAAAGCGAGTATCGCAACATAGTCAGCCGCATGAATTTTTGGTTTCCTAGTACATAGGTAGATAATGTATACACTATAAGGTAATCTAAGTGTGCAATAGCATTATGTCTTACAGATGAGAGTACTTTAATTTATAAATACTTTATTACTTAAAAAAAAAAACTAACCATCTGAGCCTTCAGTAAGTTGTAATCTTTCTGCAATAGTAACATCAAGGTCACTGATCACAGATCACATAACAAATCGAATAATAGAGGAAAAGTCTGAAATACTGAGATAATTATCAAAATATTACACAGAAACACAAAGTAAGCAAATGGCACCAAAGAAGGGCTAATACAAACCTTCATTTTGTAAAAAAAAAAAAAAAGTATTTCTGTGAAGCATAATAAAGCAAAGTAATTATGTCCGAGGTCAGGGGCAGCGGCCGACAGAAGCAACCCCACATTCAAGGAGCAGTGGCTGCGCAGGTGCAGGAGGGCCAAGAGGAGTTACTCCACGTTCAGGGTAAGGAGGGGTGACCTCGTCCAAGGTAAGGAGCAGTGGCTGTGCTTTGCTGGAGCAGCCATGAAGAGATACCCCACGCCCAAGGTAAGAGAAACCCAAGTAAGATGGTAGGTGTTGCGAGAGGGCATCAGAGGGCAGACACACTGAAACCATACTCACAGAAAACTAGTCAATCTAATCACACTAGGACCACAGTCGTGTCTAACTCATGAAACAGAGCCATGCTGTGTGGGGCCACCCAAGACGAGAAGGTCATGGTGGAGAGGTCTGACAGAATGTGGTCCACTGGAGAAGGGAATGGCAAACCACTTCAGTGTTCTTGCCTTGAGAACCCCATGAACAGTATAAAAAGGCAAAATGATAGGATACTGAAAGAGGAACTCCCCAGGTCGGTAGGTGCCCAATATGCTACTGGAGATCAGTGGAGAAATAACTCCAGAAAGAATGAAGGGATGGAGCCAAAGCAAAATCAATACTCAGTTGTGAATATGACTGTTAATGGAAGTAAAGTCTGATACTGTAAAGAGCAATATTGCATAGGAACCTGGAATGTCAGGTCCATGAATCAAGGCAAATTGGAAGTGGTCAAACAGAAGATGGCAAGAGTGAATGTTGACATTCTAAGAATCAGAGAATTAAAATGGACTGGAATGGGTGAATTTAACTCAGATGACCATTGTATCTACTACTGTGGGCAGGAATCCCTTAGAAGAAATGGAGTAGCCATCATGGTCAACAAGAGTCCAAAATGCAGTACTTGGATGCAATCTCAAAAACGACAGAATGATCTCTGTTCATTTCCAAGGCAAATCATTCAATATTACAGTGATCTAAGCCTATGCCCCAAATCAGTAACACTGAAGAAGCTGAAGTTGAATGGTTCTATGAACATCTACAAGATCTTTTAGAACTAACACCCAAAAGAGATGTCCTTTTCATTATAGGGGACTAGAAGGCAAAAGTAGGAAGTCAAGAAACACCTGGAGTAACAGGCAAATTTGGCCTTGGAATGTGGAATGAAGCAGGCCAAAGACTAATAGAGTTTTGCCAAGAAAATGCACTGGTCATAGCAAACACTCTCTTCCAACAACACAAGAGAAGACTCTACACATGGACATCACCAGATGGTCAACATTGAAATCAGATTGATTATATTCTTTGCAGCCAGAGATGGAGAAGCTCTATACAGTCAACAAAGACAAGACCAGGAGCTGACTGTGGCTCAGATCAGAACTTCTTATTGCCAAATTCAGACTTAAATTGAAGAAAGTAGAGAAAACCACTGGACCATTCAGGTATGACCTAAATCAAATCCCTTATGATTATACAGTAGAAGTGAGAAATAGATAAGGGACTAGATCTGATAGACAGAGTGCCCAATGAACTAGGACAGAGGTTTGTGACATTGTACAGGAGACAGGAATCATACCTGGAAAAGAAATGCAAAGAAGCAAAATGGCTGTCTGAGAAGGCCTTACAAATAGCTGTGAAAAGAAGAGAAGCGAAAAGCAAAAGAGAAAAGGATAAAGATATATCCATTTGAATGCAGAGTTCCAAAGAATAGCAAGGAGAGATAAGAAAGCTTTCCTCAGCGATCAGTGCAAAGAAATAGAAAAAAACAACAGAATGGGAAAGACTAGAGATATCTTCAAGGAAATTAGAGATACCAAGGGAACATTTTATGCAAAGATGGGCTCAATAAAGGACAGAAATGGTATGGACCTAACAGAAGCAGAAGATATTAAGAAGAGATGGCAAGAATACACAGAAGAACTGTACAAAAAAGATCTTCACAACCCAGATAATCACGATGGTGTGATCACTCATCTAGAGCTGGACATCCTGGGATGTGAAGTCAAGTGGGCTTTAGAAAGCATCACTATGAACAAAGCTAGTGGAGGTGATGGAATTCCAGTTGAGCTATTTCAAATCCTGAAAGATGGTGCTGTGAAAGTGCTGCACTTAATATGCCAGTACATTTGGAAAACTCAGCAGTGGCCACAGGACTGGAAAGGTCAGTTTTCATTCAAATCCCAAAGAAAGGCAATGCCAAAGAATGCTCAAACTACTGCACAATTGCACTCATCTCATATGCTAATAAAGTAATGCTCAAAATTCTCCAAGCCAGGCTTTAGCAATACATGAACCGTGAACTTTCTGATGTTCAAGCTGGTTTTAGAAAAGGAAGAGGAACCAGAGATCAAATTGCCAACATCTGCTGGATCATCAAAAAAGCAAGAGAGTTCCAGAAAAGCATCTATATCTGCTTTATTGACTAAGCCAAAGCCTTTGATTGTGTGGATCACAATCAACTGTGGAAAATTCTGAGAGAGATGGGAATACAGGACCACCTGACCTGCCTCTTGAGAAACCTATATGCAGGTCAGGAAGCAACAGTTAGAACTGGACATAAATGCTCAAACTACTGCACAATTGCACTCATCTCATATGCTAATAAAGTAATGCTCAAAATTCTCCAAGCCAGGCTTTAGCAATACATGAACCGTGAACTTTCTGATGTTCAAGCTGGTTTTAGAAAAGGAAGAGGAACCAGAGATCAAATTGCCAACATCTGCTGGATCATCAAAAAAGCAAGAGAGTTCCAGAAAAGCATCTATATCTGCTTTATTGACTAAGCCAAAGCCTTTGATTGTGTGGATCACAATCAACTGTGGAAAATTCTGAGAGAGATGGGAATACAGGACCACCTGACCTGCCTCTTGAGAAACCTATATGCAGGTCAGGAAGCAACAGTTAGAACTGGACATGGAACAATAGACTGGTTCCAAATAGGAAAAGGAGTACATTCAAGGCTGTATATTGTCACCCTGCTTATTTAACTTCTATGCAGAGTACATCATGAGAAAAGCTAGCCTGGAAGAAACACAAGCTGGAATCAAGATTGCCAGGAGAAATATCAATCACCTCAGATATGCAGATGACACCACCCTTATGGCAGAAAGTGAAGAAGAACTAAGAAGCCTCTTGATGAAAGTGAAAGTAGAGAGTGAAAAAGTTGGCTTAAAGCTCAACATTCAGAAAACGAAGATCATGGCATCTGGTCCCATCACTTCATGGGAAATAGATGGGGAAACACTGGAAACAGTGTCAGACTTGATTTTTTGGGGCTCCAAAATCACTGCAGATGGTGATTGCAGTCATGAAATTAAAAGACGCTTAGTCCTTGGAAGGAAAGTTATTACCAAACTAGATAGCATATTAAAAAGCAGAGATATTACTTTGCCAACAAAGGTCCATCTAGTCAAGGCTATGGTTTTTCTTGTGGTCATGTATAGATGTGAGAGCTGGACTGTGAAGAAAGCTGAGTGCCAAAGAATTGATGCTTTTGAACTGTGTGCTGGAGAAGACTCTTGAGAGTCCCTTGGACTGCAAGGAGTTCCAACCAGCCCATCCTAAAGGAGACCAGTCCTGGGTGTTCATTGGAAGGACTGATGTTGAGGCTGAAACTCCAGTACTATGGCCACCTCATGGGAAGAGTTGACTGATTGGAAAAGACTCTGATGCTGGGAGGGATTGGGGGCAGGAGGAGAAGGGGAAGACAGAGGATGAGATGGCTGGATGGTATCACCAACTCAATGCACATGAGTTTGGGTGAACTCGGGGATTTGGTGATGGACAGGGAGGCCTGGCGTACTGCAATTCATGGGGTCACAAAGAGTCAGACACGACTGAGTGACTGAACTGATTTTATTAAATGATGCATGACTTTACCTTTGCTGTCATGGGGTCTACATTCTAATGGGGCAGGGGACAATATATTAGCACAATAAGGTTAACTACAGCACATCCTAAACAGCAGCTGGAAAAGGAAATATATAGAAATTATGGGAGATGGCAAGTGTCAGCGTGGGCTGCAATGTGAAAATAGCTGGATGTTTGACTAAACACATGAAGGAGGAATCAAACTTGGGGAGATTTAGGGAACGCACATTTCATTTTTGTTTATGGTCCTTCCTCCCCTCTAGAAGGTAGGCGCCCTAGAGTCAGGGGTTCTCTGTTAGTGTTCTCTGCTCTACCCCAATTGCCTATGACAGGGTACGTAGAGGCTCAACAAACCTTAGTTAAACAAGTGAAGCAAGTGAAAGAGCTAAATTTACCTCTGGGCTGGCCAACACTGAGCATTTAGAGCCGCAGTTCTAAATCTCCCTGAAACTATCACTATCCTTAATTAAACAGCAAATTTAAAGCAAAGAAAAAAGAAACCGAGTCAAGTTGGGGTCACCTTTTAGAAGGGAAAGCTGAAAACTGACTATACACGAGAAAAAATAATAATCTGAACTCCTACTTTTAAAAAGCCAAATAAGATCCAGAGAGATGATATGGGTGGGAGGTGGGAGGGGGTTCAGGATTGGGAACCATGTATACCCATGGCGGAATCATGTCAATGTATGGCAAAACCAATACAGTATTGTAAAGTAAAATATAGTAAAAATAAAAATTTAATCTGCTAAAAAATAAATTTAATTTAATTTTAAAAAATAAATAAATAAAATAAAATTAAAAAACTCCAGGATATCCAATACCAAAAAGGCTTTTAAAAGTAGAAAGGACCTTTGAACACAGGACTCATAAATGCTGAATGGTCCATCAGTGAGGCTGTAGTTGAGGTACAATGGAGACGGGGCAGGTAAGAGAAAAGCCACCAAACTGGGAAATGGCAGCCACTGTGCCACACCACCCTCACCCCCGACTGCATTCGCCATTACAGCCCTGCACACGCAGATCACTGTGCTCTGATGCCCTTGGGTTTTAAGCTGACCGGTTCATTCATTTACCACTCAGCGCTGAAGCCTGAGGTGGTAAGCCTGAGGATGCAGGTTGGGTCTCCATGGAAATCAAGAGACAGGATGCAGTTATCTGGCCACAAGTCACACCTCTGACCTTGCCCAGTGATCCCACTTATGTTCATCCTCAGTTACACAAGGGACAGAATATGCTCTGTGTGAGTCTGTGTTACAACCTCAAGAAAGAGCAACTCAAAACACATGCTTCATGTTCAAGAAGGCCACAGCTGACCCTGGAGGATACCCACAGCACAATTACAGCATCAAACCAAGGCCCTGGATGCAAACTTCTCCATCAGCTTCTCCTAAAAACACCATTTAATCCTAAGAAAGAGTAAGTGCCATCTGGATGGAAGCCACAAATGGTTGGAGGGTCACAGGCAGGACATCTTCTCCCTCTGTCTTGTCCCCAGAATTAGCTCAATCTGGTAAAAAGTCAGGAATATGAGCTCCCTGGATTCCATGGCATCTGACTTCAGTGATGGTTGGTCTTAACACAGTACAGTTAATACGAGCTTCAGAACCTTCTTTCCTCTCTGATTAACCAGCAATGTCAGAGTGAAGCTGAAATCACTTCATTGAAACAGTTCAACCCTACAATACTGCACATCATTAAATTTTCAAAGGAGTTCATTGGGGAAGTCTTTTAATCCTTTAATAATTGAGCTGGGGGAAAGAGGCCAGTGATGAAGAGTGTTTACCTGAGCTGATATTAACTAGGTTTGGCTACTAATGGCTTTCCAACAATCCCACTGTGTCCATGTTGCCATTTAAGAGTGCATTCCATGTTGCACTTGCCCTTTCACTGTCAACAGGGAAACTGAAAAACAATACATCAAGAAGTACTGCAATGTGTATTACAGTTCTCCACCCAATTCTCCTTCCTAGCACTACTGAGCTCGGCTTAAACTGAGCTCTTACAACCAGTTGACAAGTAGAAAATTTCATCCCATGAGTCTTTTGGCTGTCTGTGATATCACATAAGCCATCATTGATATATTCTCCACTGAGTTTACTAACCACAGAGGCAAAGCCACTGGAAAATATTCAGCCTCCTTGACAGCACCAATCTTAGTTTAATTCCCTTCTAAGTTAAGAGGTCTGGCCCCTTATGACCCTGTCACCTTTTCTGTTCTAGGGTCACATAGGTTTCCACAGTCCTAAGGAAGGGTTCCCACTTAACCACACACTGGTCTTAAAACTTCTGGTCAAAAACATTCCCGCTTAGCTGTGCCACGCATCAGGCAATGTGTGATCACGCTCCATAGCTCAGAGAGCTCGAGAGGTAAAGTTGCTGAGGTCAATGGGAAAATCTCAAAACGGTGAAATGATTTGCCCAGGCCCACTCAGACAAACAGGGAGCAAAGGAGGGACTACAGCTCCAGGATTCCAAAAGCCCACTGTTATCTCCTAAGTCACTCTAGCCTCCAATCTGGGAAAGCCAACATACGAATCAACCATGTGAATAAGACTGTAAAACAGAATGATAGTGGGTTAGGGGACCAGGCCACCGTGGTATGGCCAATAAGGAGGACAAGGTCCCCATCCAGGGCTCCCTTCTCTCTCCTGAGAATCACAAGAAGCAAAAGCCCTTCAGCGGGCAGGAATGTGGACCGTCTAGTTGCCAAGCTCAACTGACTGATTCCTTTCCTGGGGAGACATACACAGCTGTCCTGGGGAATCAGACACCCCCTGTGCACCTGTAACCAAACAGAGACCTGCATGGATGAGAAGCAGGAGCAAGGAGATGGTGGGCAACTGAGGTTCACACGAAGACAACTGGGATCTGCGGCAGGACGCGAGCTGGGCCCACGCCACTTCCCCGCCTCGCTGCCACCCCTTGGCCCCTGAACCAGGGCGACCTTGGAAAAGAAGCTATGCGGGAGGTGGCAGTGGCCACCTGAGGAGATATCCTCAGAAGCCATGGGGAACAGAGCCACCTTCCTCTGGCCTCTGTTCTGTGGTGATCACTTCTGACCAATCCAGAGAGAAACACACAAAAGGACAAAGGAAATGAATGGCTGGAAAAGACCAGAGCAGGGGTCCAACATGCGCTCTGAGTGTATCCCTGCCCGCCCCCTCGCTTCTCTTCTGTCAGCTGGAGGCCCCTCTCTCTCCCGGATCCTCAACCTCCTCGTTTTCCTGGAGAAACTCACCTTAGCCATCATGTAGCCTCAAGATTACCCCATCTTCCCAAAAGAGCTGGCCATCACTCCCTCTACTTTTTCGCTTTCATTGTAAAACCCACTAAAATGCTGTCCTGTTCCCTCCAAGCTTCTGACAGAGCTACTCTTGGTAAGTTTACCAATGGCTAACTGCCAGTTCCAAGAGCAAATAAGTGGCCCTCCTTTTAAAATTCCCCACCTCTGCTCTGTCCTCCAGAAGCCCACTCACCCCGATGGTTTCTCCTGTATCCATGTCATTTCATCACAGCCTCTTCCAGCGCTCCTAGAATGCCAGCAGCACCCCCCCGAAGTTATACCCTGTGCCCCTTCTCACTCTGTGTAGTACCCCCTTCCTTGGGCACTGCTCATATTTATTTGATAACAGACCCTAAAGCTGTTTGTCCAGGCTAATTTCTAGAACTTCTTTCGCAACTGCCTCCTGGACATCTCCACCTAAATGGTTCACATTTCCATCACACTTCAAGAGCTAGTTAACATATCACCTCTTCCATGAAGCCTTTTCAACAATCCCAAGCAAGCCATTCATTGATTCGTTTATCCACTTAACCAAAATATATTTGTCTAACATATATTATTTGTCCAGAACCATGTAAGATGCTGGAGATACAGGAGTTAAAAAACAAAACAAAAAGAAGGTCCCTGCCCTCATTACTGAGCTTATGGTTCAGTAGTACAAACAACAGTAAACCAACAAATAAATCTGTATTTCAAATTATGATCGGTACTATAAAGATAATGAACAGTAATAGAGACCCAAGGGATTTACGCCAACTGGTAGTCTCACTGGCCATGCCTCTCATAAAACAAGTTTACTCTTCTTTCGAGTCTCTGTTAATTTATATCTCTAAGCAGTCTCTGCTAGATTGTTAATACATCAGTGCTTTGTTTTATTCATTTTTACATATCTGGCACATACAAGAATTTAATAAGTCTGTCTGATGATGAAAGGGATGAATAAGTAATTTAATTAATGAACCAACTGTTTATAAGATTCCATTTAATTCTAAATTTGAGAAATCCACATACAACTAGGTAAAGAGCATTCCAACTGGTGGCATATTACCCGAAATCTCTAGTTTCATTAACCACCAGCTTACAGAGATTAAATTCAGACATACATTTCATCTCTATAAAATTGACTGGAACTATTTTTAAGAGAAACATGTGTCAACAGTGGTGAGAGAAATAATAACAAGCCAGGAATACTTAACTTCCTCAAACCCCAAGGTTCCATGATCCCTTCTTCGATCCAGCCAGGCCAACTGATTAACAGGAGGGAGTGAACAGTTCTGGAAATCAGCCTCACACGGGGGCACAATGGGCCCTTTCCTAGCTGAGGCTGGGGCTTGTTTGAAAATACAACACAGTTCAGAAGAAAACTTGGAAAGGGTTATCCGAGGAATGGATGGACAGCTGCTGGCTGGTCCCAATGGAAGTATGTCTGGAAGGCTCCAGATCTGATGGTTAACAGTTCGCTGCCAAATGTGTAGACAGGCTCCCAGAACAAAAGTCACCAATAGCAAACTCTGTGAGCTAGAGAGGAGCATAAGGGATGGGTGTCTCCCTCTGTGTCATTCTTCCCGTGTGGACGAACAGCGATGCTAGCGGAGACCAGTGCAGATGGGATGGGATGGGATGGGAGAGGAGGGACGGGCAGGATGGCTTTGCTTTGGCAGAAGAGTTTGATAAATAGGAATGACGAGTGTACACTAGCAGCTTTCACATACACACACACAGAGGCATTCCCCAAATCCAAAAAGACTTCCTTTAGAACCACAGAATGTATAAACAGCTGACCGTCGGAAAGCTGCCGGAAAGCTCAAGTATCTAGCAGGTGGGGACTTGTTTTCCAAGAGCTGGTTCAATAGGACAAACTGAGAATTGTGATCTCACAGGGGTGTGAACACCAGAATTCAAGGAGCAGATGGTGTGATTTAGTGAAAAGGTCACGGAACCTGAAGTCAGAGGCTGTGGAGAGCATCCTAGCTTCTCTTTTTACCAACAGCATGACCCTGGGCAAGATCTTAACCTCACAGAACCTCAATTTCCTCATCTACAAAATGCAGGGTGGCGGAGGAGCCTCTCCATATCTACCTTTTTAAATTGCTATAAATTCTGATAAAGGTAATATCTGTGAGGGTTCTCTGAAATGTGAAAATTATACATTTTTCCCAACATATCCTTTATGGCATTTTCTGAGACAATCATTAATCTGCTTTATAAACATTAACCCAAAATGACCTTATGAAGTCAATACAATTTTTTACTTCCATTTTATTGAATTATAATTGACATATAGCACTGAATACGCTATAAAGAACCTGCCTGCAGGAGATAAGAGACAAAGATTTAATCCCTGGGTGGGGAAGATCCCTTGGAGGAGGGCACGGAAACCCACTCCAGTATTCTTGCCTGAAGAATGCTATGGACAGAGAAGCCTGGTGGGCCACAGTCCATAAGGTTGCCAAGAGTCAGACACGCCTGAAGTGACGTAGCCGCACAGGCAGTGCGTAAGTTTAAGGTGTATAACATAATGACCCAACTTAAACACATCAGAAAAGAATTACCACAATCAATGTGAATATTCACCATCTCATATGGATACAAAATGTTTTAAAATAGGAAAAACAGTTTTCCTTGTGACAAGAACTCTTAAGATTTCCTCTTAACCATGTTCATATGCAACATATAGCAGTGTTTCTCATATTTATTATATCGTGCTTCATGTCTCCAGCACTAATCTATCTTATAACTGTAAATTTGTGAGGCTGGTACTTAGCCCCATTTTAAAGAGAGAAAGCGTGTCCCCACGCACAGAGAAAGCATGACCTCCGTCCAAGGTACCACAGCTAGTGAGCAGCAGAGTGAGAATTTGGTCCCAGACACTCTGGCTCCAGAGCTTATGCTCTTAACCACTAGACTGTGTTGAGTTATTATACACAGCTCCTAAGAATATTATACAGGGCTGCTTTTACTCATATTAAAAAACCAACGATAACAATGCCCATGCATATATAGCTCTCCACATTGCACCAAGAGGTTTTTGAAGTCCATTATCTCTCTTCATTCTCACAACAACTCTGTGCAGTTGTTATTATTCTGTTCCTTTGTGTGGATGAGGAAATTGTGGCTTGGATACCGCTTGACAGTGGGACACGTGTTTCTGATTATTTTTCCAGGAATGGAGCGAGCTGTGCAGTGCCCGAGCCATTCCCAGTCACCTGTCCAATCCTCTTCCATCCATGGTCAGGGACTTCCAAAATCGAAGGTCCCAGCCAATAACAGAACAAAAAGAAAACAACATCCAGAAGAAAAGGAGTGGGTGTGGAATCACGGCTGGCCTCCCATGCAAACAGGAAAGCGTCTGGCAAAGTGATACTTGCATTCTGCCCCAAATTATCTACTGATCCCATTCTAGGGCCTAAAATTCTACCGTAAGATAGTTATTCCTTTGAGTGAACATCCTTCCAGTTAAAAAGTACCTTTGGAAGGTACACATTATCATGTATATCACAGTGGATATTTCATAACATCCTCTGCATTCTGACAGCTAGTGGAGAGTAGGCTCTAACCTGTATACAGCATAATTTGAAAATTAAAAGGTCATAAGACGGGTTCAGAGTATAAGATAAGCAAGAATGCAAGGCTGAGCTGAAAGTTAAGATCCTGAAAATGGGGTTGGAAAACCAGTGCTGTGGTTGAATTGGGGGCTTCCAGTTACACAGATCCCCAGGGGAAAGGTAGGTGCAGAGACCAAGCACACTCCAGCCAAATGCATGCAGGGAAGGGTCTCCTGGGATGCTCTTCCCCTTTAGATTTCCAGAGTACCTAGATTTCCTAGGTACCACCGAGGAGGCGCTACCACGACATTATCCCAGTGAAGATAGCAGGCTGTCGCCAGGCAAGCACAGGGAATCCGTGCACAACAGGAATCCCTGCTACAACGTGAGGAGGGGCAGGGGGAGAAGGGGTGAGGGGGAGCCAGCAGCAGGGGAGGAAACTCTCGAAGGTTCTGTTAAAAAGGATTTGTTCCACTGTCAAAACCAGAAAGCTCTCCCCAAGAGCCAGCTTTAGGGAAGGAGGCCTGACATGACAGAGAGGGAAAGAATGATTAGGGAGGCCCTTAGGGAAGGGGGTTGAAATGAAGCAGGGACCAAGCAGCAGGCAAAAGGCAGGTGTGGCTGTAAAAGCCCACCTCCGCACAGTGGCAGCGGCAAGGCCTGGCTGTCAACAGAGCCTGGGCTCGAGTCGCTCTGTTGGGCCCCAATCAAAAAAGACCCCAGTGCCACCCGACTCCCTCGGGCAAGGACAAGCCTCTAAGTTTCTCCTAGTCCTGGTTCTCCCCAGCAACTGGGAGAGGGCGCCATGACTACCAAGCTCCCCAAAACTGTACGAGCTACACCTTGCCCACTCACCTGCCTCCTCCCCTTTGTGGGCCCCATCCTATCCGCAAGGACATCAACCTCCTCTCCACCCTGGAGCTGGGGGCCCCCAGCCAAGCTGGCATCAGCTTCCACTCAGGTTCAGTCCTCAAACAAAGCATACTTGGACCCTCCTGCAGAGACAGGGGGAACCACTTCTGAGCCCAGAGGGAGCTGGCCTTAATCTGCGGCACAGTGAATGACAACAATGTTAAGAATGAAAATATGGTTTGGGGGGATAGTCCCCAGGAGCCCAACATTTTGGTATTTAAAGGAACTTTAATGAGCTTAAGAGGCTAATCTGGAGTTCAGGAGGGGGTGTTTTGTTTTGTTTTGTTTTGAAAAATCCTTTTAAAGGTTCCTGAGGCTGGAGAGGGAGGAGGCAAGAGCATTGTGAGTCAAGGAGTGGCTACGGTATAACTGAAAGGGATGACGGGAGGAGGCTGCTCTAAAGACCCCTTCTCATTGCAGCAGCAGAACCTGGTACTTGGGAGACACAAGATGATTCTTTCCAGGTGAAGTGTGACAACCTGAGAAGTAGCGAAAAAACTGATCGTGAGTACACGCTATCAGAATGCTAGCCAGGCTACTCACTAAATGAGTCCTTGTCCTGGTTTATTGGTGACAACATCAGACTCAGGCACTTCTCCGACCCATCGAAAAACATAATGCAGCATCTATGAAAATTCCAGGCACACTCAGAGAGATGTCCAAGGGCCCCTAACTGGTCACCCAAACAGTGTGGTCACGAGATCACACAAACCTGGGCATAACGTCCCTCACCAGCTGTTGTAGCTGAATTCTGCTCCATAACCAGATGGACCGTTATTTTGTGCATATAAAAGACAAAGTTGTTTCCTCCGAGTGAGAAAAATTAAAAGAGGATTCCGAGGTGGCGCTGGTGGTAAAGAATCTGCCTGCCAATGCAGGAGATATAGCAGATGTGGGTTTGATCCCTGGGTCAGGAAGATCCCCTGGAGGAGGGCATGGCAACCCAGTCCAGTATTGCGGTCTCGAGAATCCCATGGACAGAGGCACCTGGCAGGCTACAGTCCATAGGGTCACAAAGAATCAGACATGACTGACACGACTTAGCACACACACATGCAACAGTCCAGATGGATAAGGCTGGCCTGGCAGAAAATGAGGCCATGACGAGATGATATTTAAGAGTTCTCATGTGCCTTCAAGAGTTAAGTTAGCAGAATTCCACAGGACATGGGGGAGTGAAGGGGAGGAGAATGGGATGCGGCTAGACGTGAGGTCAGATAGAGCACCTGGTCCATTCCACGTGCTAGTCCATGTGCTGAATGTCAAAAGTAATTTTTTTTTAATATGAAGAGTTTAACTGGCCCATCAGAAAATGTTTCCAACCCATAGTGGCCAGATAGCTAACCAGGGCTTGTCCATTATAGGGTAATGATGATAAAATACAAATCTAACAGGGTGGAAAGCCACTGGAGGCCTAAAGAGTTAGAAAAGCCAGA
Source organism: Aepyceros melampus (assembly GCA_006408695.1). Taxonomy (NCBI): domain Eukaryota; kingdom Metazoa; phylum Chordata; class Mammalia; order Artiodactyla; family Bovidae; genus Aepyceros; species Aepyceros melampus. Next base: position 462,446 of record SJXQ01008443.1, read on the forward strand.
CATATTTACTGTTATCCAAAAATAGGATCCCCCAACTGGAATCTTGAAAGGCTAGAAGAGACCAAACTCTTTCATGTGACTTCAGTTAAGGACTAGGAAAAGCACAGTCCACTTTGTATTTTTAGTTGTTATGACATTATGGTGCAATAATGGGGAATCTGGCAAGGGCTTCATTAAATTCTAGCTAATCCGAGCATGGCAGCCAGGTGACAAGCCCTACAGATAATCTGGTTGCCTTGTTCACCACTGAAAAGTATAGCATGGAAGTAGTTTTTAAAAATCCTCTTTTAACTACCCAGATGGGGCTATTTGCGATGGGACCATGTATACCCAGAAGGTAGGAAACCAATGCCGAGCCATGGTTTTATTCTTCGGATAACGTCTTCACTAATACTTCAGTGTTTCTGCTGCATTCCAATTGCATCTGCTGTCTAATGCCAAAAGAAACTTAATCCCTATCCTAAGTCTCATTTTATTTATTTTCAGGAGTGCGAAAATAAACATGCAGTAAGATTACAGTGTTTACACCTCCTTTTTAGCTGATATAGCTCTAATCCTCCTGCTAATTAATGCCAGGGCCACAGCAATTTTATTAATTTCAACTTGGTTAAAAATATAGAGATAGATAATTGTGCTTGACTAAAATAACAATTTGACATTTGGAAGGTGTTCACTTATTTCAGCAAGACAGTTGGCTAGGTTTCATTTAATATATGACAAAGAGACACAAAGCTGCAGCTGACATTGGTTAAAGATAACACAACTAATTCTAATTGTGATGAATTGGCTAAACTGTCCCACATCGCGCCAGTCATTGAGGAGATGAAGGGGGAAACTGTAAATCACAAGGCACACCAAGCTTCTCTTGTCAGTTTCAGAGACAAGCACAGGGGAAAGGGCCTCTTTCCTCCAATACCTTTCTACATTTGGCTCCTAAAATTACCAACTTTTCCAAATGGAATCTGAAGACTGCGAGCAATACTGTTCTATAATTGCTAAGAAACTTTCAGAAAAACATATAGGGCATTCATTCCCTAGGGGGAAGCCTCAGGGTATGCTGGAAATAAGACAGGACTATCCCATATAGGAAACTTTCTGCTTCTTTGGGGGGCAGGTGAGGCACTCATCACCCCATACAGTCCCTAATCTTCCTTATCCCACCCTGCAAGTGGCTTACCAAGAACTCTCATCTGAAGAGGTGGGCATGTTAGAAAGATGTAAAAAAAAAAAAATTCAAAGCATTTAAGTACAGCTAAGATTTCATAGTTAACTCAAATTATTTTTAACTCTTTCTATGGTGGCTGTGATTATACTTTACCCCGCCCCCCATAGTCCATTTCCCAGTACTGTACAATATACTTAACGATCAACTTAATATGAATTATTTTGAACTTGATATAACACAACAATGACATTTTGTATATGAATTTACCCCAAGATGCTTTAATAAATTCCTGGGAATATAACGAGTATTTTAAATTCTTAAATTCTATTTTCTCATTTCTGAATTAAATTCCTGGGAATATAACGAGTATTTTAAATATCTTAAATTCTATTTTCTCACTTCTGAACATTAGAATCCAAATCATTTCTTTGACCATAAAAAATAATTAGCTGATAATTTAATGAAGGGAATTGTTCTCATTAGAGAAACAGTAGCTACTCATTAACTTCAAAAAAATCCTCCCAGAAATAAAGCAACAATGAAGAGGGCTCTCTAAAATTAGTAACAGTATTTTGGGTCACACAAAAGTTACAAATAAGAAAAATGAAACTAAGAAGCAACACAAACAATGAATTATCAGAAGAGCTCTTGTCACTGAAATCTGAACAGCAAAAGCAACTCCTTAGCTGGGTGGATGACAAAATCCCAGAACTCTACAGTATGCAAAACTGAGTTGAATAAATAACTTTTTTTAATGTGCTCAATTTACGTTAAGGATAAAAAGAATCCCACAAGCCTACTCTGAAAAGAAATGTTCATATCTAATCCCCAGAATACTATTAATATCTACTCCTACTCTCTAGTTTTATTTCAACATTTAAAGTCTGAGATTCAGAAAATCCTACCTAGGGACCAATTCATATAAAAAGAGAAAACCACCTCTGAACAAAGACTGTTTCCAATCACCCTTTAAATAAAAAAAGAGATAAGTCAGCTTGCACAAACACAGTCACAGCCCATGGACAATGCTTATCCCAAGCTAAGAGCCCCCTGCAATTTAATGCACACATCAATTTAATACCTAGCTGTGTTTGATTTTTATATTCCTAAATTTTACTATGCCAGGCGTGGGGCCAACAGAAGATAAAGTAAAAATCTAACAACTGCCTCTGTAATTTCATCTGCGGGTTCCTTTTATGAGGAACTGATGCCCAATTTTAATCTCCAAGTAATGTCACAGTAATAAAACCAAACTAACTCTCCTCCCTACACACCTCCTACACTACCTTGATAAAATCCAGTATTAGTCCATTACTGATCCTAATAGAGACCATTACCTCAGCCATTTTCTCCTTGGGGCTGCCAATCAGCAGGTCAAAAGAAAAATACAGAGAAAGTTCTAATGAGGGATATGCACTTTGCTTCATTGGAGTCCCTCTCTTCAGAAAAGTTGGTCTGCTCCAAAAGAAAGGGGGGAAAATATGGACTGGCCCTCTGAGAGAAGGGTTCCCAAGACCTGTGATTTGCTGACATGTGGGGAGTTATGATGGTATAAAGGAGCGCCGATGACAGCAATACTATCCCACATTGCTCTTAGGATGTCCAGAACAATCTAAGAGATGATGATAAACTTCATATGTGAGGGGAGAGGGCCCTGCCTGACACACAGAGCCGCCAGGCACAGGAAAGAAACAATATAAATTTGATTTAAATGTGGGATCTCTTCCCGAAGGCTTAATTATCTATTGTATCACCACATTCCTGTTAATCAGCAGCCTCTTCTGTCTCCAACTTAAGTCCAGCTACAGTATTTGTCTGGAAGACATTCAGGGAAAACTCCAAACTAACCAGATCCTAGAGGACTCAGTTAAATAGGGAACAATAGTTATACAAGTAGAAGTGTATTTGTCTGGAAGACATTCAGGGAAAACTCCAAACTAACCAGATCCTAGAGGACTCAGTTAAATAGGGAACAATAATTATACAAGTAGAAGTTTCCCCGAGCTGAAAAACACTTTGGTTATTTGCTAACTTTCAAGAACGTCAAAGACAGTTGAGTTCACTGTTTACGCATCCACACCTATAGCACCCTGAGTTGCAAGTGACATGGTGCTCCTTCAGCAGTTCTGTGCATGCATCATCCTCCTGAACTAGCTATTTTTCTTTGATGGCATGTCATGAACAATAAAGGTCATCTCCAGTTCTTAATTTCTGGATATTCATAAGTCAGCTTTCTACACTCCAACTTTAAATGCTTATTTGTTTTGGATGCTGAGAAGATAAATTATCCCTAAGAGTGTCATAACGTAGGAGACAAATATTTAACAAAAAGCCCTGAAGTCCTCAAATGGATGGTTGTACGTCTAAAATGCCGCTGTCAATTCAATTTTTAAAAATTAGACAAATATGGTGTTTGACATCAAGAAGATGTAACAACTAGTTGATAGAGTAGAATTTTCACTTTTTAACTGGCTGTCTGACACCATGAACAGGCAGTTCATAATTCAAATGCAAAAGTGCCCAACAGTCAGAAATGCACGCACAAATGGCTGACATAAATATGATAAGGCCACGGTGTAATATGTTTATGAACTCCACTGAAGACTGCACGTTAGCTATATATATTTTTTAATGTGTAAAAATAGCATTTGAACATCATTTATTCTGGAGACAAGGGCACTGCCTGAATGTCCATTTCTATGACTTGTTCCATAATTCACTAGTGTTGTCCTATAGCTTTAACTTCTATCTTAATTTCCTCTCCATTCGCCTTGGCTGGGCCTCAAATTTTTAAAAAGATCCGAAGGAAAAAGGCAAACACTATCTTTATAAATGCGTTTGTTAAAGAGGAAATGTGCTCTCTGTTTTATGACTGTTATCGAACATGAAATTGCATCCCCCAGAGGATAAATTTCTTCCAGACAGCTTCTATTCAATACTTAGTCCTATGGTCTAAGTAGCGGTTTACAAATAAATACTCAATAGCTAGGGTAATATAGGCTATAAGCCTCCTGAAGGCAGACTTTGAGATATTTTCTCAATATTTTCTCATCACCAAGTCTAGTTCCTTGCCTGTAGAAGCTCAAAGAGCTTGCTGAATAAAGGAAAATGTCTTGAGCCTAATTTTAAAACAAACAACCCCCCACCCTTCCTGTTTTACAGCAACTACCATGAAGACTAATGCCACTAAGATGATCAAATATACTACATCTCGGTTTGGTTGAAAGAAGAATGGGATGAGGATGGAGGGCAGCAGAGGAAAACCGTAATAAAATTAAAAGACAATGGCGGCGCTGGGCACACACAAGTGCTGATGGTGAGCAAAAGAGATAAGCAACTCCATTTTGGACATCCGTGTTGAAATCGAAATTAAAAACCCTCATGGTAACATCAACACCTCTCTGAACAATGTAGCTCACACTACTCTGTAAAATCTTCTTGGTTCTGGCCAACAGCTGGCAAGTTGATCCCTGCAATTTTCCCTTTGCAGAAATAGCTTTGTGCAGGGAGAACGGACCCTAGTGGGCTAATAAGCCCCAAACCGCGCCAAACCTGGGAGGCTGCAGTGAAGGGACATTGCTGTGTTAAGTACTTTACAAAACTGTTTCTTCTCCTCTTGACACAGCCTGACTTCCTTAAAGAAGATTTGACTGGCCAGACAGCTGTGTTGACCCATAAGCCTTCTTTGATTCGTGGGGTTTTTTTTTCCACAAACAGAATAGAAATTCACCACCCAAATCCTTTCCTAAGCTCCCATACTTTTGAATTTGCTGGTGTTGTGCCTGAAGGATGTGGACATTTCAGTAATCTCTAAGCACAAAGATAAAGATTGGGTCTATGCAATCCCAAAACTTTCAGCCGGCAACAGGGGGAAAAAAAGTGAGCAGGAGCTTTATCCAAAGGTGGTACTTTAAGTTGTGTGTGCAAAATTTGCTTAATTACCTAAAAATCGCACTTTTCACTGACACTAGGGCAATGGACAATCAAGAACAGATATAGGCACATCTTCTTTTTTAAAAATGTACAACTATCGTTACCACTTTGGGTAATGGTGATGCACTTCTCTCCTTATTTCTGTATTGCTCAACTCATTCAAAATCAAACCTCTATTTTTTATGTGCTGAAAAATGTAGTTATCTTTTCAAAACAAAGCAAAATGTCCAGTATTCTATCCACATGGGGGTAAAATGCAGGAATACTGTATCAAAGGAGTGTGAGTAGCAGAAAGAATTTGTGTGTGTGGTCACGATCTGATGACTTTGTCAGTTTGCAGTAAACCTCAGAGGCCAGGCAAAAAAGAAGACATTTCTGTTCTCTCTCTGAGCTTTTTTGTGTTATACTGAGATTTTCCCCACACACCTCATTTCATGGTGTGTTTTTAATAACATCATAGGAACTGTTTTTCATGAATACTAAAGAAAATCCCTTGATTTTCCTCATATACTGCTGTCTCTTTTATTCACCAGTGACAAATGCGGATTTTTCCTGCACACGTGCCCCCAGGGCACACCGTCACTTATACCAGTCCGGAGTACAAAAACAGAGGCCTCCGTTTCAGCTATTTTTCTTTGCTTCAATACCCTCCACGTCTCTGTGAAGTCAGTGTCCCCGTTATTTAGCCTTTTTGACCCGGAAAAGCAGTGTCTCCCCACCTCACCCTCTGCTTAGGTTTACTAAGCAACTCCCGGCGTGGGCCGGAACCAGCAAATCCTTCAAACTCCCATTCCCCAGTGTCATCCAGGCTTTAGACATTATGGAGATCTAGAATTGAAATAGCCCACTTCCCTAAATACCTGGTTCCTAACTCTCGTCATCACACACCAGAACGTTCATGTCCACTGGGCAAGACTGGTTCATGTCAAATTTGCTGAGCAGCAGAAATGCACCCCCAGACAGGAATTAGGGAGGAGGTGAAGGATGGACAATGTGGTCTAGCTATCCGTGTGGCCCGACGGTTTTGGGAAAAAACGGTGTAAGGGGTAGGGAGAATACAAGGAGCGAAAAAACCAGCGGGGTGTGCGTTGCCTCGGAGTTCAAAGGAGCAACGGCGCTGTGCCTGAAGCTCAATCTGCTGGGGACCCCAGTGGACAAAGTCAAGGAAGGAAGGAGCACAGGGCATCCAAGTGGGACTGAAACAGCCTCAGCTCTGCGCATAAGTGTCTGGGTGGCACAGACAGGTGGGTAAGGTGGAGAGGGAACGGGAGATCAGAGGTGGGCCACTGGCAGCTCCGCCCCCACCCCCAGGGCACCCCAGTGAACCGGGGAAGGGAGAAACAAGGTCGATGGGATGGGATAGGAGTGTCCACAATGGAGTATCCCCCCAGGTCCAGAAAAATGGACGAGCAGACCAGACCATAGAGAAAGTCATCCCTTGGCGCTTCTGCCGGGCCCCAGCCGCTACTGCGCGCCTCAGCACAGTCCTCCGCTGCCCTGGGGGGCTTACAGGATGGAAGAGAATGGGCACTTGCTTATCTGGGCACGCGGGTGAATCTTGCACCTTCCAGAAGCAGATGAGGGGTAAAGAAGGACAGGGCCTCCCGCGCTCGCCGATGCGGTGTGGGGGAGGCGATCCGAGGCGCGGGCACTTACTTCTCATAGTCATACTTGCAGTAGAGCTTCTTGTCCCGGTAGAAGCAGGTGGTCCCAGGGGCTCTTTGCAGGAGGCACACTGCACGCACTGCTCATGCCAGAAGCTGTCGTTGAGCCGCAGCAGAAACCTATCCGAGATGACCCGTTGACAGCCCTCGCAGACAGACTTCGGGCTCACCGCTCTGCCTATAGCAGCAACAGACATCCACCCATGAGCGGCGCTGGCCCAGCACCCCCCAAACCCAGCCGGACCCTCTACAGATCCATCACTCCACACTCACGGATTACCCCCGCGGGCCCCACCCTGGAAAGCCCCCTGCTAAACATCCAAGCCGAGATTTGGAGAGCACAACAAAAGCAAACCAAATAGCGTTTCTGATAAACAGGGACTATTTGGGAAGGTTTTAAATTCTACCAGGGGAGGGGGGAGAAATCAATAAGTTGCCTTTAATTATCAAACCTATCCAGGTATGCACAATCTTGCACACCTCATGTAAAAATCAGCCTACAAATAAATTTGTGCTCCCACGTTAATCAGCTAATCATCAAATAATTCACTATGCTTGTCTTCATAGTCTATGATTAAAACTATGAGTGTGTAAAAATAATTCTTTTCTGTTGTTGTTTGGTTTTGTCCTTTGCTAAAATGCAATTTTGTTCTATTTATTTGGAGGAGAACTTTATACATTTTCTTTGCTTCCTAAAAAGTCCCATGCCTGCAAGAAAATACCATTCCCGCCCTAGGCAAACCGTATTGTTCAAACCAATGAGCCCCAAACTGCTGGATGGCCCGCAAATTGCAGATGGGTTTTTTCATAATTAAGAAACATCAAAACGGAGAGAAGGGGGGTGAGGGGAGTAAAGAATCAGGACTCCAAGACACTGCAGTTTCGGCCAGTGTTCCTGGAATCAGGCGAGCTCAGCAGCCAGGAAAGAGGGCTAAACCGAACCCAAACCGACTCAGAGGGAAAAGGACTCTTCTCACTCCTAACCTTTGCACTTGCGTCAGTTTTGTTCCTTTAGTTTTCGGGTGTGGGTTGGGAAGGCTTTTTTTTAGGGTTGTGGGGTGCTCGGCCCCTCTGTCACTTTGTGGGGGCACGTTTCACAGCTATTTAGAGAAAGCTTTGTTCCCCGGTAACAATACTTTTGTGAGAGATGTCCCAAATGGCCCGACGCTTCCCGGTTTCCCTGCTACACTTGGGCCCTCTTTCCTTAGGAGACACGGCAATCGGCTCAGGAGCGGGGCCAGTCACCTTGGGATTTGAAGTAGCGAGCTCTTTAAAATGTTTCTTATTTTCTTTTGCCCTGTCTTGGCGTCTAGGGCCGCGACCCCGGGCGCAGAGAGCGGACCTGAGGCGGGCAGGGCGCACCGGACTCGCCGCGATGCCCGCTGAACGCTAGCTCTGACCCTTCGGGTCAGCTCTGACCCTCTGGCTCTTCCAAGGCTGTACGGAGTCGGGAAGTTTCTGAAAAGGCGGTTGAAAGAGAGGAACGCGGTGCACGCGATTTCGTTTCATCTGGGGAATTGGGGGGCAGGGTGGGGGGAGGATATCCTCTCTCAGTCCGGTTTCTCGAGCCGAACTGTCTCATCCTCCGCCTACGCCCCGCTCTAGCTGTTCTGAGTTAGGAAAAGCGGCAAGAGGTTTAAATGACAAAACGAAACCCCGCTCCCCCACTAAAATAAAAATTAAAACACCCATTCACCAAACTTGAAAAGCATCGAGGGCGACGAGGTGGGAGTGAGAATCCCTGGCTTCGGTTCGGTTTGACCCGCGTATAGGTTGAGGCCCTGGGTTCGCCGCTCCTCCGCAGTCACTGCGAAGGGACTGGGGAGACCCAGGAGGCAGCGGGACCCGCGAGACGAGAGATCCGGCACCAGTTAATTAAAGCCGAGGCTAGGGCCCCGCCGCGCGGGCTAATCCCCGCGATGCGCTGCCCACCCGCCCGGAAAAGCCTCTTGGCGGTGCTCGAGGCTGAGACTGGGGCTGGAGTGGGAGGCAAGAAGC
>SJXQ01008443.1:473483-534793 GCA_006408695.1 Aepyceros melampus
CTGCGTGCGCGGCGGAGGGAAGGGGGTGGGGTGCGCAGGGAGGGGGCTGGGAGCGCGTCCCGTGGAGGGCCGGCGGTAGTGCCTTCCCAGCCCCGCGGCGCAGCCCAGCCTCGCGGCCACCGCCGGCTGAGCTCCTCGGCCGGCGGTCCGCCGGGCACGCAAAGTTTCCTGCTCTCCACGTGTACTGCTACCTCGGGACGCGCTGACGCCGCCGCCGCCCGCGGCTCCGCGCCCCCGCTACGTTTTCGCTGAGATCTCCCCGCCACCTGGACCGCGGCGCCCGCACGCTGGTTCCGCGGCCGCTCTCCAGCCGCTTCCAGAGCACCGCAAACCTCACGAGCTGCGAACAAGGCCAAGAAGCAATGTGCCGCGCGTGGCTGCGGGACCCTGAAGCTCAGAGTTCTTCAAGCCCCTTCTTGGTCAGCCGGGGCCCCCACACGATCCCAGCTTCCATTGGACTGGAAAGTACGTTCACCGTTTCAGTTCGAAAGCCGCTCAAGGATGGGGTGTGCGGATGCCATAGGATCCAAGGCCAGAACTTGAATCAGGCTCCTGGGAGCGACTACATGGGATCTGACCCCAAGACGACGAGCTCCGAACACCACCGCGCAGGAAGTCAGCTAAGGGGGTATTCTTAGCGGAGCAAAGTATCTGGGGGTGGAGGGGGGGGATGTTAACTCACTAAACTTCCTAACCCTAGCCTCCGGTGGTAGAACGTTAACCCCTGCAGGAGCAGACACTGTCTCCTGGGTATTCCAGGAGGTTAGCACAGTTCTGCGTCCCAAGTGGATGCTAATTAAGAAAGAAAAATCACGACACCGCTAATACTTAACCGAATACTTCTTTTGTTTCAGTCTGGGTCACACAGTTAACTCTAATCTTCACAACCCTATGAGGTGGAGACATTTCCCAGTGTTAACAGACAATGAAAACAACACAGAGAGCATCTGAATACTACAGGAAGCTTCCATTCAGTGGGGTTCTCTGGGAGCCCCTCAGATCTGAGCAGAAGTGAACTGCAACGCCATGCATTTTGGCAAGTCGAACCTGAGCAGAGGAGATGCCACTGAACAAGCGTTTCCTATTACCTGCTCCAAGGACAGGACAGCTTTCTTATTTTTAAAGAAAAAGTACTGGCAGCACTTGCTCCAGTGTGCTTAAGGGCAGTGACCCCACTGTAAGTACTCTGGGCCAATAAGGGCAAGCCAAACACTGAATATCACTTCAGAGAAACCAGGGAAAAGGGCAAAGAATTTAATACTTGACATTTGAACTTATTTTACACTGTTCAAGGCCCTTTCACACACATGATTTTGCTTGATCTTTACAACAAACCTGTGAGGTAGGCAGAACAAATAGTTTCCTCCATTGTTTCAGATGAATCTTTAGGGCTTAGCAGGGCTGGGAGATTTCTCTGATGTTGCCCAGATGGCTAGTGGCATGTCCCCTGACACCAGTCCTTTGTCCTTTCTGTCACCTCATGTAGAGCAAGAGGTGGAAAAAAATGTGTATGAATTACAAGGATTCTTAGGATAATACATAAAATAGAAGTTAGGGAAGAAAAAAAGTTAGGCAAATACAATCATAAAGAATATTTTTAAATGCCCAGCAGAGTTTTGGTTTCACTGAAGGTCTTGAATTTGTGAAATATGTTAACTCGTGATGAGAATATTTCTTTTAGAGGATATCCTGAAAGTGGGTAGATTCTCACTGGATCTGTGGCCCAACTTTTTCAAATGGGCCTTGTATCTGGAAAGTGGCCTGATTAGTGTAGATTACCCAAGGATTTGGTGGGAATGTTTTTTCCCAGATGGTTCTTGGGCGCCTGCAGGATGCAGATGTGTCTGATAATACATTTGTTAAGTCACAGGGTCCCTGATGCAAAGCCAGGCACATATATGCGATCAACAAGCAGTTAGCTGATGGATGAAGGATGCACCCACCCTTGGCAGGGAGAGGGGGCGCCTCAGTAAAGGTGAAAATACCGCGGGCCAGGAGTCACAGGGCCTCAGTTTCATTCCCACCTCCGTCACTAGGTCGGTTGAGCATCAGTTCATTTCTCTGGCCAACAGTGCTTCCCTTCTGAAATGAGAAGGCTGTATTTTTGAAATATGGTCCTTAAAGCCCTCATAGTCTAAAGTTCATGTAATCAGACTACCTTTGGACAACGGGATGGGCAGTAGAACCAGTATATCCTCATCATGTGCTTTGCAGAGTCTGTCTAAGTGTAGACTAGCCGATACCTCTAAGTGATGTGTCTAAACCAATACAGATAGCAGTAGCAGTGCTTAGTAGCCAAGTCGTGTCCCACTCTTTGCAACCCCCACCAGGCTCCTCTGTCCATGGGATTCTCCAGGCAAGCATACTGGAGTGGGGTGCCATCTCTCCAGGGGGTTTTTCCGACTCAAGGATCGAACTCACATCTAAGTCTCCTGTTTTGTTAGGTGGATTTTTTACCACTGAGCCACCCGTGAAACCCAAACCAATAAAGATACACCTTGTTTATTCAGAATTTTCTCTTGTATGATTTATCTTACCTCTGCCAATGAATTGGAGATCATGAACCCCACTCCTACACCATATTGTTTCACTGTGGTCTTAGTCCACTCAGTAACATGAATGAGTGAACAGGCATATTTCGATTGTGAACCATCCTTTTTTGCCTTGTGTTTTCTAAACACTATTATTTTACCTTTTTAGTGAAAAAAGATAACACAGAGCCACCATTCAGAAACTCTTTATGAAAAATAAGCCATATCAGGAAGAAATATTTTTGCCAAGAATTTGTCCAAGTGGGGTAAACAAGCATTAGAAGAGACATCCCAAATTACAGATTTTTGAATTGGAAGTGATCTTAAAGCTCATCTGGTCCCACCATTTCATTTATATGGTCAAATTTCTTCCCCTAGCACTGCCATCGCTGGTCCATTGATTGCTCAGAGCTGGCCACTCACAATGTCAAATCCTAGTTCCAAAATCTGTCATATGTGGGCAGAGCAGTCTTCATCCAATTCACTTTGCTCTGAACCTGCTCCAGTTTTTCTCCATCTCTCATAAATTTTGACACCAGACCTGTTGCAACTTTCCAGGGACCCTGTGTTCCGGGCCTCATCTCCTTTCTCTGGTCCTAAAACACTCATTAGCACAGTCAGATTTTTTGTTAGCCTTTTCAGGGGCTGGTCACTGTTGACTCCATTGCTCAGTCCTGTTCCATACTGGCTGCATCTTCCCCAGATTGCAATTATACGGTTGGTGTTTGGGCTCAAGTGTGGAAACTTACTTATCCCTGGTAAGAGATAGGCAGATGTTCCAAACATCAGAAATCTTGGAACCTCAAGACTGTGTCGTAAGCCTAGTGGTCTGCTTTAAGGAGAATATGTGGAGCCCTTGCCAGGCTGGTCCACCAGCTGCCATCATTGGTGAAAGTGGAAGTGAAAGTCACTCACTCGTGTCCAACTCTTCGCAACCCCATGGGCTATGCAGTCCACGGAATTCTCCAGGCCAGAATACTGGAGTGGGGAGCCTTTCCCTTCTCCAGGGGATCTTCCCAACCCAGGAATCAAACCAGGGTGTCCTGCATGGCAGGCAGATTCTTTACCAACTGAGCCATCAGGGAAACCCAGAGCCGACAAAAGCCAATGAATAAGGAATCACCATGGGGCTCCAAGAGGGTGCAGGGGCGCCTTGTAACCTGAGGGTACATCTCTCAGTGGGAGGTGGCCAGGTCCCATTCAAGTCCTCTCCCATCGTGTCTCCAGTCTAGCAGTAGTGTGCAGAAGACGGGGTTGAGACATTCAGACCAGTTGCGGGCTACCTCCTTCCTATGACTAAGAAAAAGAGATCGGCACCACCATACTCCTGAATCTCTGTGGCTGAGATTAGGAGAGAGGGCTGGACCGACGCTTGGTGAGAGGGAGGCAGAAAACGAGGGAGAAGGACGTCCGGCTACAGAGTGGAGGTGACAGGAACATATTTTTTTACTTTCCTTTTCTTGCTCTCATTTCTGTGTTTTATTAAGGGAAACACAAAGGGAAAATTGTGTTATTTGTTAAAAAATGTCAAAGTGTATTTCAAGCGAGAGGAAAAAAGCAGACACATTACTGCCTAGACAGGAAAGGCAATACACTGAGGCTAACAGGATAGCCAGAGAGGAGGATGGCGAGGACAGCAAATGCACCCTTTCCTGACCTCCGGCTCTTTTCCTGGGAACCTCCTGGCCCCTCATGGACATGAACATCTCTCGAAGGAGCTGGAAGACAAGGTGCTTTGGGGCTTTCTGGGGTGAAAGGGAGCATTCCAAATCAGCTGCTCCAAAAGAAGGGAAATCAGGTGATGTCCGAGCCAGGTTCTTCCATCAGCATGACAAGGACAGCCCTGGACATGGAGAAGACTCATCCAGGCTGACAAGGCACCATTTAAAACATTGCACTCTTTGCATGTTATAATAGAACCATCTACATGCCCACTTTATCTCTGTCTTGGACTATGAGCTCCTTCAGAAAAGGATCCATGTCAGAGTCAGCTGTGTTTCCCCTGTGCCTGCGTGAGGCTTATCCCTTCAAGTTTTAGTATATTCCATGGCATAACTGGGTGAACTGGAAAGAACACACCTGGGCTTTGGGAACAGAGAGGCCCGAGTTCAGATTTGTAAATGGTTTAATCTTAAATCACTCAATCTCTCCATTTTCCAGTTTCCTTACCTCTACAAGGAGAGGAATAAAATGCTCCTCAAGAGTTGATAGAGATGATGGATCTGGTTAAGGTGATGCTTCTGTCTCACTCTAACCTCCCCATGAATGAGCAGATATAGTTTCTCAAGGAAGATCATTTTCACCTTGCCCTGTTCACTTGAGCGAACAGGAACCATACCAGCGTTTAGGTAGACTGCGTGTGTCTAATGGCAGTAGTTGTCACTGGGTGATGGAGACACTCCTGTGCTTGGGGTAGGGGGTGCTCTCTGGCTGAGGGGATGCAAGGCGCTTACAGAATGGGTCCTGGGGTCACACAGACTTAAGGCTGAGCTTAATTCTGCCACTTAGGATGAACCTTGGGCAGGTTTCTTTATCTCTCCTCCTCTTAGTTTCCCCATTTAAGAAGTTGGTGAAATAATGAGTTGTCTCTCTGTGTGTTAAATGAAAAATACACACAAAATACCTACCATAGTGACAGGCACACAGTAAGATGAATTTCAGTGGCCACCATCGTCGTCATCACCATCAGACAATGAGCACCTCTATGACTGTGTTTTCTTACATCTGTGCCCCTAGTACCCAGCACTTAGGCAGTGGTATCCAGAGAATGTGGCTGGAATTACACTGAACAGAACACCTAATTGAAGACACTCTTGGCAGTGAGTGAAGTTCAAGGGCTGACTGGCTCTAGGTTCCACGTACAACCTGAGAAGGCGTTTCTTTTGGAACAATCCCACCCGCTCCTAAACAAGTGCCCATCCTACAGACTTCCTGCACGAGCCTCTCATTTCTGGGCTCTGACAAGCCCCCTCTTGACATCTTCACGTGGTACTTCACACCAGGTACCAGGAACTGGGATGCTATGGAGTACAGGGCTGGGTACAAGCAGTAAACACCTCAGGCATCTAAACAGAGAAGGACCTATGAAGAGACAAGTCTGAACATCCTGGGCGCGGGTCCTCTGCCCATCTCCCCTCTGTGGGTTAGGAGGAGGGCCCTGAACTCAGGGCCCAGGGGAACATTTGGGGGGCTGGCTAAAGCTTTCTGCAGCCCCCTGGACAGGTGATACCCAGAGGCAGCTGTGCACTGAGCAGGTGCGGAGACCACCCGCACCAGCCCAGTAGCAAGACCGCCACTACTCACAGCTATTTTCAGGAAGGAAGGGCCCCATCGTTGTCTTCACCCATCAAGAATATGAAACAGAGTGGCTGCTGCCAGAATGCTTAGGATGCCCCTACTCCTTAACCTACACACCTGCTCATTTCTTCTGAGAAATCTACCCTGTTTAATATTGTTAATATTGGCAATTGTTAATTTTTATGTAACATATCCCATGTATTTCCAACAAGTTTTCAGGTCACATATGAATACTACCACTATTGAAATGGAATTTCAATTATATACAGGAAACAAAAAAGCAAATCATCCCCCAAATAAAGATCAGGCCTAATCTTTCAATCCTGAGGGTTATCAGTGACCTCAGACATGCAGATGGCACCACCCTTATGGCAGAAAGTGAAGAGGAGCTAAAGAGCCTCTTGATGAAAGTGAAAGAGGAGAGTGAGAAAGCTGGCTTAAAGCTCAGCATTAGAAAACTAAGATCATGGCATCCAGTCTCATCACGTCATGGTAAATAGATGGGGAAACAATGGAAACAGTGAGAGACTTTATTTTCTTGGGCTCCAAAATCACTGCAGATGGTGACTGCAGCCATAAAATTAAAAGACACTTACTCCTTGGGAAAAAAAGCTATGACAAACCTGATAGACAGCACATTAAAAAGCACAGAGATGACTTTGCCGACAAAGGTCCGTCTAGTCAAGGCTATGGTTTTTCCAGTAGTCATGTATGGATGTGAGAGTTGGACTGCAAAGAAAGCTGAGCGCCGAAGACTTGATGCTTTTGAACTGTGGTGTTGGAGAAGACTCTTGAGAGGCCCTTGGACAGCAAGGAGATCCAACCAGTCCACTCTAAAAGAGATCAGTCCGGAATATTCATTGGAAAGACTAATGTTGAAGCTGAAACTCCAATACTTTGGCCACCTGATGTGAAGAACTGACTTATTGGAAAAGACCCTGATGCTGGGGAAGATTGAAGGCAGGAGGAGAAGGGGACGACAGAGCATGAGATGGTTGGATGGCATCACCGACTTGATAAAGGTCCGTCTAGTCAAGGCTATGGTTTTTCCAGTAGTCATGTATGGATGTGAGAGTTGGACTGCAAAGAAAGCTGAGCGCCGAAGACTTGATGCTTTTGAACTGTGGTGTTGGAGAAGACTCTTGAGAGGCCCTTGGACAGCAAGGAGATCCAACCAGTCCACTCTAAAAGAGATCAGTCCGGAATATTCATTGGAAAGACTAATGTTGAAGCTGAAACTCCAATACTTTGGCCACCTGATGTGAAGAACTGACTTATTGGAAAAGACCCTGATGCTGGGGAAGATTGAAGGCAGGAGGAGAAGGGGACGACAGAGCATGAGATGGTTGGATGGCATCACCGACTTGATGGATATGAGTTTGAGCAAGCTCTGGGAGTTGGTGATGGACAGGGAAGCTTCCGAGCTGCAGTCCATGGGGTCGCAGTGTCAGATTCGACTGAGCAATTGAACTGAACTGACTGAATCTTTTGATCACGATAAGATGTTAAATGTCATTCCGAGTTTACAAGGTGAAACAGAAAGTAAAGCCCTACAAAATTGCTCTGATCTCATCTAACCGTGTATCAGTGGTATTTACATGTCTAGTTGGCTTTAGGAGAAAGTCTGTAATGAAAGACCAAACTATATAACTCATGGCAATAGAAATCAAATTTGTGACCTCACTGATACTGCTGGAACATTTTTACTTTCATATATTGACTGTATCTCTCTTCTTCCTAAAAGAATTTAACATAAAACTGAAGGTGGATAATGATAAAATAGAACTGTAAGATCAGGAATAGAGAAACAATGCAGATATGCCAAATATGAGTTAATAGTCAGGAGCAGGAGCTATGTCTGTGTCTTGCTCACCTAGTTTGAGCTAACACTGTTCTGAATACTTTCTTGGTACTTGTTATGTATGAATGTTTGAATGAGCAAATCAATACTGTGATTGCAAGCAAATTTGTCTTTGAGTTTCCTGGTAGCTAGAGCAAAAAAGGAAATAGCCACTCTACAGATATTTTTGCACCAGTATTAGAGTTGTGATTGTGGGTTTGTTTATGTAAGCAGTCCTCATAGCTCTAGATCTCTATGCCCAAGTAGGTAAACAGTCAACCATTCCACCGTAATATTTAGCATTTCTTGCACAAAATGAATATTTGCTGCATGAATACATTAATGAGAACATTAAAAAGATTCTTTGATGCATCTAAAATATAATCACTTCCTCTTTTCTTATCCCATAAATAATTTGTCTACAGTCTTTTTTGAAACTTGAAGAATGGTGGGGGGCGGGGGTATTTGTCAGGAGGTTATTGAAAGTGAAGGCATTCCAGGCAGATTGAGTGAGTACACCAAGGGCAAGAAGCCAAGGTGAGTTGCTGGAGGATCTCTGTGAACACAGGGAAGTGAGGCAAGCCAGGAGGGCTGGATACTGCACATTAGAATTTATTACTCTGGAGGTAATAGAAAGCCTTTGAAACTTTTAGACTGGAGGAGTGAAATATTTAGGCATATGGTCTGCTAAGCTAAGTCGCTTCAGTCGTGTCTGACTCTGTTCGACCCCATAGACGGCAGCCCACCAGGCTCCCCCATCCCTGGGATTCTCCAGGCAAGAACACTGGAGTGGGTTGCCATTTCCTTCTCCAATGCATGAAAGTGAAAAGTGAAAGTGAAGTCGCTCAGTCGTGCCTGACTCTTAGCGACCTTATGGACTGCAGCCCACCAGGCTCCTCCTTCCATGGGATTTTCCAGGCAGAGTACTGGAGTGGGGTGCCATCTAAGATGACTAAATCTGGTAGCAGTGTGGCTGATAATTCAAAGGCAAAACAGAGACTTCCCCCGCAGTCCAGTGATCAAGACAGGGTGCTTCTAATGCAGTGAGCGTGAGTTTGATCCAAGGTTGGAGAACTAAGATCCCACATTCCACATGCTGTGTGGTGTAGCTAAATAAAAAAGGCAGAAGAAAGTGAAGGTAGGCTAGATAAACTTTACTACTCTGGTATAAGAAGTCCAGGACCTGGACCAGGGCAGGAACAGCAGACAGGAAATCAAGCGGGATGAACAAAAAAGACTTCTCAGAAACCAAGTCCAGAAAGCTCAGCATCTGTTTAGTTGTGAGGTGAGGAGGAAGGAAGGAGAAAAGTAATCGAAGAAGCGTGGGTAATGTTGAAACAGAAGTGGGAAATGCGGCAGAAATAAACAGCTGGATGGGGTGCAATAAGAAATTTGGTGACTTTTCAAGATGTTTGCACATTCATTATCTCATTGATTTCATATGCAAGTAGAGGGAGACCCGCCCTAAACGTCAGCCTGAAAAATTCACTGCCCCTCTTTGGAGCTGCCAAGTTTCAAGAACCAAACCTTTGCCTCGGGTTCTTGCAGCAACAGCAGGGCACCCACCCGAAGGTGCTGCACCCATTCCAGCAACCCGGAGTCTTCCCAAGGACTAAGCTACCCATCCTGATTCTGGGCCAGCAGCAGCTCAAAGCCAGGTAGTGCAAACTCCCAGCTGCCATGCTTGCCAGAAATGCAGATGGGTGTGCCCCAGAGTTCAGCCAGAGTCTCCCAGAACATCTGGGCAGGGTGGGGAGGGCGGAGCACGGCCATGAGTTTGGAGTTTCTTCAGCATCTCATCTTTCTTCCCACTGGGCAGAGGACTGGTTTCATCACTGATTCACTCCCAGGCACAAGCAAGTGGCTTCCCTCCGGGCTGCATCTTCTCCCCAGGGCAGATAGTGCCCTGAGACGGTAGGGCATTAATGAGAGGGTCCCACACATGGCTGGTGGAACCTCAGCTGGACATGGCTGGTGATCGTACAAAGAGAAGAAACACTGACCTCATCATGACAAGTCAGCCCTGGAAGGAAGGGACCCCTCAGGCTCAGGGGGTCTGCCCTCTCGCCTCCCAGATGGGGGCACCTCTGGTCTGCAGTTACTGCCCCACATCATCATCACGGGTGTTTAGATGTGCACGTGGGGTCCTCTGACAGATCCTGCATCCCGAGAAAAGTCTCACAGACGGTTCGCCACTGACTTTTCTAGCGTGGTCTCCCCTCTCCCCTGCTCTTTTCTCTCCTCTCCCGCTCAGCTCCATGACCCAACTCTCTCTGCCACCTCAGACATGACCCAGACATCACCCTAGTACAGCCCTGCGCTTGGGTGCAGGCTGTGTCCTCAGTCAGGAGTAACCCCCTCCTCTTCCTTCTCTGGCCTGTTGAGTATCTACCTCCGATGCTCTCAGACAGGTCATTAGCACTTCCCCTGGGTAAATTCAAAGGCTGATTAGCATTTATCACACAATATGACCAATTTTTCTTTAGATGCCTGCCTCCTTCACCGAAAATACACACATCTGTGTCCTACGGAGCTCCGTGTCCTCAGAGCCTGACCGAGTCGGGCCCTGCTGACCTGTAAGGAGAGAGACTGGAAAAGGCAGATGCTTAGGAGTTCAAACACCAGGGAATAAAAATGGATGCAGGAAACTTGCCCCCTGGCAACCCCCTCCCACAGTTCTCCCCAACATCCACCAGATATTTGGTTCTTCTGTATCGTTCCAGACTTACTTTATGTACAGCAAAGAAAATACCGATCCTTAACTCCACCCTTTGTAACCCCAACGGTAATACTGCTCACTCAAAACTTTTTCTCCTACCAAAAAATTTTTTAAATCCTTCAAAGTTCTTCATACTCATACTATCTCCTTCTACATGTTCAACTTGTAGATTTCAGTACTCACAAAACAAATAAGACCACACATTTAATGTAAGTTACAGTACAGGTGCAGCTTGCTTTAAAAAAGGATTGAGTTCCTGGAAAATCATATAAAATTCACTCTTTGCAACACCATGGACTGTAGCCCACCAGGCTTCTCTGTCCACGGAATTCTCCAGGCAAGAATACTGGAGTGGCTAGCCATTTCCTTCTCCAGGGGACCTTCCTGATCAAGGGATCGAGCCTCGATCTGCTACATTGCAGGCAGATTCTTTACCGTCTAGCCACCAAGGTAGCCCATATGAAAATCACATTGTCATTAAACCCATCATATTTTTGGTGCATTAACAGGTATATTGTCTAAAGATAACCAGCTGAAATTCTTCTTATCAAAGAGGAAACTGGATACTATGGCACTCCTGAACTGTGTGTCCGGTTCAGATTTGCTAACGCCTCGATCTGTTAGAACCCAGAGATACATTTCGGTGAGAACAAGGCTCTCAGTTCAGTTAGGAAAAGGGTAAAATTTAGAGTCTCTCCCACAGATGATCCCTCAGACTTTAAACAAGGGGTCAAGCACTCAGATGGCCCCATGGCCCATGGGACCCCAGAAGCCAGATCTTGCTGGCACCCAGTCACTGCAGGGTGGCTAGAAACCACTCCAGTGAGTTTTGCTCACAGAGGCACCACCCAACAACTGAACTGCTGAGAAGTGCAAGGCAAGGGCCCATCAGCTCTAGCCATGGGCCCGCTCCTGCTCACTTTTTGTAAGGCTTGCAAAGTAAGAATGATTTTTACACTTTTAAAAATTTCATAGGATCAAAATGAGAAGAACATTTCATGATGTGTAATGGAATTTAAATTTTGGTGTCCCTAATAAAATTGTGTCGGAACACAACCTGCTGTCTCATCTGATGACTGCCCGTGGCCACCCTCACACTCCAGTGATGGAGCTGAACGGTGGAAACAGACAGTAGAGTCACAAGCCTAAAGAACTGGCTAACCTCTGTTTTAAAAGACACTCCAAGTCCCAAAGCAGATGTCTATGTGAGATGGGCTTGTCTGTCTCAGCTTTGGGTACCTATTTCTGGATAAATAGCCCATTCGTTTCTTTGAGCAGGGGATCCAGACCTCAGCGATGAGACTTATTCCTTTTGGAGAAAGGCATCATCACCATCACGAGTCAACATTTCATGGTGTGTAATGGAATTTAAATTTTGGTGTCCCTAATAAAATTGTGTCGGAACACAACCCGCTGTCTCATCTGATGACTGCCCGTGGCCGCCCTCACACTCCAGTGATGGAGCTGAACGGTGGAAACAGACAGTAGAGTCACAAGCCTAAAGAACTGGCTAACCTCTGTTTTAAAAGACACTCCAAGTCCCAAAGCAGATGTCTATGTGAGATGGGCTTGTCTGTCTCAGCTTTGGGTACCTATTTCTGGATAAATAGCCCATTCGTTTCTTTGAGCAGGGGATCCAGACCTCAGCGATGAGACTTATTCCTTTTGGAGAAAGGCATCATCACCATCACGAGTCAGTGCTGAAGCACTCCTCTTATCTGCTTCAGGGGATCAAACCGACCTTTCCCAGCTGGTGTACAGCCCACCAGGCTCCTCCATCCATGGGATTTTCCAGGCAAGAGTACTGGAGTGGGGTGCCATTGCCTTCTCCGTTTTCCATGCTAGGCTCTGCTAAGTCAGGGTGGTAGAAGAAAGGATTCACCTCATCCAGGAAGTCTGCTTCCCTGTGCTTCCCTCCTGCCTGTGGCTCTGAGGGACCCCAGCAACACCTCCTCTCCATAATAAGAGTGATGGCTCCCCTGAGAACGCGGGATCTGGTGTGCATCTTCACACTGCTGAGCCAGCTCCCCCGTGTCTACTCAGGGTCTACAGAGACACCCCAACCAGCTGTACCCCATCCTCAAAGGGCAGGGTCCTGTGTCCACCAGGCCTCTTCTCCAAGGTCCTAATTTTTATAATTCAAATTTCTCCCCTTTGTCCCCAGAGCCCCGTGGGTGGTAGGCCTCCCACAGTTGCTACATTTATGATAAGGTAGGGTTCCCTTCCTGCCTCTTCAGTGACATAATTAACAATGTGCTGCCTAGTTAACTATTCTTTATGTTAATTCTGGTTTCCCAGGTGGCGCTAGTGGTAAAGAGTCTACCTGCCAATTAAGGAAACACAAGAGACTCAGGTTTGATCCCTGGGTCCTGGAGAAGAAAATGGCAACCCACTCCAGTATTCTTGCCTGGAAAATTCCACAGAGGAGCCTGGCAGGCTGTAGTACATGGGGTCAAAAAGAGTCAGACACGACCACGTGATTGAGCACACACACATGAAATCCTCACTGTTCAAGTAACTGGGGTGGCTTGCGCGTCCTAACCAGACTATGACTGATACATAACTCTTATCGAGTCTAAAATTAACTAAACATTTCACTCTGATTATTGGATCACAGACCCTCCCAAGGCCCACCTGAAAAATTAAGTCTACAAATGCTCAGTATACACCTACATGGGAAAGACGGGGCCTGAAGCTGAGAAATGGGCACCACCGGTTTTCGGAGGTCTCATAGTCTTGGACCCTTCACACTGCCTGGGACCCTAGCTCTTTCTGCCCTCTCCAGCAGGGAGGCTCTGGGACTGTGCCTGGGGGTGGAGGTAGGATGGCGGGAGATTAAAAACTGCAGGTTAGCTGGACTTTGTCCCTCTTCTCCACTCTCACTCAACCCACCCAAACCCCCCATCCTCACAAAGGGGCCCAGAAAAATAAAAGTACCCAGTGAGTGCCCCACAACGGCCTGGTGAGAGACAGTTTCGCTTTCACTGGTCTGGCAGAAAGCCTCAGTTCTCAGACGTGACTCTTTCCAGGCAGCACTACGGTGCTGAGGAAAGAGAAAGAAGCCACCGTGGTCAGGAGAGAAGGGGGCACAGAACTCCCTGCCTGCTCAAACCTGACTGAACCTGTCTGGTGGTTACCACTTAAGAAAGACAAAACTGCAGAGGAAAGAGGAGCTTCATGCCTGGAGCAGATTTTACAGCTGATAGGATCTCAATAAAAAATCATCGAAAATTATTATCAGTGAAAAATAAAATTTAAAATATCAACACCCAGCAGCAGATCTGGATAAGGGAGGAGAGGAGGCTGGCAGGGACTGAGCAGGAGAGGGAGGCCGTGGTCAGCGTGTCTCCACTTGAAACCCAGCAGGGCTTTGTAGACCAATCTCACCAGTGTAGTCAAAGCCCTCTTTCTAAGAGACACTGAAATGCCAAACAGAGCTTCCAATGACACGTGAGAGACAGAACCTCTTCAGCTGTCATCACTAGGGAGCACCGCCTCAACCTAATGATTTTACTGGGATTCCTTTTAATGAAGTCTTTGCCTCTCCTTTCCCAGAATGCCTCCCGCCTGGATTCCAGCCACACCAGGACACGGCTGTGAACTCGCGCGCCCCCTGGTGGCAGATCACCGCAAAAGCGTGAGGGCCGACGGCCAAGCGGGTATAGCCCCATTGACGAGGAAAGCGGCTTTATCCAAATCTTTATGTTCGCTTCCCACATTCCTGTGGAGTTAAGCAGACTTTAGCGTCTGCATCTCCCTCTTCTTCTTCTCCATTTGGCCACTGCTTTGCTTGACTCACCTCAGTCCCTTTTTCGTGTGAAGGCTGAGTACCCAGCCAAGACTTGGCTCTTCAAGCTGCTGAGAGAAGGTCTTGGGTCACAGATGGGAACAATTATGTATTGGGGGTTTCAGAGACCTCTAAGAAGAAAACCAACTGTAGGGACTAGGGCACTGAGACCACAATGGGTCAATCATTCCAGTTCCACCCTTCAGCCGACCTCAGGTTCCAGGAGGCCAGGGCCAGGCAAGCTAACTGGTCAACCACTCTCACCTCCTCTGAAGAGGTGTGTGCCTGAGTAAACACAGCCTATACCTAGCAGACTAGTGAATGTTCCAGATGACAACAAAACCACATACAGAACACAACCAACTGGTGACAGCATTCAGCTGCCCTGCTCCACAGAAAGCGCCAAACAGCCACTTCAAGTCAGCTGGATTTGACAAATGAGATTAAAACTTCTTCCCGATCTTGGCCTATTTAAAACATAGATGTAAAAAAATTCATGATTTATTGTAATCTGGAACATTCACTAGTCCAAATATGAGTTCCAAATCTGCTTAGCTATGGCCTTGTAGATCTCTCAAATCCCTCCCCTTGTTTTTTAAAATGTGGGTGTCTGAGCTCCTTTCATATGTTCTTAAACATAATCCCACCTCAGGGCCTTTGCACTTGCTTCCCTTCATGCCTGTCCCATTTTTACCCTGGAAATAAGGCAAAAGTGAATGACTGGAAGGTCCAGACTATTACAATTGTTAGTGAAGTATACTTTTATTATTATTTTCAAATTCAGGGACACTCCTTATTCAGCACTCAGACACTTAATCTCTCAATTCATTTTAATTCAATTCAACTGCCAAGAAAACCCACAAACCCAGAAGTAATCAAAGAGTCCTTCAGGCATCAGCAGCAATGAAAATATCCCAAAATAGCCAAAAGCAGGAAATTTGCTGAGATTCAGTTATTTTGCTAACCAAAAGAAAGTGAGACTCTCATTGAATGTCAATGCCTATAAAGTGAAATTCTGCCAGCACCCAAATCAAGGACAGGAAGAAACAGATACTAATAATGATATAATAATAACATCAAACAACATTGACAACTAATATTTATTAAGAACTTACTACATGATGGGCTATACTACAACTGTGTTATAGTTTGCATAAGTAATTCATGTAACAACCAAATCAGATAGGTTTTATTATCAACCCCATTTTAAGATGAAGACACTGAGGCACAAAACACAACAATCAAAGGGGGGGAAAAAACCAGAAAGCCAAGGAATTAAATTTTAGATAGTTATGATTACAGAGGCTGAAATGACAACTTATGTTAGAAATACACTGCCAAAAAAAAAAATACATTGTCAACACCGAAAATGACAACGAAGAGCAGAGATGACCAAGAGGGAAATGAAATTGAACACATGAACCTCCGAAAGCTCAGAGCAGGGCATTCAGAGGCAGGACCCCTCAGTGGCCCTGAGGACATCACTGTTCCGTCAGGCAGGCCAATAATGAGTCTCTAAGTTAGCCCTCTCCCATAAAGCCTCCAGGGTGATGACTAAAGACAAAAGGGTACTCAATTTGTTTGACTTTTCAGAAACCAATTATCCAGAACATTGTTTGTCTAGCTTTCTCATCTAGATGTGTTGACAACTTAAGTTATGGAGAAGCTGCTTTAAACTGTTGAACTGTTGTAATCAGCACATTAATTTTATGCAAAGAATATCTTTCAAATGCCTTCAATATTACTTGCTCTCAAGTAGCTTAAGCAGTCTCCATGGTTGTGTCCTCGCCATCACCCGCATTTCCGTTCCCTTTTTCCGAGTGATGGTGTCTTTCACGTGAGAACATTGCTGCTTGACCACCACTTCTGAATGTGGGAGACTCTGGGGGCATGTGTGTGTTTCTCCTGCACTGCAGGGCCGTCCAGAACTTGACAAAAGCCAGCATCAGCTCCTGCAAGCAGGAATCACTCTCAGAAATGAATTTCCCCATTGCTTGGGAGAAAGTAGGGGCAGCGGGGGATGGGGATTTGGAGGTTTCGGGTGTGACAAGTGGACTTCGCCACTCCTACATAAAACCTGTCAACACTCAGCCTGGAACCATAAACAGGACAAGTAAGATTTTCTAGGTTGCCAGTGTTCTTTCCAAGTTGTCCATACAGAGCTGATGGGATGCACAGGCTATGGTTCCTGGGAAGTCTCCTAAACAAGCCCTAAATAAAGCCCCTTAAACCCTGACATCTGGTCCACAGCATGTTGAAACTTCTTGCCCAGGACTGCTTTTTCCCTCCAGATTTCTTTGAGTAACTTGTGAGGCAACTCTCAGTAATTATTTCAATTCACAAATTAGTCTCAGTTGTTCCCCTAAATTATACTGTGGCCCCAAAGTACCCTATGTAAGCCAAGCCTCTCACCCACATATGCCACAAGTACTCCATCACCAGGGCAGACCCCAAGCCTAAACTGTATCTGTTTGCTCTTGGAGGAAACAGGTTAAAAGAAGCTGAGTCTGTAGTAGGACGAAGGCTCTCACGGCTGCGGGGACTCAGCTGGGCCTCATTAGCTTCACAGAGCACTGGAGCCTCCTCTCCAATCATGGGCCAGGACTTAGGATTGATCCTCCCACAATCACCACCCCAGCGGAGCCAGATCAAGTCAGGAGTATTCAAAGCCTCAGCTGCCTCCTGGTGCCCATGTACCAGGATGACGTTTCCAGAGGCTCGTGTCCCCTTTTCCAACGCTCTTCCCCTTAAGGACTGAGCTCGGGGTGTCACTGTCTCTTCCAGTCAGATGGTCTTTGCTCGCAAACCTGTTGTCCTCTTCAGAAGGCCTAGCAGAGAGCAGAGAATCTAACTCACTCCCCAGGGTACTGCTGCTCAACTGGGGACCCCCAGAGTATTCCAGCCTCCAGAAGGCAGAGCCCGATGAAGTCCTGTGCTCAGGCTTGGTTTAGAAATCACACTCGTGATGTTCTGCGTCATCCCAGTACTTTCGCATATGACACAGGTTGCCAAGGGTAGTAATGGTTAAACTTTGCCTTAGTATGACTTAGGATTTTTTCTCCTGCCAGTAACTTTTCTTTGATACCAGTTTTTCATGTGTACATGTTGTCTTCAGAAAGAAAACATCCTTCCTTGGTAAAAAGAAATACATCAAGTTTAAATTAGCTATGAAATGATTCCCTGTGTGTTTTAAAGAGATTTTCCGGGGTTTATTCCAAGTCTGCACTATTTAAGAGATTCTACTTACATTTCACAGACTGACCTGTTTACTTGGAAGATCCGTGACTCAGCTTTGTGCACATCGGTCATAGACCTGCTCCCCTCCATCCACCTGAGAGGGAAGAGTGGCACCCCCTCTCCCCTTCCTGGTTGGCTGTCAGTCACTGGCAGGGCAAAGCATACATGCCTCAGACTTGGCGTGCTCTGTCCATAAAGCTCTCCACGGGAAATTCTGTAAGTTCATATTTTCCCTCCTCCTGAGAGATGCACAAAGGCCAGCCATAGTAATTTCAGTTTTTCAGTTGGGAAAACCCAGCTACTGGGCATGAAATCCCCTTGGATTTCCCGGTTATATGGAGCAGGTTTGTGTTCCCATCTTTTAAGGCAGATCCTCCTGGGCTGTGAGCATCTGATAGATTTCCCAAACGCCCCTTAGAGTCGTCATGAGTGGACTCTATCAGCTGACAGGAGAGGGGCTGAAAACATATTTCACGAGCGCTCACAAGTTAATCACCTTCCAAAATGAAATTACCCAAATGGACCACAAGATAAGCCTGGCAACAATTAGAGCTTGTTTCCTTTTGAGTCAATCACAGTAGCAAACATCTCACCTTTGTTGCACTCACCTGGCGTGGCTGGGATGTTGCAGCCATCCTGCCTGTCAAGAGGAGGAAGCAGAGGAAAGGGGGCCATTTGGTTAAAGATCCTCTCATCCCACCCACCTCCCAGTGTGCCCCCCTCATCGTGATCACCAGCCTATGCACCCAACAGTAAGCAGATGATCCTGGGGCACTTTCTGTGGCTCTGACCTGTGCCTGCTGCCAGCCCCTGCCTGCCCCCACACCCACAGACTGCTGGGGGAGAGTCAGGAAAGCAGAAGTCTCGAACAGAGCAGCGGGTGCTTCAATATCCACACAGGTGCGGCGGGAGCACAGAATGATGCCTCCAAGGATGGCCCAGCCGGGCGTGCTTTGCAGTCACTCCAAAGTGAACGGAAGGATGCCCGCAGAGAAATTCGTCATGGAATCCTTGAAACACAGCTTTGCCTTCTAGCATTTTGCCTTAAATCTCTTCCCTCCGTATTATATCTCCATGTCTCAACTGCCCTGTATGTCTATTGAGTTAAATTTGATAAGCCTGTTCAGCAAGGCTTTCAAACCTTATGGGTTTTTATTGTGCTTTGAATGTTATTGTTTTTTAAAACATGAAATACTTGACTTGATCGGTCCATAATGCTGCACAAACAATCAGTGGAAAACACCGTGGTAAAACGTTCTGACATGGGAGTGTGCAAGCCCATTGTCAGGACGAGCCAGCAGAGCAACACAAGAATGGATGAGAAGAAAATTCCCAGTTGCTTCCCTTATACTACCTTTCAAGGTAGTTAGTGCTTGAGCACACGCTGACTAATAATAATATTAAAAAGCAGTAGTTGTTTAATACGAATCACAGTACTGAGCGCCTACAAGAAGCCGTCCCACATCTGGGTTTGGCAACAAACCTGTACGCAGGTCGGGTTCTAGCGCTCATATTTTACAGACACGGAAACTGAGGCTTGGGTGGATTGCCGACCCGCCTCGGGCGGGCTGAGCTCCGGCCCCGCCCCTCTGCCTGCGGCGGCTGGTGCGCCCAGGTCGGTGCCCAGCCTCCGCCGCCGCGCTCCGCCCTGAGCGCTCCCGCTCCCGAGAGGGGCCCTCGGCGGAGGACAGGCGCTGGCGGGACTCGGGGCTCCCCGGGCGCCCAGGCCCCGCCCCGACGGCTCGGCCGCTCGGCTTTAGCACGCGGCGTTAGACAATCTCCGGGACGGCCCGCGTGCTCTCCCTGCCAAACCGCAGGGAGGGACGTGGCCGATGGAGGGAAGGGGCTGGGAACTGTTTGTTGCTTTTTCTGAATTAAAAGAAAATTGGGAACAGAGCAAGGGAGGGAGCACAGAGTTCAAGGGAGAATCTGGCGAGTCACCTTGGCAGACCCCTGGACCACGTCCAGAACTCTCTCTTGGAAAGGGCGAGGCTGAGTGTGTGATGAGTGCTCAGTGAGCATTCATTGTGGATGATGGATGACTGGCCTGGAATCCTTCCACACCACAAATTTGTTCCTCTGTACACCCAGGCAACCGGGAAGCCAAAAGAGGTGGGGAATCGGGGTGCTGCCTAAACGGCACTTTCACTCCGCTGCTGGCACCGGAGCCTCCCCGCGCTCAGCCCGGCCTTCTGGACTCCTCCTTGACGCCCCTCCCTCCTTCCTTGACCCGCTCAGTCCCTCTGGTCCCTGCAAGCAGAGCTCGGAGTTAACTTTTTGTCTCCACCTACGCTCTCACAGTCCCAGTCGCAGCCCAGCCTCCCCAGGCAGCGATCTGCTAGAGAGTCTTCAGGCCAGAACTAGCGAGGACAGCCTCCCTACCTCCCTGCCTCCGGCCCTCCCCGCGGCTGCCCGAGGGGCCGCGCGGTCCACAGCACAGCTGCCAGAATCGCGTTTCCGTTGCCTGGTTTTGATCATGTAACATCCCCACTTGGAAGACCAGAGTGAGTCCCTGTGGCCTTATATGTTAAGTCTCAATTTCTAACCATGCATTCAGATCCTCCCCCACAGCCCCCCATCTTGCTTGCCCTACCCAAATCCTTTCAATGCAGAGCTGCTCAGATTCTGCGAAACGTAGCCACTCCCTTCCCTGCCCTGCCACTTGGTCATTTGGCCAGTATTTATGGAGCGTCTGCAAAGTGAGGGCACTGAACTATGGGCTGCAAATAAAGAACAAGAAAAACAAGCTACCTCCTCCCTCACAGACTGTAGAGTCAAGTGAGCAACAGTTAAGACATGAAATTTTCTGGCTCCCAATTGCTACTGAAAGGACATAGCGCACTTTAAACCTGAGCACAACTGTGTAAAATAAACCAATAAACAGGCGTGCACAGATGAAGGACTGAAAGGAATGCGCTAATAGAGTCGGCCCTGTTCAGTTAAGTAATTGTTCGTTGGGGTAATCACCTTCTTCCTCTGCTTTAGGTAGTTTCCAAATTTTTAATACTGATCACATATTCATTTTATAATAAGCAACTGCTTTGTGACGGCAGTTATCAAAAAATAAAGGTAAGAAATTACCTTTTTGTGATTAAAAAGGCCATGTCATTTCTTTTAAGAAAGTTTTGCAGCTGCAGAAAACGTAAATAAGAAAATAAAAATCATTCACAATTCCAATATTAGCACATAACGAATATCAGCATTTTATTTTATTATGACCTAACCATTATATTTTTTCCTAAAATTAACCTCACATTATGCACAATGTTTCACAACCTATTTTTTACTAACAAGTTACACATAGTCTCCATGGCATCAAGGTGTTCCACTTCAACAGAACGTTGTTTTTCACATCTTTATAATATATAACATGTGAACT
Source organism: Aepyceros melampus (assembly GCA_006408695.1). Taxonomy (NCBI): domain Eukaryota; kingdom Metazoa; phylum Chordata; class Mammalia; order Artiodactyla; family Bovidae; genus Aepyceros; species Aepyceros melampus. Next base: position 494,274 of record SJXQ01008443.1, read on the forward strand.
ATAATTGGTTTAATCAGTTCTTATACCTAAATGATGATATTTGTCCCTAAAGGGGAAGAATCTTTTGGAGTCTGGAAATAGGCTCAGACAGGGATTCAAATCCTGGCTTTAACCACTTGTTAATAATTATTAATAATTTTAAGTATATTAATTTTTCCTAGGTGTTGTTTTCCTCACAAAGCATGTATCTTCTATATAGGGTTATGGTAAGAACAAAATAAAATGATGCTTTTATAAGAAAATTATAATAAATAATATTACTTAAATACTTACATTTATTGTACTTAAATAATAAATTATAATGAAATCATTGCTTTGGCATGTCTGTGCCTAGGTATTCGTTAACTCTGATCATTTCCTTGGAATACATTCCTAGAAGTAGAACTTTCAGGGGAAGTGGTTTGACCATTTTAAAGTTTTTTGAGGCATACCACCAAGTTGCACTATTGAAAAAAGTGTATAAATTTCACTTAAAAGAAGGAGACAGGGGGAAACTTTTTAAATGAAGTTGCCTTGAGCCCTGTGCGCCTGTGCTGTCATGGGTACATTCCAGCCAGGGACTTGGATGAACCCTCCCAACTCTTCACATGTGACCGCCTGCTGCTCCCAGCCTTCTTCCCACCAGCTCCAGTCCCTCCCTCTCCTCAAAGTTTCCTAGATGGATCCTCTACATTTTCCCCCAGGGAACCCTTCTGTAAGATGCAGACATAAAAAACAGACTTGAGAACACAGTGGGGGAAGGAGAGGGTGGGGGAAATTGAGAGAGTAGCATTAAAACACACACATTGCCATATGGAAACTAGACAGCCAGTAGGAATTTGCTGTATGACTCAGGGAGCTCAAATCCGACCACCTAGAGGAGTGGGATGGGGTGGGAGGTGGGAGGGAGGTTCAAGGGAGAGGAGACATATGTATACTTGTGGCTGATCATGTTGATTACGGCAGAAACCAACACAAGACTGTAAAGCAGTTATCCTCCAATTAAAAAGAAATAAATTTTTAAAAGACTCTTTTCTACTTAACATTTAGCTGTTTCTTTACTGTGTGTTGCTTGCGATTTTTGCCATCTCTGCCACATGCTCCCACTGTCTCCTCCATCAGACTGTCAACTTCCACAGTTCAAAGCTAAGCTAGGGAAATGAAATCGATTTTAGCTCTTTAGGCGACCATTTGCTGTTTTGGAAGAGAATAAATCATCCCCAGGTCAAAACTATTCAGGAAGAGCTGAAAATACAAAAATGACATATTTAAAGATGCCACTTTACAGGTGAGGAAATTGGGGCTGCAATAGGGGCTGAGCCCTTCCAAAGGTCACACATAAGCCACAGAGCCCCCTCTATTGCCATTCTCAGTCACTCTGCATCTCTCCTACCATAGGGCCACCTCCCACCCGCTTGCATGCTTTATTGCTCATCCTGAGCTCTATGTTATCGAGCACACTATCTCAATTTGAAAAATCTTGCCCTTGACTCTTGCTTTCATGCAGCCCGCGGCCCTGCTATCTGTCCAGATCATTTCTGCGCTTGGACACCGCACTCCCACCCACCACCCTTCCTTGAACCGGGGGAGATAACAAATCTGTGCCCACCCCGGCATTCCTGCGCATCCCAGACATGAAAGCAGTTGCGAAGCATGCGGAATCCTCCCCGATTTATTTCTTTTTACCTTACATCCCTTCCTCTTTGATGTCAAGAGACTATTTGAAAGAAAAGAATCTAACCTGACCTACTACCCGGAATGCCAAGATAAACAATTATTGGGCTGATGGAGGGCGGTCAGCAGGTGGTGGACAAGAATGCACTGGAGTGAGTTGGGCTGGTTTTCTAAACTCCTGTTCCACTTCAGGGCTGACCAGCAGGACTGTTGGCTGGAAGCTTCCAGGGCTCCCTACTTACCGAGGTCCAGGGTCCCACAACCCACCCAGAGAAAGGCTCCCACAACCCACTCAAAGAGAGAGAGGCTCCTGTCTTTCCCTCAGATCCTCATCTCTTAGCAGAGCTTAGTAAGCGCCCTGGAAACTTCCCAGAAGTAAAGTAGATTCAAAAGCACTGAGAATTGTGAGGCTGTGTGGTACAGTGGGATGGGTAGAAATGAGGAAGGGAGGAAGGAGGATATGCCTTCTTCCCAAGCCAGCTACAGAGTGATGCTAAAATGCCTCCAGGAGTCACTGAGGGTCACCGTGGAGCTCCAGCCCTTCCTGCCCAGACTCCCTGCTTCTCCCAGCAGCTTATGGCAACTGTTCTGCTTTGTACAGCAGAATGGTGTTGGATGATGGAGGTCAGAGTGGGCTTTGAAAAGGGCCATAATTTAGTGCATCAGAGTCTCACCCTGATCAGCAGACCACCCTCATACAGCCCTTTATCCCCTCCCTCTTCTCTTCTCGCTCACTAGGTCACTGTTACTTTCTTGTTGCTCTTCAGAAAAGCCAAGCTACTTCCTGTCTCAGGGCCTTGGCACTTGCTGCCACCCCTGTCTGTATGGCATGTGGATCTTAGCACCCCAAGTGTATGCCAACCTGTACACAGTACGAATGCTTACAACCTGCCCTGCCTGTGGACGTCGCTACTTACATGCAATTACACACACGCCCTCTGGACGAACACTCTGCCATGTCTTAGCATTCCTGGCACTGTCTCCTCATTCTGTCAGCCGTCTTCTCGTCAGGAGGTCTTTCTTAGCCACTCTGTCTAAACAGCACTGGCCCCTCCAACACAGGTCACCCTCGTTTCCCTTACTTTGCACTACTGTCTTCCTCATGGACTCTTACCTGCAGGCTCCCTTGTTTGTTTCTCTCTTCTTTTCTCAGAATGTAAACTCCAAGAGAGCAAGAACTGTTTCACTCATTGGCACACCCTGAAACCTAGATCAAAAGTGACTTATAGCAAGGGCTGAATATAATACTCATATATAATCAGTCTCCAAGAGGACTTCCACTTGTGTTTATGATTCCTAGGAAAGACTCTTATGTAACCTGGAAGGGTCTCAAGTTGCTGAATCTCACGCCTCTTCTCCCTTTAATTTTAATTCATCAGTGTTTCAGTGGACCTGCTGTCAGAGCAGCTTCTGCAGGGCTGGGACGGCACTCCCCACCCCACCCCCAAATCCAGGGCTCCCTCCCGTGAGAATGGTGACGATTCTTCTGGAGGAGCCTGGTTGTAAGAGGAAGTCTTTGCAAATGACTGTTCAGGGACCTATAATGTGAACTCACACCCCAAGTCAAAAGCATGTATTGCAGAATGATAAATCTTTTGTAAGTCATACCTCAAATTCCATTGTTTACAGAGGAAGTACTATTGCTGACAAGCATAAGCCATTTAGAAATATGACAGGAGTTATAAACCCTGCAAGAAGGAAGAATCCTTGAACTGGAACGCTTGACAGTGGAATTTCTTTCTATTTGCTCAGACATGTTGGTAACCCATTGGAAATGTTTCTCTTCAGCATTTGACTAGAGGAGAAGCAAGTGACTCAGAAGGGAGAGGAGCTCGTGTAACAGAAAACTGTCCCTGGGCAGCGGTGTGGTAGGAGGAACGAGGGTCAGTCTCAGAGTGGAGTCCAGCGTGCTGGGCTCCAGTCCCAGTGTGACCAGGTCTCTTTCTGCCACCTGCATAGTAATAAGCCTTGCATATAGGGGTGGGGATTACTAGCACTCATCAAGGTTTCAGATTCTCTTCTCCTTTTGAGCACGTGTCCCTCTAAGTTAGATGTGTTCTTGCAGCGGAAATGTGAATGGAATGATGTATGTGAATTCCCGGGGAGAACATTTGAGAGCCTGCGAGTCCCGTGTTCTGTGTACCTGTCTCTGTGAACTTCGAAGCCTGATGCCGAGCTGGTTATGAAGACCTTGACAGCTTGGGTCCCAGAGTGCCTCAATCAATAGAGTCCCACGTTCTACCACCCCTCCCTTGAGCAGGCAGTGTGTGGGAGAAGTGAAGCCTTGCCTTATGCATCAAGCTTTTGAGGTTTGTCATAGCAGCAAACCTAGCCTATCCTGACCAATGTCGTGTGTCAAATAAGCCAGGTGCTTCCACCTACGTTAACACCTGTGATGGCACTGGGACCCTCTGGGTCTCATTTTACACTTGAAGAAATGGAAGCTCAGTGAGGCCAGAATTCAAAGCTCAGATTCAAAAACTGATTTGAAAACTGATTCCCTCTCCATGATACTATGACATCTTGTACTCTGGAAGTGGGGCTTCTCAGATGACAGTGGTAAATAATCCATCTGCCAATGCAGGAGACATGGTTTGATCCCTGGCCCAGGAATATTCTCTCAAGGAGGAAATGGCAACTCACTCCTGTCTTCTTGCCTGGAAAATTCCATGGACAGAGGTGGGCTACAGCCCATGGGGTCGCAAAGAGTTGGACACAACTGAGCACACACGCACTGGAAGAGAGTCAACTTTTACATTTCCCCAGACCCTGGGAGGCCCACAGCCCTTGCTCCGCAGCCATGACTAAGAGTTGGATTTGTTGTGGTCTGTGGCCTCATGGATTTTATGATTTAATGTGGGAATCAGAGAGACAAGCAAACACTTTTTCTCCCCTAAAGAGTAGGTTAAAGAGCAGGCACAGCATGGACCCATGGAGGAACAGCGCTGTGTGGCTGAGTGGGGTTGCAAGGGTGGGGGGTAGTGGCCAAGGTGCCGTGCGGGTGGGCGTGCAGGCTTCAGCCAGGGCAGCCCGACAGTCTCGGGGGATGTACGATTGGCCTGAGTGTCGGAAGACTCAGGCCCCAGGCTTGGGTCCGCCAGTCTTGATGAGTCACCTTTCTGGGCCCACCGCCCAGACGTGGGAGAAGCATCTTGGATCTGGACGCTGCCTACACATGAGCATCACCAGGGGAGCTTTAAAGAGATAAACATCCAGCCACCCTCAGAGATCATGATTCAGGGCTCAAGCAGCATACATGCCTGCATAGTTTTCTAGGTAAAGAATCCACCTGCAAAGCAGGAGACTCAGGTTCAATCCCTGGTTTGGGAAGATCCCCTGGAGAGGGGAATGGCCACCTACTCTGGTATTCCTGACTGGAGAATTCCATGGACAGAGGAGGCTGGCAGGCTACAGTGCATAGGGTCACAAAGAGTCACACTGTCTCAGTCTCACAAAGATAGTTTTCAAGAAAGGTTTTTGTTTTTTTTTTTAAAGGTCTTGATACATGGGCAGACATTCCAGGACACCTTTCTGTTATTTTAGTGGCCACTGGACAAGCACTGTGGGTATTTGGTTTTGGTCAGGAGTGTTCCAGGCATTTCCAGAGTTCACCTCAGACCTTGGGAAGAAATGGGTCTGAGGCCTTCCTCAGAACTTTGGGGACCACTCAAAGTCAGAGGCTCCAGAGGGCAGTGGGATTCCTCAGGGCGCCAAACCCACTTTCTGAGTGACAGCATTGTGAGTAAGGCCTCATTTTCTGGGACAAAGAGCTGATAGGACTGGGAAGGTGAGTAACCAGAAGACTTCCTGGGGACCGCACCTAAGCACGCATTGAAGGTGCGCTACTAGGCTGGAGAGGTTTCATCTTGAAGACGGCTGTTGTGCTCCGGTCCTGGCTAAGTCTTCTTGAATCCCATCCACCAGGCTTTATTTTTCAGACCCACACAGAACTAGCAGCCAATCTCCAAGCTTCTGCAGATCTGGCTCTCAACAGAGCCCTGCTCCAGAGCTCCTTCCCTGAAGAAGGCTCCTGAAAACCATGGGCATTAGCTGTGGACTTGGCTGGAGGAGAAACCACAGAAGCGCCAGAGAGACAGCACAGAGGACCTCTGGCTTCTCCACAGCCTCTTGGCAGAGCTCAGGGTGGCTTCTCAGCTGGCATGCTGCAGCCAGGCTGCTGGGCACTTGCCCAGCCCGCATGCCACATCCCATGGCAGAGGGCAGGGCATGTGGGAGCTTTGGTGTGTGAGTATATTCCAGTTCCTAGGAGTCTAGTAGGATCACAATGCAAATTAGCCATTCAGTTAAAGCAACCCAAGTCTCACACACGCTTCATCATCAACACAGGTAGAACTATTTAATATAACAAAGGAAAAGCCACACCTGGCCTCCAGAGTGGCTTCCTGAGCCACACCAGGAATACTCAGGGCAGTGTCAGCAACATGATCTTTCTCTCCAAGGCCAGTCTCTTGACTGAAGGTCCTTAGGGCATCCATCAGCTGCCTTTGCTGCTCCTGGCATATCAACATCATGCAACCTCCATCTCCTCCACACTACACAGTGCCAGAGAGGTTCAGGTTTTGGACACAGTCTTGGTGACACAAGCCACACCTATATCTTGGCCACCGTCTCTGTGATGTGACTTGGGGCTTGTTGATGAAGCCAGCTGCTGCTGCTGCTGCTGCTGCTAAGTCGCTTCAGTCATGTCCGACTCTGTGCAACCCCATAGACAGCAGCCCACCAGGCCCCTCTGTCCCTGGGATTCTCCAGGCAAGAATACTGGAGTGGATTGCCATTTCCTTCTCCAAGATGAAGCCAGCTAGTAGTACCAAATAACTCAATTATCTGCCCTTCACAGTACTGAAGCCTATATATCTCACCTACTCACTTAGTTTTTTACATCTTGCTAACTTTCAAAAAGGATTTGAAGAGATGCACCATGAATGGCATTGTTACCCATCGAACTATTAAGAGAAAGAAAGGAGGCCAAGGAACTGGTATTGAAAAAGGCTGGGGTGAAGAGGAAGTTAAAGACACTTGCTCCTTGGAAGAAACTCTATGACAAACCTAGAAGTGAAGTGAAGTGAAAGTCACTCAGTTGTGTCCAACTCTTTGAGACCCCATGGACCATACAGTCCATGGAATTCTCCAGGCCAGAATACTGGAGTGGGTAGCCTTTCCTTTCTCCAGGGGATCTTCCCAACCCAGGGGTCAAACCGAGGTCTTCCACATTGCAGGTGGATTTTTTACCAGTTGAGCCACCAGGGAAGCCCATGACAAACCCAGACAGCATATCTAAAAGCAGAGACGTTACTTTACCAACAAAGGTCTGTATAGTCAAAGCTATAGTTTTTCCAGTAGTCATGCATGGATGTGAGAGTTGGACCATAAAGAAAGCTGAGCACTAAAGAACTGATGCTTTTGAACTGTGGTGTTGAAAAGACTCTTGAGAGTCCCTTGGTCTGCAAAAAGATCAAGCTAGTCAACCCTAAAGGAAACCAGTCCTGAATATTCATTGGAAAGACTGATGCTGAAGCTGAAGCTCTGATACTTTGGCCACCTGATGTGAAGACCCAACTCATTAGAAAAGACCCTGATTCTGGAAAAGATTGAAGTCAGGAGGAGAAATGGATGACAGACAGAGGATGAGATGGTTGGATGGCATCACCGACTCGATGGACATGAGTTTAAGAAAGCTCTGGGAACTGGTGATGAACAGGGAAGCCTGGTGTGCTGCAGTCCATGGGGTCACAAAGAGTCAGACATGACTGAGCAACTGAATTGAACTGAACTGAACTGGGGCAAGAGGACAGATAAGAAGAGTGACTGTACCAGAAGACCAAATGGAAGTTCCCACAATCTGGTGCAAAATTTGACCTTAAGCATCCCAATGGCCAACAGAAAAAAACAGGAACAAAGATATATCACAATGCCCTTAGTTTTCCATGAGAGACAATATATCAGATGGTGTGGAATGGCAAGCATTTCCTAACTCTGAAAGGATGAGAACATATTATTTTCAAGATGTATTAATATCACTGAACAATAAAATGGATCTACCAAAGTAGTTTCACCAAAATAGCCCTGTCAAGAAGGAATAATGATAAATTTTCATTTTTGTGGTGATATTTCTACAAGAAGCTAGAGTAATATATATTAAGATTATGGTCTGCAGTGCTTGGGTTGGATATTTGCTATTGTGGCTCTATGTTTATGGCATCTATGGGGCCTGAAATGGCTTCTGGGGGGGGTCAAGCCAAGGATTGTAATGAGGGTTTCAAATTGCACAAACCCTTAGAAGCAAGAAGGTAAGCGCGGGTAAAGTATAGAACAGCTGAGGGTGGCTGAGGGAGAGAGTTTAAGAGCCAGGTTCCACCCCAACCGGGGACATGCCACCTTTGTTCTACTTGGGAAAAACTGCCAGCACACAAGCGCATGCAGAACCAGGCCACGGTCATCTGGCCCCCCCTGTAGCCCCTGACACTTCTTGCTCAGCTTCCCTTTGGGCGTCCCTGGCCGTACACACTCTTCCTTTACCCTCTTCACTGTTAGTCACATCTCCTCAAGGGTGCATATTCTCCAAATTTCTTCCTGAGCCTCTGTTCTCATCCTGGGGGAGAGCATAAGCCATCATGCCCTTGCTTTCCCCTGGAGCAGGATGCACCTTCAGCAGCTCAGACTCACCATCTCCTCACTCCAATTCTTGACCTGCTTCACATGCCCTGTGACTGTCAAAACCCCTCAGGCTTAGCATCTCAACCTCATCTCTGTCTTCTCTCCAGTTAACTGCCCTCATCTGCCAGTTCTCTCGCAAATTCTTCTTCCCATCCTCTCCCGTTTCCTGCCAACATCCTACTTCATGTCCTAGGTCCTCTGCTGTTGTTTAGTTGCCCAGTCACGTCCGGCTGTTTGCTACCCCATGGACTGCAGCACACCAGGCCTCCCTGTCCTTCACCATCTCCTGAAGTTTGCCCACGTTCATGTTCATTGCATCAGTGGTGCCATCCAGCCACCTCATCCTCTAATGCCCCCTTCTCCTTCTGCCCTTAATCTTTCCCAGCAACAGGGACTTTTCAATGAAGCAGATGTTTACTTCCCTCTCAATCGTAGGATCTACTCTTTCCTTTTTTTTCAATTGGAGTAAAACTTGTATAACATAAACTGTACCATTGTAACCTTTTTAAAAATAGACTGTACTTTTAGAACAGTTTTAGGTTCATAACAAAATTAAGCAGAAGATACAATATCCCATATCCCTGCTACCCCGACACACGCATCAGTTCAGTTCAGTTCAGTCACTCAGTCATGTCCGACTCTTTGCTACCCCATGAATCGCAGCACACCAGGCCTCCCTGTCCATCACCAACTCCTCGAGCTTACTCAAACTCATCCATTGAGTCGGTGATGCCATCCAACAATCTCATCCTCTGTCATCCCCTTCTCCTCCTGCCATCAATATTTCCCAGCATCTGGAAAACTCAGTAATGGCCACAGGACTGGAAAAGGTCAGTTTTCATTCCGATCCCAAAGAAAGGCAATGCCAAAGAATGATCAAACTACCCTACCCCACAATTGTACTCATCTCACATGCTAGCAAAGTATTGCTCAAAATTCTCAGATGAGGCTACAACAATACATGAACCAAGAACTTCCAGATGTTCCAGCTGGATTTAGAAAAGGCAGAGGAACCAGAGATCAAATTGCCAACATCCGCTGGATCATAGAAAAAGCAAGTTCAGTTCAGTTCAGTTCAGTCGCCCAGTCATGTCCGACTCTTTGCAACCCCATGAACTGCAGCACACCAGGCCTCTTTGTCCGTCACAAACTGCCAGAGTTTACCCAAACCCACGTCCATTGAATCGGTAATGCCATTCAACCATCTCATCCTCTGTTGTCCCCTTCTCCTCCTGCCTTCAATCTTTCCCAGCATCAGGGTCTTTTCAAATGAGTCAGTTCTTCACATCAGGTGGCCAAAGTATTGGAGTTTCAGCTTCAGCATCAGTCTCTCCACTGAATATCCAGGACTGATTTCCTTTAGAATGGACTGGTTGGATCTCCTTGCAGTCCAAGGGACTCTCAAGAGTCTTCTCCAACACCAAGTTCAAAAGCATCAATTCTTTGGCACTCAGCTTTCTTTGCAGTCCAACTCTCACATCCACACATGACCACTGGAGAAACCATAGCTTTGACTAGATGGACCTTTGCTGGCAAAGTAACATCTCTATTTTTTAATATGCTCTCTAGGTTGGTCATAGCTTTTCTTCCAAAGAGCGAGTGTCTTTTAATTTCATGGCTGTAGTCATGATCTGCAGTGATTTTGAAGCCCCCCAAAATAAAATCTGTCACTGTTTCCACTGTTTCCTCATCTATAATGCCTTGAAGTGATGGGACCAGATGCCATGATCTTAGTTTTCTGAATATTTAGTTTTAAGCCAACTTTTTCACTCTCCTCTTTCACTTTCGTCAAGAGACTCTTTGGTTCTTCTTTGCTTTCTGCCATAAGTGTGGTGTCAGATGCAGTTATTTTTTTTAATAAATAAAATGACATTTTATGCCTCACTTTGTTACTTGGCATAGATTTCACATAGAGTAAATGTCTGTTTTACACATAACGTGTGTTTGATGAGTATTAAATTTCTTAAACTTTTCCTAAGGCCCACCTAATGCTGAGCATTAGGAGCAGGTCCTTCTGGCCTCTCTATTAATGGGTTCAAGCTCTGGCAAGCCCTTTGAGTACAAAGAAGGGATGTGAACTGGGAGGCTGGTGGCTCCTCCCACAGGCACCCGAAGCTCATTGTGTAGACAGTCCTTTCTGTTCCAGTCTCCAGCAATCCATCACTCAATACTCCCCGAGCTGAAGATTCAGGAGACTGCCCGATCAGAGCCCTTACCCCAGTACTGAGAAGTATCATTTACTCCCTCAGTAGACATTTGCAGAGTAGGTTTAGACTAGCAGTGTGCCAGGCTCTAGCCAGGTCTGCCCGCAAAATATTCCCAAGAATGGAGCAGAGTGGTGTATGAGACAGATGATGATCCAGGAGTCTGCATCTTACTTGCCACTCGGTTTCATCTGCCCTGGTTTCCCAGAGAGAAAACAGTGGCTGTGACGTCTGCAGCTGCACAAAAAATGCACCCCTACCTGGGTGGGAGACCCCAGACAGCCTGGCTCCACACTGCGGGAAATTTTCCTATTTCCATCTCAGCCTCTGTTTGCTCCTCTACTGTATCCCACAGGAGCCTGGCTGTCTAAAGGATCACATGTTGTGTGTGCCTGGGTATGTGTGAGTACATGTGCACAGAGTCTCCACATGCTCCTTGCTGTGGCACCCATGATATGATGGACAGGCTCTGAAGAATCCTTAAGTTAGAGAGAACACCCCAGAAGCATTTCTCTGCCTCCAGGAAGACTGTGTCTAGGTCATGGACAATAGCTGGGTGTTTTCCAGTTTTTAAATCTCATCAAGGAAGTGGAAATATGTCTGATCCCATCCTGGACCAAATTTCAACATACATTTTTGCAGACAACTTCCTAGGGTGTCACCTGACTTCCTCCTAACCGCATTGCCTCCCTGCATTGACCACATGCCCCCACATGCAAGATTTTGCCTTCTCGTCATTACTGAAAAATTTTCAAATTTGCTTCCAGCTCATTCCTCATATAGGACTAACTTACATTAAATAGTTGACAATTCAGTTTTGAAAGGAGAACTGCAAGTCACTTTTCAAATCCATAGGAAACATTTATTCATTTTTGTTCAACTTTAATCTTTGCACATTTGCACATTTTTTTTTTCATATGTGAACTGGTGCTCTGTAACCCAACTGATGGGCTCCTGAGTCAATGCTCCTGTTTCTAATTACTGAACATCTAGAAGCAGTTCCAGACAACTGCTCAGCATTACGTTCCCACCACCAAAACCTGAGGGACAGAATTCTTGGTTACAAGATGCCAGAATTTAGGGTTGAAAGACAACATCTATTATAACCCTCTGTTTTCACTCACTCATAATTGTCCCCAAATTGTCCTTTTGCTCCAAATCATTCCATGCTCTGTTTCCACCCCAGGGATGAAACTGCTTGGAAAGTCTGAGCAAAAAGTGGTTTAGCCAGTTTGGAACCAGGCATCTTGAGAGGAGAATATCTTCTCCAGCTTTAAAATAAATAGCGTGTCTATGGCCGTGAACGGCCCCTAAACAGCTGTCCCCTTACAACATTGGCTCTCCAACATGGGTGGTCAGCTTTTTCCAAGGGAAGAAGTGTCTGTGAGTAGAGCAGAAATCCAGAATTTCAAGAGAGAAATCATAGGCAATGAAAGTACGGATTTGCGCTTTCTGTTCTATGATTTGGCAACGGGGGGCAGGGAGACATATTATCTGCAGAATGCACGCAGTCCTCTTTCCCCGGAGTAGCTGTCTCATTTGCAAAGGAGGCTATGTAGTGGTGAATGGTATGTGATTTAAATGAAGGCGTTCTTGAGTTTGAGCTCCATTCCTTACTATGTGGCCTGGAGTTAGTAATGTAACTTTCCTGAGCTTTGCTATCCTCATCATTAAAATGAGGCTCATGGTGGTACCCACCTCACAGAAGTGCCTGGAGGACAGACTGAGTGAAGTGAAGTGAAGTCGCTCAGTCGTGTCCGACTCTTTGCAACCCCATGGACTGTAGCCTTCCAGGCTCCTCTGTCCATGGGATTTTCCGGGCAATAGTACTGGAGTGGATTGCCATTTCCTTCTCCAGGGGATCTTCCCGACCCAGGATCAAACTCCGGTCTCCCACATTTAAACAGACACTTCACCGTCTTATGTGCAAGACAGACTGAGGTCCTACATATAAGACGCCAGGTCCGTGTCCAGTAGAGCACGTGTGCGCAGCATAGGTGCCTGGGAGTACAGCAGGGGTAATCACAGACAAATACACACAGGTGACTGCAGCTTGAGTGTGTGCCAGCTGTGTTGTCATCTTTCTCTTTGGCCTTTCAGCATCCATTCCCAACCTCTTTGGTGACCGTATCTCATTTTTCATTTCAGTTTAAGAAGCTACCCCTACACATTCTCAGCCCCTGTGATTCAAGTGTTGCTGTTTCTACCACCATCCCTACAAGTGTAACTGGAACTCAATTCCAACCAGTTAGAGGCTGTGAATGCCTGCTTCAAGATTTATACTGAATGGGAGGAGAGAGAAACACTCCTCTTTTTCCTGGGGTTGCTGCTCTGCCAGGATGCCCAGTGAGAGCTCCTGGTAAGTCATCTTTGGTCAAGCTTACCGAGAATGGTTTCAATAGAAAGAAAGGCAGACCCAAGAGATGGCAAGGGGAATTCAAAAGACACCAACCAGTTGTCTTAATCCTGCTATGCCTGAAGCTGGACCTGCCTTTAGGCTTTTCTGCTTGTAGAGACAATATGTTCTTTTTTTTTTTTTCTTAAATAAGCTTGAGTTGGGTCTCTGTTGTTTATACTGGTTCTCTTCAGAAAAAAACTCAAGGCTAAGAGCAACCAGCAATGGGTGGAACGTCATTATATGTTTGGAAGACACTCATCCTCTACCTCTGATCTGCTGGCAGCTTCAGACAAGTCCTTTTGCTCTCTGAGTTCCCAGCAGTAAGATCAGGCCACTGCAAGAAGTGACCACTGAGGCTCCAGTATCCTGCGAGGCAGTGATGTGAGGGAGATACAGCATGGAGGGGATCAGAGTCCCTCTTCCTGCTTAGGGTCACAGAGGAGAAATTAAGAGCTGGTTTCAAATTCTTGCTGTGTGACTATGAGCAAGTTACTGACCTCCCCAGGCTTCAGTCTGTTCAACTGCAATATGAAGATATCCTGTCTATCCAGTGATGGAAATCTCACATTTCCATCCCAGCCCAAAGCTGAGAGGCTTCTGCTTCTCGACCAGAGATGTAAACTGGGAAAACCTTTTAGCTTCCCTCTCTGCCCTGTCACTTGTTCCTCCTCATGGGAGGGAAGGTGACTAGTCGGACTAGTGGGAATGGAGCAAGTCATCACTCGCTCAGCCTTGTCACCTCCTGGGCGAGGTGGACCAGCACAGCCCTGGCAGGCTGCCTGGTGCTGCGTACGTTCACGTGTACGAGCCACGTGTTTCCCTGATCCGTGCGATGGACCTTCGAGTATGGCCACTCTCACCACCCAGGCTGTCCTTTGCCAGCTTCTTCACCTGGGAAGGGGCTGGGGTAACCGGGTCAGCCAGCACTGTGGTTCTGGACATCTTTAATTCAGGAAGAAAGGCCTGTCGTGTCTCTAGTCCAAATCTACCCCTTACAAAGCAGATACTTGGACTCTCACTTGGCTCCTGGAGTCTGTGGTTAGGTTAATTTTCTACAATACTTCAGAATGAGAACATGTTTCACTAACTTTGGGAAGAAAGAGATTTCTCCAACAAGACTCCAGATTTGCACACCATAAAATGGGAAATAGATTTGACTGCATCAAAATGAAAGATTCTGTTCAAGATAATAAATGATACTAGATTGGGAGAATGCACTTGTAACATCTACAGTTTTCAAAGATGTAATATATAAATTATTTAAGGAACCCCTGCCACTCAGGAAGCAACATCGAAAAACAAAATAGAACATTGGGCGAAGGACATATATATTAGGCACGTGCCAAAAAAGAGTGAGGCAGGCCAGGCCTAATTTTTAATTAAGATAGGAGGCAAAGCAGAAACGTTTGGATACTTTCAAATTTTAAGTCAGTCTCCTCCTTATTCTCTACCCAACACATTGTCATTCAACCCACAGATTTATCATCTGCACGTCAGTCCTTTTCTTGTGATTTACTTCCTGTGCCCAAGCAAACCTGTGCCCTTTCCCCAGTTTTAGGGGCCTTACCTGTGCCTGTGTGTCCCCTTCAGAACGTGAGGATGGTTACTTCAATATCCGCTTAGGGTAGCAATGAATGGTAGTGATAACAATGAGTCAAAATCCCATTGGTCACCCGAGGCTCACTAAACAAGCAACCTCCTTTCTGTTCTTTGGCAGCTGTGATGAACAGCAACCTGGTCCAGTTTTGAACCAGGGTTTTCTCATAGGGTTTGTGCATGCATGATATATTCTGTTTGTTGCCAAGATGTGAAATTTATCTTTTGGAGGAAGTTGCATATAAATCTTGTTGTAATTTATTTAAGTAAAAAGATAACAGGAACAACTTGCTGAGCCCCCTAGTTTCCTGTGAGAAAGAAAAAAATAATCAATTTCAGAATGTTGGGGGCCTTTGAATCACTAAGAGGAATTTAGTTGCATCCCTTAGAACACTCGGAGAAGGCGATGGCACCCCACTCCAGTACTCTTGCCTGGAGAATCCCAGGGACAGGGGAGCCTGATGGGCTACAGTCTATGGGGTCACACAGATTCAGATATGACTGAAACGACTTAGCAGCAGCAGCAGCTTAGAACACTGTAAATAGGAAATTCATGGTAGAGGAAATCTGAATGGCTAATAAGAATATTGAATGGAGCTCAGCTTTTCCAGTAATAAAAGAAAGGAAATTCAGAGAAAGATCTCACTTGATGTGCAGCATATTTGACAAAATCAAGAATTCGACCAAATGAAAGGAAGGATATATAGAAATGGGTCACTCAAGCTCAGGTGGTAGCATTTATTGGTGAAATTCGTAGAGAACAAGGTAGAAGCATGAGTGAAATAAGCATGTGACTACTCTGCAATTAGGCAAATCCTACCCCTTGTACATACCCCAGAGAAACTCCCATACAGGTAAACAAGGAGCCTTGAGCAAGAGTGCTTGTCATGGGAAAGGATTCTAGACTAATGATGACTGTACCAGAATAACGTGCAGCCATCAGAAGGAATTGGCTAGAGTTACACTGAACGTCATTGATGGATCTCAAAGATTAATGCTGAGTAAAACAAAGGAGGATGGATCAAAAGGAGATCGATGGCAAGAAAGCCATTCATGTACATTTTTAAAACATACAAACAATACTGCATAATTTCCATAGGTGTCATGTGTAGACAGAAGAAAACAAAAAGTGGATTTTCAGAGACCTACTAGAAATACATAAGAAGCAGGTACCTTTGGGAGGATTTCTACTTGAGATAGCAGATGAGGGGGGAAAGAAACAACAGAGGTGCCATGAATGGTTCACTTTTCAATCGACTGAGAAGGATAAGCAAAATTCTGTCCGCTGGGATTAGGAATCAGCTATACCGCTCTATCATCTGACAGAACACTAAACCCACAGCAGGGACAGGTGCTCATTAATAATTTAACAATCTTTAATCTGTTTGTTTTATACTTTAGATCCTGGACTTTCTAAGATATAAATCTTTCAGAATTTTCTCTAGAATCGGTGCTGAGAGATCAGGGTGATCTCCTACTACCTTATGAGGTCGTGGAATAGAAGATCAATCAATTTCTAAGACATTGATTCAGTGAGGTAGAAGGAAACCTAGAGTTCATCGCATCAGAATCTTTGACTTTGCTGAGAAGGGATCTGAAGTCCTAAGAGGTCCAGTGACTCTCCAAGGTCAGAAAAGGCGCCTGCTGCCTGTGACCAGAAGGGGATCCCAGCCTTCTTACCTCTTGTCCTTTGCTTTTTCCACTGCTGCTGCTGCTGCTGCTAAGTCGCTTCAGTCGTGTCCGACTCTGTGCGACCCCATAGATGGCAGCCCACCAGGCTCCCCCGTCCCTGGGATTCTCCAGGCAAGAATACTGGAGTGGGTTGCCGTTTCCTTCTCCAATGCATGAAAGTGAAGTTGCTCAGTCGGGTCCGACTCTTAGCGACCCCATGGACTGCAGCCCACAAGGCTCCTCCATCCATGGGATTTTCCAGGCAAAAGTACTGGAGTGGGTTGCCATTGCCTTCTCCGGCTTTTTCGACTAGGTAGCCTGACATTAGCACTGCTGCCTCCAAGTGTGCTGTGACTTCAGCTTGCCCAGAATGCCCATAGCTGGCTTAGCACATTTTGGAAGGAGTGGTCTAGCACTTTTACACTGTACACTGCAACCGGCTTGTGGCAGAGAACAAGCAACAGATCCTGTAACAGAGTCCCACTGAAAACTCACATTCAGTCACCCTCCAAAATCTCCAGTTCTTCCTCTGAGAAAGAAGTCTGTCGATGCTGCCTTGGAAACATCCGATGTTGCATTGAGTAACTGAGTAGGAACCAGCTTTAATCACCCCTGATGTGGCCGTGTCCTTGGACTTCATGTGTAATACTGGTGGCTTAGCAAGTTACAGGTCTGTAACCCCTTTACCAAGAAGATGATTCCTTCCCACTTAGATGGACTCCTCTGTTTCTCAGCAATCTCCATGAGATTCTCCAGCCTTTCTCCCTTGAGATCTCTCTTCTGGGCCTAATTCTCCAAAGCTAAACCTCCATGGAGTGAATGTCTATTAGACCTTCTGAGTCCATTTGAGGTTCATTTTTCAAACTATTTGTTTTCTCTTTTAAAAGTCCCGGCCCTCCTCCTTGCAGCCTTCCCGGGAAAGTGCCTGTGATGCCCTGAGCCGGCAGCAGAGGTCGCCCAGGGCTAAACAATCTTGGCACCAACCGTCCAACGGGCTGAGCGAGTTGAAAGCGTTCAGAGCAGCTCTGACCGCGAAGAACCTCCCCTGGGGGCCTGGACCTGGGCCAGCTAAGTGTGGTCGGAGGTGGCCTGTGCACTCCAAAACTGTCACGGGAGAGGTTTTCATGGAGTTTTCCATGGAGAGGGGTGAAAGCTTCTCTTCCCTGGTTGGGAATGAGCTCGACCTCTTCGCCAGTTCACACAGGGTCCTTTTCCAGACTCGGCTTTCCTGTCTGCCTTGGGGATAGGGGGAGGGAAGTGCTTTCTATTCTCCCTACGCAGTCCCTCCTAGGAACGCCCTAAACTAATGCCACATCTGGGGATCCAATCTCTCTCCTGGAGGAAGGCATTTATAGGGTTATTGTCTGGAGCCCTGAGATCGTTTAGGGGATGGATAATCCAAGGTCTGAGTCCCAGTCTTTTGAATTACATCAGTGGTGGCAAATTAACATTCACAGAGGGTTTACTTGATTTTTTGTTGTTTTTTTGGAAGCAGCCAAAAGACGTTGAGAGGTCATTCAGACCCAAATCTATTAAATAAGGGATGAAATGAACCTGGAGGTATGAAAGTACAGAGCCTGGTGTATAGAGCTCTGGGTAGATGAGGGTGACCTGTGACTCTGGATTCACTGGTAGTTATTGTAGTTGTTGTCATTTACTGAGTTTTTTAAAGTAATTTTTATTTGAGTATAGTTGCTTTACCCTATTGTGTCAATTTCTGCTGTAGAGCAAGTACCAACACACTTCAGTTCAGTTCAGTTCAGTTCAGTCGGCAGTCATGTCCGACTCTGCGACCCCATGAATCACAGCAGGCCAGGCCTCCCTGTCCATCACCAACTCCCGGAGTTCACTCAAACACGTGTCCATCGAGTCGATGACGTCATCCAGCCATCTCATCCTCTGTCGTCCCCTCCTTCTCCTGCCCCCAATCCCTCTCAGCATCAGAGTCTTTTCCAGTGAGTCAACTCTTTGCATCAAGTGGCCAAAGTACTGGAGTTTCAGCTTTAGCATCAGTCCTTCCAAAGAACACCCAGGACTGATCTCCTTTAGAATGGACTGGTTGGATCTCCTTGCAGTCCAAGGGACTCTCAAGAGTCTTCTCCAACACCACAGTTCAAAAGCATCAGTTCTTCGGTGCTCAGCTTTCTTCACAGTCCAATTCTCACATCCATACACGACCACAGTAAAAACCATAGCTTTGACTAGACGGACCTTTGTTCGCAAAATAATGTCTCTGCTTTTGAATATGCTATCTAGGTTGGTCATAACTTTTCTTCCAAGGACTAAGCGTCTTTTAATTTCATGCCTGCAGTCACCATCTGCAGTGATTTTGGAAACCCAAAAAACAAAATCTGCCACTGTTTCCACTGTTTCCCCATCTGTTTCCCATGAAGTGATGGGACCAGATGCCATGATCTTCGTTTTCTGAATATTGAGCTTTAAGCCAACTTTTTCATTCTCCTCTCTCACTTTCATCAAGAGGCTTTTTAGCTCCTCTCCACTTTCTGCCATAAGGGTGGTGTCATCTGCATATATGAAGTGATTGATATTTCTCCCGGCAATCTTGATTCCAGCTTGTGTTTCTTCCAGCCCAGCGTTTCTCATGATGTACTCTGCATAGAAGTTAAATAAGCAGGGTGACAATATACAGCCTTGACGTACTCCTTTTTCTATTTGGAACCAGTCTGTTGTTCCATGTCCAGTTCTAATTGTTGCTTCCTGACCTGCATATAGGTTTCTCAAGAGGCAGGTCGGTGGTCTGGTATTCCCATCTCTTTCAGAATTTTCCACAGTTTATTGTGATCCATACAGTCAAAGGCTTTGGCATTTATCCCCTCTCTTTTGACTTTCTGTTGATCTAAAAAAATAGTCACAACCTAAAAGGTTGAGAGTTATGTTTTATTCTGTGGGAATTTTTAGGAGTTCAAGCCAGGGCAATGGTATCTCAAGTAACTCTGATAAAACTTCTCTGAGGAGATGAGGGGGTGAGGGGAGCCAGGTTATATAGAAGTTCAACAAAAGGCAGGTAGTGGGAACATCAAAAATTATTAATTAAAGGAAACCAGATATCTCAAGTTAAGGAATTTAGCACTTTTCTATGTATGGGAAGATGCAAGTGTCTGGGCTCACTGAAATAATTCCTTTCATGTGCATCTCAGCTATCTGGGATGTTTTTTCATGTCTTGAGCTTTCCTGGGGCCAACAATATGGAATGGCTGCAGCCTGATGGCTGTTAAATCACAGCCGTCTATGATTTCTTCTCCTTCCTGAGTGCTCTTAGGGCTCATAGTGTAGGGCTGCACTCACTAATGACTGTCACATCCTTGCTTACTGATACGGCAGGAAACACTCCATTTCTTTCTTCCCACTTAGGTCACCACAGAGTACTAAGAAGAGTCCCCTGTACTATCCAGTAGGTTTTATCCATACACACACTACCACGTATAAAACAGATAACTGATGAGTTTCCCTGGGGCTCAGATGGTAAAGAGTCTACTTGCAGTGTGGGAAAACTGGGTTCAACCCCTGGATCAGGAAGATCCCCTGGAGAAGGGCATGGCAACTTGCTCCAGTACTCTCGCCTGGAGAGTTCTATGGACAGAGGAGCCTGGTGGGCTGCAGTCCATGGCGTCACAAAGATTTGGACATGACTGAGCGACTAACAGTGTAGTATATATATGTCAATCCCAATCTCCCAATTCATCCCTTCTCTTCCCCTCTTGGAAACCAATTTGTTTTCTACATCTGTAACTCTATTTCTGCTTTGCAAATAAGTTATGTGCACCATTTCCCTAGATTCCACATATAAGCAATATTATGGCACCCCACTCCAGTACTCTTGCCTGGAAAATCCCATGGGCAGAAGCGCCTAGTAGGCTGCAGTCCATGGGGTCACTAAGAGTCGGGCACAACTGAGCGACCTCACTTTCACTTTTCACTTTCATGCATTGGAGAAGGAAATAGCAACCCGCTCCAGTGTTCTTGCCTGGAGAATCCCAGGGACCGGGGAGCCTGGTGGGCTGCCGTCTATGGGGTCGCACAGAATCAGACATGACTGAAGCGACTTAGCAGCAGCAGCAGCAGCATACAATATTTGCCTTTCTGACTTACTTCACTCGGTATGATAATCTCCAGGTCCGTGCATGTCAGTACAAATGGCATTATTTCATTCCTTTTTATGGCTGAGTAATATTCCACTGTGTGTATGTACCATATCTTCTTTACCCATTCCTCTGTCAGTGGACATTTGGGTTGCTTCTGTGTCCTGGCTGTTTTAAGTAGAGCTGTAATGAACATCGAGCTGTATGCATGAGTTTTTGATGTAGAACCATGAGACCATTTTTTTTTTTAGTGGCCTCTAAACCAGCTCTGAAGACAAATGTAAAAGATAATGATCCAAACAAAATATCATTTCAGCAAAAATTTTGACAATTTCAATGTGATTTGTTTGTCCAAGTTCCACGTTTATTAAAAACACCCTTCCTTATGATTTTGTTTGCTTATTGTATTTAGAGAATCCACCTGCCAATGCAGGAGATGATAGAGATGTGGGTTCAGTCTCTGGGTCAAGCAGATCTTCTGGAGAAGGAAATTGTAAACCATTCCAGTATTCTTGCCTGGAAAATTCCATGAACAGAGGAGCTTGGCAGGCTACAGTCCATGGGGTCATAAAGAGTAAGACATGACTAAGCCACTGGGCATGCATGCTGTATTTATCAATCTCTTAATCTATGTAGGCTTCTTGGCTATCAGATATAAAGGCAGTGCTGAAGATAAAGGAGCAGAGGTCTTGGAGTCAGTGGCACTTGTTTGCATCATCCTTGAGGGTGGCTGAGGCCCTCATTCTGCCTGCCTGTGGATCCTGGGGCCAGGCATGGGTCTATACAGTCTGTTTCTTCATCTTTAAAAGGGAGCTAGCAAGCGCTCCCCTGCCTGTTACTCTGAGGCCAGGTTACCATCACACATTTTTATGTGTTTTGTGAACTCCAGCATGCTATAGGCATTTCATTTCTTAGTATCCTGTGGTCTTTGTACTATTTTCTCAATTACAAGTTCCTTGAAGGCAAAAAACATGCCTCAATTTCTTTGGTCATGTGCCATGAAGAGTAACTCAGAAGACAGTGGGGACATTATACTCTCTGTTAACAGTCTACCCAAGGCTGGTTTTCTGGCTTGTGGCTACAATGATGGGAGCTTGCTACAGGACTTCTACTTGCAAAGGGCTGCCATCTACTGGGAATGAAGTCAAAGATACCAATTCCACTAAACATGTATTGAATAGCACTCTGCAGTCTGCTTAGATCTGGTATGGATACATAGTTGAATCAGACATGATCTCCACTCTCAAGGAGTTTACAAGTAAAGTTGATAGCACAAACAAATGGCCAGTAATGCCAAGTACCATGTTAGATGTACTCAGGAGGCACAAAATAATGAAAAATTGTACATATGGAGTGACCAGGACAAGCTTCCTAGAGATGCGGCATTTGAGCTGGCCTTACAGGATAAGAATAGACTTGGATAAGTGAATCTGATACAGTGGTCATGCCAGGCAGAGAAGACCATCTGAACAAAGACATCACCAGCAGACTGTTAGAGAAAGGTTATGCTGGCTGGAGGTGAGTGCTGGGGGACATGTAAGAAAGAGAAAGCTAGCAAGTTTTGCTTTGGGGCCTAGCCTTGGGGCACATTTGTTGTATTGCTAAAAAGCATGGGCTCATCTCAAATCTGAAATGAAATCATTACAGCTAACGCACTTGGTCAAAGGGCTCAAGATGGGCCATCTGGGTTGACTCTAACAGGCTCCAAGGGGGAAGTGCATGGTGTTGCCAAAGCAATCAAAAAGAGCAGACTCAAGGTGGTGCATGTCTGGGTCCTGGTTTTGACCAGTGCTGTGGTGTTAGGTCAGGAAGCAACAGTTAGAGCTGGACATGGAACAACAGACTGGTTCCAAATGGAAAAGGAGTACGTCAAGGCTGTATATTGTCACCCTGCTTATTTAACTTCTATGCAGAGTACATCATGAGACACGCTGGACTGGAAGAAGCACAAGCTGGAATCAAGATTGCTAGGAGAAATATCAATCACCTCAGATATGCAGATGACACCACCCTTATGGCAGAAAGTGAAGAGTAGCTAAAAAGCCTCTTGATGAAAGTGAGAGAGGAGAGTGAAAAAGTTGGCTTAAAGCTCAATCAACATTCAGAAAACGAAGATCATGGCATCTGGTCCCATCACTTCATGGGAAATAGATGGGGAAACAGTGTCAGACTTTATTTTTTTGGGCTCCAAAATCACTGCAGATGGTGACTGCAGGCATGAAATTAAAAGATGCTTACTCCTTGGAAGAAAAGTGATGACCAACCTAGATAGCATATTCAAAAGCAGAGACACTACTTTGCCGACGAAGGTCCGTCTAGTCAAGGCTATGGTTTTTCCTGTGGTCATGTATGGATGTGAGAGTTGGACTGTGAAGAAGGCTGAGTGCTGAAGAATTGATGCTTTTGAACTGTGGTGTTGGAGAAGACTCTTGAGAGTCCCTTGGAGTGCAAGGAGATCCAACTAGTCCATTCTGAAGCAGATCAACCCTGGGATTTCTTTGGAAGGAATGATGTTAAAGCTGAAACTCCAGTACTTTGGCCACCTCATGTGAAGAGTTGACTCATTGGAAAAGACCATGATGCTGGGAGGGATTGGGGGCAGGAGGAGAAGGGGACGGCCGAGGATGAGATGGCTAGATGGCATCACGGACTCAATGGACGTGAGTCTGAGTGAACTCAGGGAGTTGGTGATGGACAGGGAGGCCTGGTGTGCTGCAATTCATGGGGTCGCAAAGAGTCAACACGACTGAGCGACTGAACTGAACTGTGGTGTTACCAGGCTTCCCAGGTGTCGCTAGTAGAGAAAAAGCTGCCTGCCAATCCAAGAGATGTAAGATACACAGGTTTGATTCCTGGGTTGGGAAGATCTCCTGGAGAAGGGCACAGCCACCCACTCCAGTATTCTTGCCTGAAGAATCTCATGGACAGAGGAGCCGGGCGGGCTACAGTCCTAGGCTCACAAAGAGTAGGACTCAACTGAAGTGACTTAGCACACACACACACATTGTATTGCAAAACCTCTAAAGATAGATAGGGAAAGGTTTTCTTTTCTTCCAGACAGCCCACAAACTGCCCTGTGGCACCTTCATTCTCTCCCCATTGATGGTGCCCCAGGCAATGCTCAAAATGCCTCATTTCAGTCGTTGAAACATTCGGTGGAATCTGAACTTTAGTTTCACATTGAACTGAAGCCCCTTCCTGTAGCCTAACATGAACACAGGGACACGAGCTGGGAGGAAGATGGAGGAAGACAGGAGGGTGGACTCCTGTCTTCAGAGTACTCTGTATGTTTGCAGGTATTCCTCGGGCCTTCCAGGCACTCTCTCACTCGCATCAGGCTGGCTCTGTGTTTCTGCAACTTAGCCAGCATCCAGGTAGGAGCAAGGGACCAGGCTCCCTTTCTTGTAGGTACCCTTGTCCAGCCTCACTGAGGGCATTCTTTTCTGTTTCATTAGGTTTGGATGTGCGGGTCCCTTCCCCCTCCTTGGCCCCCTGAAATGGTGGGTAAAGCCACAGGACCACTCCCAAGTACCCTTTATTCTCAAGAAATCTCCTCTTAAATTTAAACCTATGAATTTAGGCTCAAGAATTATAAAGTAAAAGTCACAGAATCAGCTCTTTTTTTCTTTTATTAAAGTACAGTTGCTGTATATATTATATGTGTAAAATACAGTGATTCCCGATTTTTAAAGGTTTTACTCCATTGATTGTTATTATAAAACATTGGCTATTTCCCCTGTGCTGTACAATAAATACTTGTAGTTATTTCATACGCAATAGTTTGTACCTCTTAATCCCCTACCCCTATATTGCCCCTCTACCCAACTATTTTGTCCTCTATATCTGTGTCTGCTTCTTTTTTTGTTATATTCACTAGTTTATTTTAGATTCCACATATAAGTGATATCATATAGTACTTTTCTTTCTCAATCTGACTTAGCATACTTCACTTAGCATTATGCCCTCAAATCCATTCATGTTGCTGAAAATGGCAAAATTTTGTTCTTTTTATGGCTGAGTAGTATTCCCTTGTACAGATATACCACATCTTCTTTATCCGTTCATCTGTTATGGACACTGAGGTTGCTTCCAGTCAGTCTGTTCAGTTGCTCAGTCGTGTCTAACTCTTTGTGACCCTATGGACTGCAACATGCCAGGCTTTCTTGTCCATCACCAACTCTCAGAGCTTGCTCAAGCTCGTATCCATTGAATCGGTGATCCCATCCAACCATTTCATCCTCTGTCATCTCCTTCTCCTCCTTCCCTCAATTTTCCCAGCATCGGAGTCTTTTCAAGTGAGTCAGTTTTTCCCATCAGGTGGCCAAAGTATTGGAGTTTCAGCTTCAACATCAGTCCTTCCAATGAATATTCAGGACTGATCTCCTTTAGGATGCACTGGTTGGATCTCCTTGCAGACCAAGGGACTCTCAAGAGTCTTCTCCAACACCACAGTTCAAAAGCATCAATTCTTTGGTGCACAGCTTTCTTTATAATCCAACTCTCACATCCATACATGACTACTAGAAAAACCATAGCTTTGACTAGATGGACCTTTGTTTGCAAAGTCTCTGCTTTTTAATATGCTGCCTAGGTTGGTCATAGCTTTTCTTCCAAGGAGCAAGCGTCTTTTAATTTCATGGCTGTAGTCACCATCTACAGTGATTTTGGAGCCCCTCAAAATAAAGTCTCTCACTGTTTCGTTTCCCCATCCATTTGCCGTGAAGTGATGGGACCAAATATTGCATTTTAAGCCAACTTTTTCACTCTCCTCTTTCACTTGATCAGAGGCTCTTCAGTTCCTCTTTGCTTTCTGCCATAAGGGTGGTGTCATTTGCATATCTGAGGTTATTGATATTTCTCCAGGCAATCTTGACTCCAGATTGTGCTTCATCCAACCCAGCATCTCACATAATGTATTCTGCATATAAGCTAAATAAGCAGGGTGACAATATACGGCCTTGACATACTCCTTTCCCGATTTGGAACCAGTCTATTGTTTCATGTTCAGTTCTAACTGTTGCTTCTTGACCTGCATGCAGATTTCTCAGGAAGTAGGTAAGATGGTCTGGTATTCCCATCTCTTAAAGAATTTTCCAGTTTGTTGTGATCCCATATAGTCAAATGCTTTGGCATAGTCAGTAAAGCAGAAGTAGAGTTTTTCTGGAACTCTCTTGCTTTTTCAATGATCCAGTGGATGTTGGCAATTTGACCTCTGGTTCCTCTGTCTTTTCTAAATCCAGCTTGAACATCTGGAAGTTCACGGTTCACATATTGTTGAAGCCTGGCTTGGAGAATTTTGAACATTACTTCACTAGCATATGAGATGAGTGCAATTGTGTGGTAGTTTGAACATTCTTTGGCATTGTCTTTCTTTGGGATTGGAACAAAAGCTGACCTTTTCCAGTCCTGTGGTCACTGCTGAGTTTTCCAAATTTGCTGACATATTGAGTGCAGCACTTTCACAGCATCATCTTTTAGGACCTGAAATAGCTCAACTGGAATCCCATCACCCTCACTAGCCCTGCTCGTAGTGATGCTTCCTAAGGCCCCCTTGACTTCACATTCCAGGATGTCTGGCTCTAGGTGAGTGATCACACCATTGTGATTATCTGGATCATGAAGATCTTTTTTGTATAGTTCTGTGTATTCTTGCCATCTCTTCTTAATATCTTCTGCTTCTGTTAGGAATTGTGTGGTAGTTTGAACATTCTTTGGCATTGTCTTTCTTTGGGATTGGAACAAAAGCTGACCTTTTCCAGTCCTGTGGTCACTGCTGAGTTTTCCAAATTTGCTGACATATTGAGTGCAGCACTTTCACAGCATCATCTTTTAGGACCTGAAATAGCTCAACTGGAATCCCATCACCCTCACTAGCCCTGCTCGTAGTGATGCTTCCTAAGGCCCCCTTGACTTCACATTCCAGGATGTCTGGCTCTAGGTGAGTGATCACACCATTGTGATTATCTGGATCATGAAGATCTTTTTTGTATAGTTCTGTGTATTCTTGCCATCTCTTCTTAATATCTTCTGCTTCTGTTAGGTCCCTACCATCTCTGTCCTTTATTGAGCCCATCTTTGTGTAAAATGTTCCCTTGGTATCTCTAATTTTCTTGAAGAGATCTGGTTGCTTCCATATCTTCCTAACTGTAAATAATGCTTGTATAACATTAAGACACATGTATCTTGAATTTGTGGGGGTTTTTTTGGGGGGGTATATACCCAGGAGTGGAATTGCTGGACCATTTAGTAGCTCTATTTTTAGTTTTCTAAGAAACGTCCATACTGTTTTCCACAGTGGCTATTTACATTCCTACCAACAGCGTACACCAGCTCATCTATCTTAAGTCCTGTGTGAAAGCATTTGTAGTTGTTCTTTAGACTATGGGGGAACTTCCTTGCCACACACTGGGACTTTAGCCAAATGTTTAACAGTAGGAAAGTTCCATTCAATTTTTCATTCCATTAGCGATGCTTGAGGGCAGGGTCAGTGCTATTGACATTTTGGCCCTGACAGCTGTTTGTCGCAGAGGCAGTCCTATGCATCATAGACGTTTAGCAGCATCGCAGGCATCTGCCCAACACATCTCTTCCAGTTGTGACAATCTCTTCAGACATTTAAACCTCCCATCCTCTGGAGGTGGGGGTGAGGGAGAAGTAGCAAAATTGCCCCCTGGTGAGAACTACTGCCTCAAAGACAAAAGGAAATCATTGAAAGTTTTTGAGCAAGGAAGTAAGGTAAGATTATCATCAAAAATCACCTTGTGGGTGATTTATCATCAAAAATCACTTGAGTGGTGATAAGAACAGGAGTGGTCAAGGCCAAGATATGCTTGCTGTGCAAATGATATCTTTTTAATAATCTTTAACTCTGGATCATGGAAAAAGCAAGAGAGTTCCAGAAAAACATCTATTTCTGCTTTATTGACTATGCCAAAGCCTTTGACTATGTGGATCACAATCAACTGNTGTTCATTTTGCTTGCCCCACAATCTCTTCTGTTTCATCACTCATCACAATTTGTTTTTAAAAATGGAACATTTACCTTACACTTCAGCAGAGAATTGCATGTGGAAATGTGGTCAAGGTTTTTAATCACTTAACTTATGTGGAACCTAAACATCAAAGTAATTAACATAATCAAGCTGGTGCAATTGATTTTTCAACTATTGATTTGGATATTTTCAGTATGTCAGTTTAAGAATTGTCCACAGTTTGTTGTGATCCACACAGTCAAAGGCTTTAGCCTAGTCAATAAAGCAGGAGTAGATGTTTTCCTGGATTTTCCTTGCTCTTTCTATGATCCAACAGATGTTGGCCATCTGATATCTGGTTCCTCTAACTTTTCTAAATCCAGCTTGAACATCTGGAATTTCACAGTTCAAGTAATGTTGAAGCCTAGCTTAGAGAGCTTTGAGCATTACTTTGCTAGCATGAGAGATGAGTGCAATTGTGCAGTAATTTGAGCATTCTTTGGCATTGCCTTTCTTTGGGATTGGAATGAAAACTGACTTTTTCCAGTCCTGTGGCCACTGCTGAATTTTCCAAATTTGCTGGCATATTAACTGCTGCACTTTAATAGCATCATCGTTTAGGATTTGCAATAGTTCAGCTGGAATTTCATTACCTCCACTAGCTTTGTTCATAGTAATGTTTCCTAAAGCCCACTTGCTATTCTTTGGAACTCTGTATTCAGATGGGTATATCTTTCCTTTCCTCCTTTGCCTTTCACTTCTCTTCTTTTCTCACTATTTGTAAGGCCTCCTCAGATAAACATTTTCCCTTTTGGCGCTTTTTTATTGGGTATGGTTTTGATCACTGCCTCCTATACAATCTTTAAACCTCCATCCACAGTTCTTCAGGCACTCTGTTTATCAGATCTAATCCCCTGAATCTATTTGTCACTTCCACTGTATAATTATAAAGGATTTGATTTAGGTCATACCTGAATGGCCTAGTGGTTTTCCCTACTTTCCTCAACTTAAGTCTGAATTTTGCAATCAGGAGTTCATGATCTGAGCCACAGTCAGCTCCCAGTCTTGTTTTTGCTGTCTGTATAGAGACATACAGACATACAGAAGACATACAGCATTCTCCCTCTTGGGCTGCAAAGGATATAATCTTGACCTGTATGTAGGTGAAGAAGCAACGATTAGAACTGGACGTGGAAACAAACAGATTCAAAATTGGAAAAGGAGTAAGTCAAGGCTATATATATTGTTACCCTGCTTATTTAACTTAGATGCAGAGTACATTATGCAAAATTCCAGGCTGGTTGAAGCTCAAGCTGGAATCAAGATTGCCAGGAGAAATATCAATAACCTCAGATATGCAGATGACACCACCCTAATGGCAGACAGTGAAGAGGAACTAAAGAGCCTCTTGAAGAAAATGAAAGAAGAGAGTGAAAAAGCTGGCTTACAAATCAACATTCAAAAAACAAAGATCATGGCATCTAGTCCCATAACTTCATGGTAAATAGATGGGAAAACAATGGAAACAGTGAAAAACTATTTTCTTGTGCTCCAAAATCATTGCAAATGGTGACTGCAGCCATGAAATTACAAGACGCTTGCTCCTGGGAAAAAAAGCTATGACCAACCTAGACAGCATATTAAAAAGCAGACATTACTTTGCTGACAAACATCCATCTAGTCAAAGCTCTGGTTTTTCCAGCAGTTATGCACAGATGTGAGAGTTGGACCACAAAGAAGGCTGAGTGCGGAAGAGTTGATGCTTTGAAACTGTGGTGCTGGAGAAGACTTTTGAGGTACCTCAGACAGAAAGGAGATCAAACAAGTCAGTTCTAAAGGAAATCAACCCTGACTCTTTGTTGGCAGGACTGATGCTGAAGCTGAAGCTCTAATAATTTGGCCACCTGATGTGAAGAGCTGATTCATTGGAAAAGACTGTGATGCTGGGAAAGACTGAGGGCAAAAAGAGAAGTGGGCGATAGAGGATGAGATGGTTGGATAGCATCACTGACTCATTGGACACGAATTTGAGCAAACTCTGGGAGATAGTGAAGGACAGGGGAGCCTGGCGTGCTTCAGTCCATGGGGCTGCAACGAGTCAGACATGACTTAGCAAGTTAACAACAACTATGTTGGCTGTCTCCCCATGGTATAATGCTGTTTGTTCTCAATGACTGTTTCAATTCGATTCCTATCAGCTTCTACTGGTCTGCCTGTCCAGAGAGAAACCTAGAGCGTGAAACTTCACAAAGCACTCTTGATATGTTTGATTTCTTACAGCACTTTCCCACACACTGCATGGGTCCTTCTGTGTTTCACTTGTGTTTTTACATTTCTTAACATAATAAAGTACAATATGACACAATGTTGCTTTTTCTTCCATCTTCACTATTAAAATGGCTACACAAAAATTCACCAATTTTGATGTCTTTTTTAAAATGCTGTCGCATACAACCTAACAGAATTGTTTCAAATGAAGCTAAAGATAAATAAGTGCTACAGGAACCATCTTATGAAAAAAGAGAAAAAAAGAACCTTTGGGCACAACTGTACTAGAAAACGTGAACAGTCAAAAATTTGTACGTAGAAATATCATGAATGTGACTGTAACAGATGTTGACTGGTACACCTAGGCTGGTGATTCAAATACCTCCAGGTTGAAATGTGAAACAACTCTTAGTAACATTTTGATCCAAAAGAAATATGATCTTCCCTTTATCTAAATGGTAGTTGGAGACCTGGGTTCAATCCCTGGGTTGGGAAGATCCCCTGGAGAAGGAAATGGCAACCCACTCCAGTATTCTTGCCTGGAGAATCCATGGACAGAGGAGCTTGGTAGGCTACAGTCCACGGGGTCACAAAGAGTCAGACACGACTGAGCGACTTCACTTTCACTTTCACTTTCACTTGTATTTCTAAATGTCAGTTATTATTTAAGTCATGCTACTGGTTAAAGCATCTGCCTCCAATGCGGGAGACCCGGGTTCGATCCCTGGGTCGGGAAGATCCTCTGGAGAAGAAAATGGCAATCCACTCCAGTATTCTTGCCTAGAGAATCCCATGGACAGAGGAGCCTGGTAGGCTACAGTCCACGGGGTCGCAAAGAGTCGGACACGACTGAGCGACTTCACCACCACCACTTTTGTATTTATATGTAAAATGGAATTAGCTTCTAGGCTTAGACTTGAAAAGAGGGCAGTCTCATAAAGCTGGTGTTACATGGTAAGGTAGATCTGACCCACAAAATGGATTCTAACTTTAGAGCTGGCGGCCTGCCGCGGTACTGGGCATTAACCCTTAGACAGCTGGACTGTTGAGGGGCAGGGGTTGCCAGGGTCCCTGGTAGAGAGGCTATGGCAGTTGGAGCCATCTGGGAGGGACTGTTTGTTTAATCAACCAGCATGGTAGTAAAAGCATGGTAGTATATTATTCTTTTAGCAATTGCTTCAAAATGTCTACCTCTCTTTGGGTTAATGCTAGTGATGTTTTACTAGAAATTACCATTTCTTTCAGCATTCTTTTATCATAGCCATTTTATATTCAGATATACATGGCTTTACAGTTTTAAAAATAATTTCCAATGTTGTGTATTTATAATTTTTCTCTGCTTTCCCAAGGTTTTCAGAGTTTTACATACTTCTTATACCTTTTTTTTTTTTGGTCAGCTTTTGGTTTTTCCCTGTTTAAGTTCTAATTTTATTTTTACTTAAGTCTCCTAGTTGGGGTTTATATTATTCTTTTAATAGTTTCTTGGGAGGGGGTGGTTAATGCTAGTGATGTTTTACTAGAAATTACCATTTCTTTCAGCATTCTTTTATCATAGCCATTTTATATTCAGATATACATGGCTTTACAGTTTTAAAAATAATTTCCAATGTTGTGTATTTATAATTTTTCTCTGCTTTCCCAAGGTTTTCAGAGTTTTACATACTTCTTATACCTTTTTTTTTTTTGGTCAGCTTTTGGTTTTTCCCTGTTTGAGTTCTAATTTTATTTTTACTTAAGTCTCCTAGTTGGGGTTTATATTATTCTTTTAATAGTTTCTTGGGAGGGGGATCGATTTTATTTGAGCTTCTCCCAGTGGCTACAGCCACTCTGTCTCCAGAACAATCACATCACAGGAAACGTGCCACCGAGACTGCCCGAAAAGTCTGACCAGCTGAATCTTACTGCTTAACATACACATATTCACAGTAACTGACAGTCGGTGCTATGCCTCTCACAGGAATGTGTCAGCAATTGCAAACCTTCCAACTGAAGCCCAAAGCCCTCCCCAGCCCCTTTCTCCTCATTCGCCTGGAACAGGCTCCCCAGGTCTCCCGGCCCCTCGTGCAGGGCAGCCCCGAGTAGCAGGGGCCGGGCTGCGACACTGGGGTCCAGGCCAGCTCCACCCGTGCCATACCCCTCTCACACCTTTAGGGTCAGACACCGCGGTGAACCTAGAGTAAACATGTGGACTGGGGTGAAGGTCCCCACTCCGACTGGAGAAAAAGTCTTGAGAGGGCCAGAATCCATTGCTTTGACCAATTAACTCAAATAGGGTTCATTTGGGCAAAACTCATCAGCTTTGAGACATTTCAATGAGTTGTTTGGGATTAAAAAATAAAAAGTGACGGGAAAGCTATCTGAGGGCTGCAGGCACACACCTGCGCGCTCTCACTACACACCGGCCACATGCAGGACCTCGGCAGCGGGAGGTGGGCCCTTTGGCACTGTGTGTGTAAGTCACTTCAGGCCTGTCCCACTCTTTGCGACCCAATGAACTGTAGCCCACAGGTTCCTCAGTCCATGGGGTTCTCCAGGCAAGAATACTGGAGTGGGTTGCCATGCCCTCCTTCAGGGGATCTTCCCTACCAGGGTATTGAACCCATGCCTCCTGTGGCTCCTACATTGCAGGTGGGTTCTTTACCACTGAGCCACCAATGGCCGCAAAATCCTCCTGGCAGTTCTGGGCAGGGCCAACGTCTGGGCTTCTGAGCTTGACCCTGAAGATCCAGTCCAGCTTCAGTCTGAGGTTCCATCTTGGCCTTCTGTCCTGAGTGCCTGTGAACACCCCTGGGGGCCAATGCCAAGGGCTAGGAGCAGCCAAGGGAGGCAGACAGGCTCAAAGCATGTTTCGATTTCTGGGGAACAGGACATAGGCCTCCACACGTCCATGGAGCAATGTGCCAATTGCAGTGATGGGCAGAGTAAAACGTCTCTTGGAGCACAGCTGCTGTTTAGCCGCTCAGTCATGTCTGACTCTTAGTGCCTGTGAACACCCCTGGGGGCAATGCCAAGGGCTAGGAGCAGCCAAGGGAGGCAGACAGGCTCAAAGCATGTTTCGATTTCTGGGGAACAGGACATAGGCCTCCGCACGTCCATGGAGCAATGTGCCAATTGCAGTGATGGGCAGAGTAAAACGTCTCTTGGAGCACAGCTGCTGTTTAGCCGCTCAGTCATGTCTGACTCTTTGTGACCCCACAGACTGCAGCCCACCAGGCTCTTCTGTCCATAGAATTCTCCAAGCAAGAATACCAGAGTGGGTAGGTAGCCATGCCCTCCCCCAGGGGATCTTCCCAACCCAGGAACTGAACCTGGGTCTCCTGCTCTGCAGGCAGATTCTTTACTGTTTGAGCCACCAGGGAAGGCCCTGGAGCACAGCTTCTCTGCCATCGGGCAGCGCTGCTGAGTATACCCCAGTGCACAGTCAGACATCTGCTCAGTAAGCAGCAAATACGTGAAATAAATTACCTGGAGAGGGCCACACCGCCTCTAAACAGTGGGCAATGTGACGGTGTTCAAAGTATATTCATAGGAAAACAGGCGGGGGCTCACTCACAATGGACAGACAAATACAGGTTATTGAAAAATTCGTATATGGATGGCACTTTGCTCAACGTGGATTTTGGTTTTGTGGACTCCAAACGCCGACACTCATTCACCTCACAGCCTTGGATGTGTCTGTTTTGTGTGTATGTGTATGTGAGCTAAGTCACTTCAGTCGTGTCCGACTTTTGGCAACCTCATGGACTGGTGCCCACCAGCCTCCTCTGTCCATGGGATTCTCTAGGCAAGAATACTGGAGTGGGTTGCCGTGCCTTCCTCCAGGGGATCTTGGAACCAGCCTGCCAATGCAGAAGACACAAGAAACTCAGGTTCGATCCCTGGATCGGGAGACTCCCTGGAGAAAGTTGGGAAGTTGGGAAAAAGACATAAACTTCCCTTTGCCAAAACAGAATTCTGGCCTGCCCGCTGGTCCAGTTCTTGTTTTCAGCTCCCTTTTGTTGTTTGCTTTTGTTTTGAAAACAAACAAACAAAAAAAAAACCTAAAGAGAAGGCAGGTGTGATCTTTCACACTGGAACCAGCCTTCGGCCAGGCAGAACCTGCTGGGAAGGGAGGGCCCCCCAGGACACGCGCTCCTTGCCTGGAATTGGGGAGCTCTCCAGGGGATCTTGGAACCAGCCTGCCAATGCAGAAGACACAAGAAACCCAGGTTCGATCCCTGGATCGGGAGACTCCCTGGAGAAAGTTGGGAAGTTGGGAAAAAGACATAAACTTCCCTTTGCCAAAACAGAATTCTGGCCTGCTCGCTGGTCCAGTTCTTGTTTTCAGCTCCCTTTTGTTGTTTGCTTTTGTTTTGAAAACAAACAAACAAACAAAAACCTAAAGAGAAGGCAGGTGTGATCTTTCACACTGGAACCAGCCTTCGGCCAGGCAGAACCTGCTGGGAAGGGAGGGCCCCCCAGGACACGCGCTCCTTGCCTGAATTGGGGAGCGCAAGATCCCTACCAGCCCCCTACACCACCACCATCAGCTCTCAGGCTCCCACAGCAGAAATCAGTTCTGCCTCCGCAGACACTGGCAGCGAGCGGTGACAAACACAGCCCAGGACAGACATCTGGTAAGCGGCACACTGAATTTCCATCTAGGCAATTCAGCTGCTGAATGGAGACGTCTGAGTCCTGTGCCGTGTTGGTGGGTCTGTGAAGTGCAACCATAACACAAATACCGTGTCCCCAAGTGGCCTCACTTCTCACACTCTCATTCTATAGGTCCTACAGCCCCAATCTGACAGAGCTGAGGACTGAGCAACCGAAGGCCACATGGCATCAGGGCCACGTACGGCTGGCTTCACGCCTAGTGATTTTCCACTTCTCAAGCCACTTTTTTACTCTCTCACAAGCCATTATATTTATTGATAAGGTAGCCAGCTTTTGGCAGACACACCTTCCAATATTCAGTCTGAGCACTATTGCCAAAATCTAAATCCCCGTCCTGCTTTGGAAAATGCGGTCCTCTCTCCATGGTCCCGTTTCTCTGGGGCACGGTTCTTTTTTTTTCACGCCTTAAATTCTTCTCACGGCCAGCAGAGGGCAGGTTTGTGCCACCCCTTTCTTTCCTGCGAGAAAAGGATATACAAGCGAACAGGGACCACCGGAGGCGAGGGGCAGAGACGTCCTTGAAAACGAGAATGTAGATGGCCTCCTCTCGCTGGTAGCCAAGGGATTAGGCGGACGGACGGATGAAACCCTCATTCGCTACGATCACTTTCTCATATCTGCAGAAAATAAGGGAAATGGTGATTCGGAAACCCGTGTCCCCCTTTCCGCTGCTCTTCCTGAAACCTCCAGCCACGCAGGTGAAGGGGCAGAAGACGCAGGAGGAGTCAGGGGCCGGAACCGGGACCCGCTGCTCAGGCGGCCTGGCGTTCTCCAGCCTGGTGCCAGGGTGATGAAAGTGTCACCGTGTCGCTGCCCGCGTCCCACGGGGAGGGCTCGCCCACGTGTCCCGCCCAGACGGAACCCGTCTCTGCCGCGATTCCCAGGGGTTTGGTGGCGGAGGGGAGGCAAAGGGATGACCTGGCTACTGGAGTGACCTTCCTGAACATGCTGGAAGCCTGGCGCTCTCATGCCTTTTAAATTTTTACTTCATTAATTTTATTTTTTATTAATTGATTTTATTGTTTCCTTTTATTTTTGGCTGGTTCATGAGCATGTGGGATTTTAGTCCCAGACCAGGGATTGAACCCCTGTGGCAAAAGCCTATGGCCAGGGAAGTCCCTGCAGGGCAGGAGCTGCTGAAATCCTTCCTGTCAGTGACTCCCAGGCCCTGAGTGTTCCCATGTGTCCACTGTTTTCTTTAAAACTTTGTTTCAACCCATCTTTTCCTCGGGTAGAAACGGTCTTAAATAACTTCAGCTCACTCAACCAGAGAACACAGAGAAGGAAATGAAGCCTGGCTCCTCGAGTGGGTGATGAAACCCGGGTCAGAGAGTTGCCAGCGCCGGAGGGGAGTCGGCCTGAGTCACTCTGCGCGTTGCTATTAAAAGTTCTCACCCGCCCAGACCAGATCCAGCTCCTTACAGTCCCGTGTAATTTAGACCAGGGCCCAGGCAGGGTGAGTCTGTGTTTGCTCTGACAAGTATTTAGGGTGCAGGAGGAATTCATTTCACCCTTTCCACACTGGAGCTGGTGAGCAACGCAGGCCCTCATGCAGACTGGCTGTTAACATTCAGACTCTTCTTTCTCTTTAAGGGGGGCTCCCCCTCCTTCTGCCTTTTGCTCCATCTGAGATAGGGAGGAGGAACCAGACAGGCTCAGCCATTACTGAATTCTAGAATTGTCCTCCCCCGAATAGGGTCTTCAAGGCAGCACACAAGAAGCTCATCACTCTACATCAGCGAATTCAGTATACGTGTATGTGCAGGGTCTGTGAGCACGGTATGTGGGTTTGGTTGAAAGTTCATATATATGGTGCATACGTGTGTGTTTTGGGCACATGTACGCGTGTGGATGTATCTGCAGGTATGGTACATATATATGCATGTGTGGCTGGGGTCTCTGTACATGGTCTATGCATGTTTGGCTGGGAATATGTGAATATAGTTTATGCATTTTTATTTGGGGGGATCTGTGTACATGATGTGTGCACCTTTGGTTGGGGGGTCTGTGTACATGTGTACATACATGTATGTTTGGCCGAGGCTATGTGCGCATGCTAGGCATGCTGAAGATAGCTGAGATGGAACAGCAGAGCTGGGTCACAGATGCTGTGACCCTTTATATGTCACCCTCAAACAATTACAGAACATCTGCCTAGAGCGTAGAGCACTGAGATGGAGAGGGGTATTAATGTGATCCCTAAGCCTGAGACCCATTACAATCTATGTGAAGAGAGGATGTGTAAATACATTATGAAAAACAAAAAGGGGTTGTTATTGATTATGATCTCTGCCTATTTTTAGACAAACAAAAAACTTTTTTAAAAAAAAGTGCTCAGAAATTCAAATGAGAAAGTTTCTCTGAGGCTTGGTGAGGTCCAGAAGACTGTAAGGACAAGATAATATTGTCCTGAACTTTGAGACAAAGAATTAGGGCTCAGGTAAGCAGGGTGACCTGAGAAGGCAACCTCTGGACAGGCTTGCTCATCAGTACAGAAAACACACTGAACTCCTGGTCTCATCAGTCAAAATCTGTTTGCCAGGTATCAGTCACTCAAATTGCAAACAAATCTCAAAGATGCCGTCAGGATGCTGCCTCATGTCTTGGTTCTGTTCCTCTCAGTGCTGGCTTTATTTGCAGACAGGCACTCGCTGCAGAAGGTGACCTGGAGCTCCAGAACTTTACCAGAGTAATGCCTGCACTCTGTCCCCAGAAGTGCTGGCAAAGCGTCCTGTTCTCTCAGCTTGGCTTGGGTCAAGGGCTCATCCCTGAAACAGTTTCCATGGCCAGCAGCACACAACTCTCTGATGTCCAGACCTGGTCATGTGCCCACTCCCAAAGCCAGATGATGGACAGAGTCCCACCTGAACCTTATGGACCAAGAGTGGGAGTGGGGTGTTTCCACTAAGGAAATGAACCCGAGCAGGACCCTGTGCAGATCCTGGATGCAGAAGCCTTGCTGGGTACCCTGTTGCCTGATCACAGGAAGCAGGCTTCATTTGGCCTCCATGACCTTCCTTGAGCTCCAAGGATCAGATTCAAGCAGCTGTTCATCAGGGAAGGAAGGGACAAGGAGACAAAGGAGAAACAGTGGTGCAGCCTTGGGGCGGGGCCTGGCCTTCCCCTTAGCGGACACACAGAACAGTGTCTTTGAGCGGCTTTGCAGATACGGAAGCCCCTTTCAGGTGGGAGAAGATAATCACACACACACAAAGAGGTAGACCCCAGCTCTGATGGAACCAGAAGGTGGATGAAGCTGACTCCCACTCACCTCACCCCCAGCCAATCAGAAGAATGTCCATTCACTGACCACACCCTCTTTGAACCATTCCTATGAAACTCCTCACTACCCCCTCCAGGTCAGGACACAGTTTCGAGGGCGTTTAGCCTGCTATGGTCCCCTTTGCCTGGCAAAGCAATAAAGCTACTCTTTACTACTTCACCCAAAACTTCGTCCCTGAGAGTTAATTCAGTTTTGGGGTACAGAAGCTGGATTTGGCTTCAGAAATCAGGAAGCTGAACCAGGAGAAAGAATGGAGCCCGGGCAGGCCTTAGGCATCCCATCCAACAGCAGTCTGTTGACGATGACTCCCGTCAATTCTTTCCTGAGTTCCATCATTTCTTTGTACAAATATTAGAGCTTCCTGAACATGCCATGTCCTCAATATTTAACTCTAAATCCCAGACAGGAGTCTATTCTTTTTTTTTTTTTTATGTTAATTGATTTGTTCATTTGGCTGTGCCACATCTTGGTTGTGACATGCGGGATCTTTGATCTTTGTTGTAGCATGTGAGATCTAGTTCCCTGATCAGGGATCGAACCAGGCCCCCTACATTGGGAGCATGGAGTCTTAGCCACTGGACCACCAGGGAAGCCCTCTATTCTACTTTTTATTGATAGGAGATCCTTTGGGTGATTAATACAAGCCCTCAGGGAAATGAGCACTAGAAAATCCTCATGCATGAAATCAGGACTGAACTATTTCTCTTGAATGATGAATGCTTATTTGACAAAATTATTGAGATAGAACAGAACTTTGGCATTCGCGGCTTATTTCAGTGCGAAAACCCTGTCTTTCAGAATGAACCTCCTAAGAAGTCACCAGAGGAGAGCATTCAATCCAATTTAAATGTATTTCTGGATATTTTTATTGCTAAGGATGATGGCAACCAAAGGCATAGCTCTTTCCAAACAAGGGACAATGTCATTGTTCTTTTATTTCTTAATACAGCAACTCTCAGGATCAAGATAAACATGCAAATGAGCTGAATTGTGCTCACAAATTGGGACTTGGCAGATGTATCTGGCAATGGGCTCTGTTCTTTTTTATTCTGAAGGGTTGGCATTGATGAAAGATGCCACAAGCTACACCCAGCCTCTGTATATCATTAGGGTCTTGGAAAACTAGGAAAATGCACCAGTCTGTTGTTCTACACTATAAGTCAATTTGCTTCTCTAGACAATAATACTCAAGCCTTTAAGTAACATACATCTTATAGACTGAAAAACATGTTGGGGTGGAAAGGGGTCTTATGTTTATTTTGCATTCATCTTTATTTTTTGTTTTTAATCTTTATTTTAAATATAAAGTTATGTCAAAGTTTTAGTCACTCCGGTGATAGCTATGATGCAACTATAGAGAAATTTAGAAGAAAAAAGGACCAATGTTCTTTTTTAAAAAAATTGTTTACTTGGCTGTGCCTGATTGGAGCGTGGCATGCAGGCCTTTTAGCTGTGGTGCTTGGGATCTAGTTCCCTGATCAGGGGTCAACCCCAGGCCCCCGGCTAATGCTCATTTTAATTCAAGGCCATACCTACATAAAGGTAGCAAATTTATAATTACCCAAATAAATCAGAGATTCTGACAGCATCTAATTATTCTTTTGTTTAAAAATTATGTAAATTTCATAAGGTGTACAATACATTCTCCTTATAAAATATCAACCAGTATAGATAAAGTGAAAACTTTCTCCTTTTCTCCCCACACCGAAGTCCCACTCCAGTGTATTTAGAATAATATTCAATGTATAGTAACATAAATGACATTATACTAAATAACATGTATGTACAGCTCTTAAAAAGTCAACAATATGTCTTCTAGGTCCACTGATATTTTTACATATACATTTGGCTTGTTCCCAATTTATATTTTTTTTACCATTAAACACAAAGCCTTGGCCGATACTCTTGAGCAAGCCCCTCTGTGTGTGTGTGTGTGTGTGTGTGTGTGAGCTGTCCTACAGGTGGACACCAGGAAGCAGAACTTCTGAGTCCCGGGGAGTGGTCTCCACTTCAGTGTTAATAGAATCTAGTAAAAAAAAAAAAAGTCATAAAAAGTAGCTATAGGGGCTTCGCTGGCAGTCTAGTGGTTACGACTTCACCTTCCAATATAGGGGTGTGAGTTTGATCCCAGGTCAGAGAGCTGAGATCCCATATGTCTCTTGGCCATAAAATCAAAACATAAAACAAAGGCAACATTGTAATAAATTCAATAAAGACTTTAAAAATGGTCCAACTAAAAAAAAAATCTTTAAAAAGTGTAACTATATGATTCACACCACCAGAGTCCCAATTCTCGGGATATTTTGACTATCTAACATTTTTGTCAATCAAATACATATTTATCAATGTTAAACGCTTTCTCACTGCTTTAATTTGTATGCCCTCAATTGTTAGTGAGGCTGTCCCTGAGATATTAGGCGGCTACTTACCATGGTGCTATAGTAGCCAAGTCAACAAGATAATTTTCTTGTGGTAGATGTGAGCTCTTGTTACCCTAAAGAGAAACTCATTGCAGGCACCTAAACACACTATTTAGGGTAGGAGATGTGCAAGAAAGCAGTATTTTATTATGACTGAGAATAATGAATTGCAGTTCGGTGGAGATGCAACCTGGAAACCCACAGGCAAGAAAGACCATCATGTCTTTTAGCCCATTTCTGCTACTGTCCCTCTTAGTCAATTTCCATGTGTAAGAAAACAATGGTTTCTTTATTAAAGCCGTGAAAGGCTGGATTTGAAACTGGAGTGACTGCTAACTGTTGATAATTTTCTCTTGCCCAAGAGACTATATGTCCCATTATTTTGAAGGATTTCCAGGAAATGATACTATTGAATCCTTTGTAAAGGATTTAAAAATTTTTTGCCCGGCACCCACCAGTAAAAGCACAGCCCTGGAGGCATTTATTGAAAATATTGCCTCAAACACTGAGCCCATTGAAAGGAAGCATTGAAAATTAGTGAGATCTTCCCTGGTGGTTCTTCTGATTGCAAACCATCCCCCATTCTTAAACCTTTCACAGTCCCTTTCCTACCCAGACCCCTCCC